>CAJQUW010009455.1:0-409520 GCA_907163375.1 Prostheceraeus crozeri | reverse complement strand
CTAGGGCTTGGCCCGTACCAGATGGAAGATATTTATTTAGCGATACTGATGAATTTGATGAAGCTGAACGAACCGATGAAGCCGTAACAGATATAAAATATTTATTTAATCAATCGGTTCGAACCGAAGGTTCCAGGGCTTCGCCCGTTGAACATAATGAAACCGATAAAACTTTTTCTGATATTCTATCCAACTTTTTCAAAATATTTAAGAAATCTTTTAAATGTTATATGAATGTAGAAGTACTTTATACAAAAAATGGACCTGATGGAATTCCTGAAGAAAATAATACAAGGACATTTTACAAATTCGCAAGAAATTCATAATGTAAATGATATACAACCCATATTTGAATCGATGATACTTAAATTAGAAAATTGTATAATTGAAGCCCAGTTACGTGAATCTGGTTGGAGATTTGTTAAAATACTATCTAAGAAAATAGTAATTGATAAATATAAAAATATTACTGGTGGTAGTTATGTTCCTTTACCTTTCAGTTCACCACAAATAATCAACATAAAAAATGAAGATGATTATTGTTTTCTGTGGAGTATTATAGCACATTTGCATCCTGCAGAATATCATAAAGAAAGACTAAGTCATTACAATAAAGAAGAATACATAAATGAATTTGATCTTTCTGATGGCTTACATGAATTTCCATATGATTATAATAGATTAATAAAGTTTCATAAAAAGAATAAAAATTTAATAGAAGTAAATGTTTTTGAATTAAATGTGAATTATGTTTCTATTGGTAAAATTACTCCACTTTACTCAGATTCAAAAAAATTTTATGTGAATAATAAAAATTTATGTCAATCAGAAATAGTATATAATGATAGGGGAAATTACATGCATCATAATATTTTTTACCAAGGAAAAATAATATGTACTGAAAAATTTCAAATTGTTAAAACACTATCACCAATAATGATTAATCATAATAATTATAAAGGACGTAATTATAATTATGATTATGATTCCGATTATTTATCTTTATCTTTAGAATATCAACAAAAATTACAAAATTTAAATGAAAGTTTACAAAAATGTAAAACAGATTATCAACAACAAACAAAAATATTAGTACAAGAATATGGCCATAAATATCAAAATAAGATAGAAACGATTCAAAAAGTATATGAAGACAATAAAGAATTAAATAATGAAGAAAATGTAACCATTAAAAAAATAAATGAATGTCTAAAAAAATGTCAACAACAATATAAAGAACAATATGATAAAGAATATAGTTATCAGTTACAAATATTAAATCAAAATTTTCATCGAAATACATTTAATCTTGCAAAAGAAATTAATGAAACACATGAAATATATCAAGATAAATTTGAAAAATTAAAACAAACAAAGCAACCAGCACAAGCGAATATTTTATATTATCAGGGTCATTTATATTGTGTAAAGATGTTTCTATATTTACAAATATACAAATTTTCCTTGTCTTCAATGTATGACAAGTTTTAGAACTAAAGAAGAAATGAATAGACATTTGGAGAATTGTCAAGAAAATGAAGCAGTCAGAAACACATTTCCAAAAGATGATTATTTAGAATATAATAAATGGTATTTTAAAAATAAAGTACCCTTTACTATTTATTGTGATTTTGAAGCATATAATGTTAATATGTCACAAAATCACGGGACATCGGAGATGTCTTCCAGGGCTTCACCCGATTCTGAGAATTATAATTATGAAAATGATAATTATGAAAAAAGTGCATCTGAACAAAGTAAAGAAAAATATTTATTTGAACAAAAACCATTATGTTGGGGAATGTACATTCATTCAAATTATCCTGAATTATTTAAATCAGAATATTATCAATACTATGGTGAAGATAGTTCAGAAATGTTTACAAAGAAAGTAGAAGAATTACAAAATTATTTTTCACAATTGCTTGAAACAAATATACCAATGCTTCCATTAACGGATGAAGAAAAAATTAATTTTGTTAATGAAACAAATTGTTATTACTGTGGAAAAGAATTTACAAAAAATTATAAAAATGGCAGAGGTAGATATCTTGACAAGCGAAGCGACGGCTCTGCCGTCAAAGTAAAAGATCATGATCATTTAAATTGATTATTTAGAGGTGCAGCACATAATTCTTGTAATCTTAATGCTAATAAATTTAAATATAACTTTGTTCCTCTATATTTCTACAATGGTTATAAATATGATTTCCATTTAATAATGAAAGATTTATTTTCATCTGAAAAATTACAACTACAACAAATAAATGTACTATGTAAAACAGAAGAAGAATATTTTTCAATGCAATTAGGTTGTATTAGAATTTTAGATGCATTTAGATTTTTTACTCCTTATTCATTAGATGTTATGGGAAAAACTTTGAAACCTGAACAATGTAAAATATTAAATAAATATAATTTAAAACCTTTAAAAGGCATATTTCCGTATGAGTATATAGCCTGCGGCTCACAGTCGAAGACTGATATAACTGGAGATTTTAATTCTGTGAATAAAATTATGGAAGAAAAACAACTCCCTCCAATAAATAAATTTAAATCAACACTAAAACAATCACAATTATCTGACGAAGACTATGCAGAAGCTGAAAAAAATTGGAGAGAGTTAAATTGTAAAACAATGTATGATTATACAATGAAATATCTACAGATAGATGTATTAATACTAGCTGATCTTTTTGAAAACTTTCGTGATATGTGTTTAGAATATTACGGAATAGATCCATGTTATTGTTATTCTACACCAGGTTTAACATGGTTAGCAGGATTAAAGCATACTGGTGTTAAACTTAAACATTACAAAGAAAATACATATGATAAATTATTATTTTTTGAATCTGGAATTAGAGGTGGAGTTTCATCAGTTTTAGGTAATCGTTATGTACAGTGTTACAATAAAAAAGTAAATCCTGATGATTATGGAATAATGAAACCTTTATCTCCAGAAGAAAGTGATCAGTTTATAAAATTGTTTAATCAAAATATAGAAGGACTTATATCAAATGAAGATAGTCAAGCAGCAGTTGATGAAATCATGAGAGAAAACTATTTGTTATATTATGATTTTAATAGCTTATATTCTTCTTGCATGATACAAGAATTACCAACAGGTGAGATGGAATGGTGTAATATTCGTACGACATCAGAGATGTCTACTAGGGCTTCGCCCGTTCTTGATTATCTAAAAACATATGATGGAAATTATAATCATGGTTATATATATGAAGTTGATTTAGTATACCCTGATGAAATAAAAGATAAAACAAAATATTTTCCTTTCTGTCCCGAAAACAAAATTCCCAATATAGAAGATTTTTCAGATTATCAAAAATCTTTAATTCCTAAGAAATACAGACCAACAAAAAAACTTATGTTAACACAAAGCAATAAAGGAAAGTATGTTGTTGAAGGAAGAATGCTAGATTGGTATTTAGATCATGGAATGATTCTCACCAAAATACATCGAAAACTATTTTATCAAAAATCTAGGTGGTTAAAAGATTATATAGAGTTCAATATTGAAAAACGTAAAATAGCTAAAAGAAATAAAGATGATTTTGGAAACGTGTTCTTCAAATTAATGAATAATGTATTTTATGGTAAGACTTTAGAAAATGTGCGTAATAGACAAAATATTGAAATAGTTTATGATAAAGATAGGTTTCAAAATTTAACAAGGAAACCTACATATAAAAGAACTACTAGATTTAGTGATGAACTATGTGCTGTACATTTACGACGAATCAGCGTAAAACATGATAAGTTTAATTTTATAGGATTCACTATATTACAATTAGCTAAACTATTTATGTATAAATTTATATATGATTATTTAGCACCTGCTTATGGCAAAAACTATAAATTACACTTTACAGATACCGATTCTGTTTTCTTAGAATTAACAATACCGTATAATTCTACACTTGTTGAAGAAATTAATAAAATAAAAGATATCATTCATCCTTCTGATTTATGTAAAGTAAAAGATGAATTAGAAGGAAATGAAGATTTCATAACAGAAGCTATATTTTTAAAATCTAAATGTTATTGTTATAACACAACTAATAATATTAAAACACATAAAACATTAAAAGGAATTTCAAAGGCATCAGTGGCTAATCAAATAACATTTCAAGATTATAAAAATGTATTATTTAATAATGAAATAAAAACAGCATGTAATTATAGACTTAATTCAAAGAAACATAAAATGTATTTAAAAGAAGAACATAAATTAGCATTAGATCCATTTGATGATAAAAGAAAAATTTTACCTGATGGAATAACTACTTTACCTTTTTAATTTTCTAATTTCTAAGATAGACAAACTTGATATATATAAAATTAAAAAAATATTATAACACTATATTTGTATATTTTTTTATCATTCGGTAAACAAATGTTCTATCGACTTTCAGTCGGGGCGAAACCCCTCGAGGCGAAGCCTAGTCAGAGAACAATTGTTCGATAACTCTATCATGAATTTTTTTATCAATATTAATTGTAATGAAGCCATAATCTTTTGACCAAGCATTGTTACACGATTGTTTAAATTCATCTTTATTTCTTACACATAAATCTCTTAACAAATCACTTAAGTTTCTTGCATTTATTTCAAATAGTATAAATATATTTGCATTCTTTCTAATAACACTTCCGTCTAATGAATACATTGACCGTCTATTCCGTCTATTGATTCAACTTCGTAAGAACCAGGAAGAAAAGTTAATATTTTCCATGTTTTGCCTTTATCAGTAGAATATCTAAATTGATCATTCACATCTTTTATAACATTTTGAATAGTGTTAAATGTAGAGAAACTAGTCAATGCAATTTGATAATTTTTATTTTGTTCCAAATGTAGAACGGGTTCTAAATTACAAGTGTGTGATGAAGTAGTTGTTATAATTTTTAACGTCGTAATAAATTTTGATGAACCCAAAATCTGTTAAATTTTCTAAATGATTATTAATTTTGTCAAAATCTACTGATGATAATTCTCTCGAAGACATTTTTAAACAAAAAAATTTAAAAATATTTATTTATGAAATATTTTTTATAAAAAAATCATAGATAAAAAATCATAAATAAAAATTAGAAACAACATATTTCAGCTACGGGCGAAGCCCTTAAAGACATCAGAGATGTCCCGTTATACTTTTATAATCCTCTTCATTTAGAATCTTCTTTTCTAACAGTCTTTTCAATATAGCATGAATTTCATTGAAACTAGAATTATGTCCTTCTTTTATTGCCGATATTAAAATATTTAATCTATTTTATTAATTCTTGTGGTTCATCTGGTAAAAATACAGTTGTTTCTGTTTTAAAACCTTTTCCTACTTTAACTCCCGTTGATAATAAATTTTCTAATTGTTTATAACGTCTAAGAGATTTTACTGCACCAACTCTATCTAACATAGCTTTATATTTTATGAGATCTTCTACAGCATAATTATTTAAATCTGCTCCTCTTAAAAGATCAACAAAATGTCTATCTAAATTAAAAGGAGATTTATCTGGTGAAAAAATTAAACCTCGAAAAGGTTGTGGAAATATTTCTTTTTGTCCGAGATAAAATCTAGGTATTGTTTTTCCATCTATAAATGAAATAGAATGTTCAAATTGCATAGATTTTGGTAATTTCTTATTAATGTTTGATTCTAGTAATCCATAGTCATCTAATATAGTTTTGTGCTCTGGATCTGTTATATCAATTTGTTTATCATTATTTGTACTTTCTTTTTCAAGAGTTTTAAATGGTTTCATAGTTTTTTCAAAATCAGTTTTTACTTGCTCGGTTTGCTGCATTTTTTCAAACATATCAGATTGAATACCAGCTTTTATCATTCTATGTTGAAGATGATTTTCTTTCATAATATTTCTTTGTTTTATTAACTCTTCTAATTGTTTTATTCTTTTAAAATTATCAGCTCTAATTTTATCCATTTTTAAAATATGATATTTGAATTTTGTGGTAACATTGGAATACAGCAAAAACATTTTACTGAACAAATTATTTTTTTATTGCTTTGTTGTCTGACATCTTTTCGTTTAAAGTTTTCTCGTTTTAAGTTTTGTTTAATAAAGTTTTGTTGAATAAAGTTTTGCTTAAATTTTCGCTTAAAGTTTTTAGCTCTTCTAAAAAAATTTTGTCATTTTCTTCATTAGAAATTTTAGCATCACTCGAAATTTTGCCATCCTGTTTATTCTTATCATCAACTTTTTCTGACTGTAATTGAAATGATATTTGATTTACTTCAGTAACTATTTGATCAAATTTTTCAGTCTCATCTAACGTAATAACATTATCATCACATACTCTTTGAAAGTAGTAATGTAGTTTATCATAGACTTCTTTAATATGTAAATGCTTAGTTTTTAATGATTTTCGTTTCTTAGTTATTAAAGATTTATCTAACATTGTAACAAGTGAAGTTGCAAAAACACCCGTACCTGTTAAAGCTTTAGCAACTACTGGAATTACTAAAACACCTGAAGATATAACAATTGTTAAAGCACCTAAACTTATTGTTAAGAATATGCCAATTCCTTGTGTCACATTCTTAGCTATTGTCCATCTTTTTCTTAATTTTTTATAATGCTCTAATCTTAATAATAATTGAGATTCCTTATCTTTCATATACCTAACTCTATCTTTGTGTTTTTCTTTATTCATTTTTTCAATGTCCATTAAAGTAGAACTACGTTCATATGATAACGAAGGATATATTCTTGCGGTTTCTTCCATTTCTGAAGTTCCTTCCACTTTTGTTTCTTCCATTTTTAAAGAAATATTATTAGTCACATGATATATTTTAAAAACCTGAAAGATGGATAAAATTCATGAATTTGAAATTCTCAACTTTTATGATTTTACAGTGTCCTGGAACGGACATGATTTGAGCAAGAAAATGATCATAATCACAAATTTGAGATTCTTAACTTTTATGATTTTCGGTGTCCTGGAACGGTCATGATTTTGGGAGTAAAAATTGTAATTCTCAAATTTGAGATTTTGAAAAATTTGAAAATTGGGTATTTTTAAAAACGCCTAAATTTATGAATTTAGGTCTTCATAACCTGAAAAATGACCAAAATTCATGAATTTAGACCATTTAAAAAGTACCATTTTTTGAAAAATCGGTATCTTTAAAAACGACTAAATTCATGAATTTAGGTCTTAAAAACCTGAAAAAGGGTCTAAATTCATGAATTTATGTCGTTTTTAAAGATACTATTTTTTTGAATTTTATGGTGTCCTGGAACGGTCTAAATTCATGCATTTAGGTCTTAAAAACCTGAAAAAGGGCCAAAATTCATGAATTTATGTCGTTTTTAAAGATACCATTTTTTTGAATTTTATGGTGTCCTGGAACGGTCTTTTGCCCATTACTATCTTCTGGCACAACTTCGTTGTGAATGTACATTACTCGTCACTTAAAGAAAAAACAGTAAACAAGGAAAAATTGTGTAAAAACCATACTTTCTTCATAGTGCCATTCTGATTTTTGTTTTACATGGACCTATGGAGTCCCTTTCATCGGTTTTGATAAACTAGTGTATTTCTTTCGAAAGATGATTGGAAATAGTTATGACGACCATCATCATCATGTAATGCACATCCATTCAAATAGGTGACAATATCACTGATCAGTAAAGTCATTAAATGGGAAATGGAACGAACCCGATACTCAGCATATGTTACTTGATTTATGGACTTATATTGTCTGATATCATGGTGATACACGATTTTATTACAGTTACAAGCCTAGACCGTGTAACTTAGTATCTGTTTCCATGCTTGTGTGTAGGATTATCAACTGCTCATTGAGCAATATTCTTTTCCAAGAATGACTCTGCTGCTAAACTTGCACTGAGCTTTTGTATGGTCGCAGCACTCAAAGATTTTTCATAGGTTATTCAACCAAGTGTCCCTCCTACCTACCGTCTATCTTTGAATAAGAATAGATGTTTGATTTGTTTGGATGTGCTTCTGTTGTTCGCAGAAATTCATTATCATAACTATTCATTCGATCCTTCTTCATTTTCATGCACATGTCGTGTATCATTTTAGTTGCTAGTAGGTACTCGCGCTGTTTATTTTTCCAACTATTTTCTCCTTTAGTTTGAATCTTAATTTCAACATCGGTTTAACAATATTATGTACATGCAATATTGACATTTAAGGCAAATTGTTTATGAGACGCTTTATCTGCATTCTCAGAAAATTAATAAATTGACGGAAGAAGGCATGATATATTGAACGATGAATGAGACTATTGAAGCTAATAAGAGGCTTGTCAGTAAGAACTCGGACAGGGTTCATGTTTTCGCGACATCTTCATGAATTTTTCATCTCTTACTTGTATTGTGGATTCATGTTCTGCGTATTGTAAGCTAATTAAGACAATTTAATTAAGCTATGACTGTGGCGCGGGAATGAAGCATCTGAGTCTGAAACCATTGCTGAAGATGTTGTATTCTTTGAATTTGTGTGAGTTGTCGCTACTGTAAATTATCAAAAAGTAGGATGACGATGACCGATTATCTAGGGTATTACGAATATGTCGAGAGATAGTGTATTTGCACTCAGCAGTCGAACTTGTTAAAATGCCATCACTATAAAGTCACATATTGCGTGAGATTGGTCGACAGAGACGAACACCAAGAACAAATCTTAGGAAAGCCCGAAAAGGGAGGTGTTCTCTATTGCTATCTAATTCGCTAGTCCTTTCAGACACTACAAGCCGCTGTTTTTCCGGTTCCAAAAGATATCCGTCTTAAGTGGCTGAAAGGCCTCTCAATTGAAGGAGAGGCCAAGTACACCTCTCGTTTCCGATTCATCTTCTACTCTGTTCGATGATGTCTGACCCTCACTTCGGTGATGACGAATGTCAAAAATGACGCAAAGAAACATTTCAGCATTGTAGCAGCGTTTTTTCTCAAACCGGTGTATTGAAGAGGTGGTCTTCCAGTTTCAGCATGCTAGATTCTTCTGTACGGCGTAATTGTTTATTTTACTGCCCCACTGCCCTTCGTCTTGCCAAACAGCAATAGTATCAGAAACCGATTAGACCCGATAAGATCCCAAAGATGAAATTGGAACTCCAGATGCATGTGCGTGCGCAACGCATATTGATTGATCTAAAATGCAGTTTTCTTAAATGCAGTTAACTTAAAGCGTTCAATAAAACTTAGCTCCATCTTGTCAAGTACCAGGTCATATATTTGTGTTTTTTATGTATTATCCTTTACATTTGAATAGATATTGATTGACTGATGCATTCTTCATTTCAGGCTCACGAATTGATCAAAGTGAACAAAATTATTTTCAATCAGATCAACTCCTTCACGCGCAATGATCGATTTCTCATCACCACTTTAATGTGTGCTCGTTTCTTTGGTCAAAGTGCCGAACTTTGTGATGTGAATTTAAATGAAGGAATGACTTGGTTACTAAAAAGAACTCACACAGAACTCTTACTCTTCATTGGCGAGTACGTTGCTCGTAAATCGCCTGATGTGGACACTGAAGAACAATTTCAACAGATTGTTTCCCTTTTTGACGCTATCAAACCTTTAGAACGCGCTGGAGAAGTTCTCTCTCATGAGGTACGTTTGGACGGTCTGAATCCTTTGATGCGAGAGTTTCTCACGTTTTCCAAGTACGCGAATATGAATGGTGCTCCTAAAACTTCAAATCATCCATCAAACTCATAGCTGTAGGATTCTCACATCTAGCTCACAGACTCCTGCGACTCCGCCGCGGTATTATCATGCCACACATTTTTCTACTCTTTCTGAAATTTGATGTGGCGTTCACTTTTTCAATAATTGTTCAACAGTTTTGTTGCATTTTTTTACTTTCTGACTCTCATCCTACCACATATCCAATCGAGGTTGTTTTATTAGAGAATTACAAGACAGTGAAAGCCTGTTGTATAGCACTAACAAGTCCTCAAGAAATTATGTTTTCTATGTTTGTTTTAGGCTTGAACTCAGCAATAGCCTTATACCTTAACAGATACTCAAATGAAAAAAACACATTTGATTCATTATTCAAGTTACATGAAAGTGGATAATGACTGATTACTAATATGCTTATTTTTTGAATTCACATATTTTTTCCTAATAATAACATGATAGTAATAATACTACATACTGTATATATTGGCAACAACATAATTAATAAAATTTTCTCGTTGATTGGTTCGGGACCCGAAACGCAGACTACCTGTAAATATTGTTTTTAACTTTCGCAATAATAAAGGGAGCGTGTAATTTTACCTGTACATAAACACCGTGGTATACTGGTATACGATAATTAATTTCCAATTATATCGTCAGAAGATCATCATAGAGCATGTGGGAAGATAGAGAAGAGGAATCAATGTCACGAAGAACGACTTTAGGTATCGCTATCCGAAATCCATCTACACATAGAAATATTCAAGATGGCATAAATGTCAGCAGCACATGGAGAAAAGATAATTTCGGAAGAGGAATTAGTACGCCCTGACTTAGCAGAAAATCTCACAGCCAAGATGAAGGCAACTTCGAAAGAACAGTGCCAAGTTGGTATAACCGCTCAGGAAGTGTACTGAGATATAGCTAAAGCGCTCGCTGAATCTCCCAACTAAATTGAATTGAATTGAATTTTTTTCCGAAAAAGGTCTGTCAAATGTAGACAGCCCGTTCCACCTGATCATCCGATGGTTGAGGTGGCCCTTTGGTCGAGGGCGGATTTCTAATGAAGGTTAGAGGCGGAAGCGAGTTTCATGGTGTAGGTTGGAGGCGGAGGCGGCATTTTTGATCAAAGATAGGTTAGAGGCGGCCTCCTTTATCAGAGATAGGTTTCTGATGTAAATTGGAGGTGGGGAGTGATTTCTTGGACAGTTTGGAAGCGGATGTGGCTGTTGGAATGTCAAATATTGCGGAATTATTCATTGATCCAAATATTTCTTAGCAAATGAAGAGCAAACATAAATTCTTGAAGATTTGTTTATGTTGTACAATACGTTTTCAGTGTTTCGAGATTCGCTGCCATGAGAATGAACCATCCGATCATTCGATTACGTATTCATTAAAACGGAGACATTGTATTCTTGAGTGGCAATGTAATTTTCACATTTACTGCGCACATATCTCCTCCCTTTTTATGGTTTGAGATGTCCAGTACGTTTTTCGTGTCCATACTAAAGTAACTTCCGATTAAAATAAGTAAATCATCAAACGATTTTTCAACATTCTTAGTCAAATAGAAGCAGTGAAATAAGTATAAATTTAAACATAATGCTCAAAATCTTGTAATTTAATAAAGCTTTTGAAGACATTAAGAACATTTCATCATGTTGCAGATAACTTTGTCTTTTTCGTATTTCCATTCGTGCAATTCTGTGTTCAGTCGGCCGAAATTTAGGACAGGCAAAACAAAATGTACAACACTGCAATTAAGTAAATGTTGCTACTACACACATATAGTCGACTCAAACATTTTCAACCCTTAGGAAGAATATCTAATCGTTGAATGGCGTTCTGATGATCCAGTAAATGTGATAAGGGATGGTGGAAGGCAGTTGTTATTCGATATGCTTGTATTATAACACTATGCAACAAAAATTCGTTCCCTTGAAATTATCCATCTATCCGAGCTTCATGGGCATCACAATTAACGAAACTAGCATTAATTCTTATTTCAAAATGATTTTGGGGCCAGGATATTGATGCTTTGATATTTTCGGGGAAAATCATGTATTTTTTAAATTTTTCACAAAAGCTAAATCTGAAAATTGTCCTTTCAAATAACCTTAGCTTCCGAGTTAACAATCTTAAGTCTTACCAATCACAAAAAAGCATGCACTCTTATTTTAAAAATAATTTTGTTAGCAAGATATTGAATTTTTAATGTTCTTTGGCATGATATTGTAATTATCAGTTTTTTTCCAACAATGAGTTGTAATACATTGATGTACAAATCAAATAGACCTATTGGAATTTAGAAACTCTATCAGAAAGAACAAACATACAGCGCTAGAAATTCAAATTTTTGCGACTTTTGTGATTGTTATCTTCGTTGCTGTCATGACCCGAATTCCACGCGTAATCTCCCATCATGTTCTCGTTATATTGACCTTGAAATCGCCGCTCAAAATTCTTAGTATCCTGGTGGAATCATTCTCCGTGTTCTTCAGAGCACGCACCAAGTTTGATTTAAATTTATCCAAATGGGATGCCAACACGTAGAATTTGAGAGACATTTTACAACCCATGGCAGCAAAATTCGTAATGAAGTCTGTGATGATTTCGACGTGATTCTCTGCTTTGTGGTTGCCGAGAGAATTATACACTACGGCTTTGAAGCTGTCCCAGGCCGTTTTTTGAACTCATTGTGAGAAGATGAAAGAATTCCAGTGAAGCCAGAAGCTTCTTAGTCTGAGGGCCGACGAAAATCGCAGGATGATAGCTGAGGAAAGAACCCTTCGAGAAAGTCATATGCTTGCGACTGGACATCAAGAGCTTTGACGAATTGTTCAATCAGACCAAGCTTCATGTGGAGCGTGGGCATGAGGACTTTTATGGATCATCCAGTGGCTCATGAAAGGCGTTGTGTCTGCCCACGAGATATTCGTCTCGCTGTGGCCATTGAAACTGTTGGTAGTGTACACGCGACGCTCGGCTGTCCCACAGACTGAAGTAACAGGGGTATTTTTTCCGACCGCTTTGTAGCTCTATCAAAAACGTCACCAATGACTTCCCATCGTGGATCAGATTTAGGAGCTTCTTCACATTTTCATATCTTTCTTTTAGAATGACTGAGTGTACAATTGGAATGAAAGGATGAACATTTCCGTTATGAAACAAAGCGACATCCTAACTTCCTTGGGAGCTATCTATAAACATACGCCAATCTGTAACGGTACAGGGGATACTTGAAGCTGTGTCAGTCATGACAATGGCAGACACCTTCTCGCAACGTAAAATATGTAGATAATATTAGTCACGACTTTCGTCGGTTTGTAATTCTCACATCAATTCAAGTTTGCGGAGCCAGGGTAACCAAAGGTCTTCGGTTAAGTAAAAACGTCGTTATCTCATGCGTACGATGCATTTCGCTTGCCACCGGCAAGCATGGTCACGTTCTCCTCAGACACAATTCTCACATCACCTGACAGCAAATTCCCTTGCTTTAGTCGAGATGTCAAAATGTCTCCATTTTCCTGTGTTAAGTTGAGATTTCTTACAAGATCATTGATGTCGTTTTGATTTGAAAATACTGTTTATTTTCATTCTTATCACTGTTTTCTTGATCCCCTGTCGGTTCTTCCACCAGATTTTCATCATCTGAGCTGGATTCATTATTAGATGGAGGAGGTTTTGGAATATGAAGCCCGTCATTATGGGGTACAGTTGCTATTGACGATGAGATATTGGGGTAGTGCACAGATTGAGCGCTCTTTTGCGTCCTGCAGCATCTACCTTACAAAAGTAGCAATAGTCGTGGGTGATTGGTGGGCTCCCACCAAATTCGTGGAATGGCAAATCGCACCATTCCAGGGACGTCGTGCGAAGTTCACACGAGAAAAGTGGCGCCCAGTTTTTATCTTGGTCTCCAATAGGCATGCCAAAGTGTAGAAGATAAGCCCTTGCCATCTTGTTAGAGGTTGATAGTGCATACTTCTTTGCCCGAGTCTTGATGAATTTTCCACACCGTAACAAAAAGCATCTGCTGAATAATGACAGCCTCAAGAAGCCATCATCAATTGATATCCGATTCCTGAAAAGAGAATGAAAAAATATGACACAGTAAAAACTACAAACAATATAAATGCAAATAAGCTTATCTCTAGAAATATGAAGGAATGCAAATTCTCGTAAAATTACACTTCCATCACATTTATGGGAAGAAAGTATGCTACTTATATGCAATTTCTTTGATAATTAAATCGACTTTTGTTGATTTAGAATCAATACTCATAGACATCTAAACATTAGTAAGGAAAGGAGTGGCGCAGTTGATAGCGCACGCTTTCACAGCGACCGTTTGTAGCTGGACCGAGGTTCGAATCCTAGCAATATTTTTTTTAACTAGTTGCTGGAATATACACTGCATGTACGCTCGAATCTTAAATTAAAGCATCAGAAGGCTCTGGGCATGTTACAGGATAGCAATAGGTCAACAACTTGTGTTACTTACCTACCTATCTTATTGAAAGATTCAAATTCAGTCGAGAAATTAATGAAAGGCGCTTATCAGTATGCGTGAATAGGGACGTACTATCATTTTCAGATGCTTTTTAATTGGATTTGAAGCTGATGCTTATCAAATGTCGTTTGAATACAAGCAAAACGGATAAATGAATGATTACCTGAAGCAATGTTAATGATGACGAAAACTTTGAAAATGAAACAACTGACAAATATGAATGGCGCAGACAAGCATCTAGACAAAATAATTTGGTCCACCGAGTAACTCAATTTCTGAATAAGTCTAAGCATATTTGAAACTTGATGTTCAATTTGAAACAGAGCATTTAGCACTGTTTTTAGATAAAAAAATGGGTAAAAATTTTAACTCAGTCTTTTTTCTCGTGTAATAAAAACTCATGGTAAGCTTATTACACGCTATATAATAAGAAAATAGCACTTGAATTTCAGGAACAGAGAACAATTTTTTTTGTTGCATAGTGTATTATTCATGCACATCATCTCTGTCAATTCATGTAACATAGAAATAGCAATTTTTGCTACAAAGTGGTAAATATGATGAAACATTGCGATAGACCAGACTGACTCAAACTGTTAGATGGGTGCACCCACGAGCTAGCCCAGATTCAGTCGATATCAAGCTGCTGCCGATGCACGTCTTCATGCTTTACTATTGCGTTCGTTCATTATTGCGATCTTTGTTACTACTGTACGTTCAAACTGTTGCTTTAAAATAGTACGTAATGATGCGCTCAAGTATAAAGACATGTGGAGTGGACGTAGGAGTCTGTGAATAGATGAACCAACTTTCTCACTCACTTCATCTATAAATTATTTTATAAAGTGATTGCTGTCGTCCGCAGTTTCAAATTTTCGTGATATTTATGATGTAATGATTTCATTCTATTTTTGTTAACCATTGTTGATCCGAAAAAATAATAGAAATAAATGAGTTTTCTTGCCAGTTTGTTTCCCGGTGAGCAAATGCTAATCATTGCCATTTTAACGTGGATGTGCGCCATATACAAGTATGTACTGATACATTTTGTAAGATGATTTTATCATGTGTCCATAAAGTGATTTTTTGTCTGTATTTTTCACTTCCTTGAAAAGTTAAGATGAAATTTCTTTCGCCATACACCATATGTTTGCACATTCATGTCGAATATCATTGTTCATCGTTCATTTTCTTCTTAAGAATCATGTTTTATTGACAGAATTCCAATCATCAAGTGGAAAATTTCAGACATGTCTATAATAACATCAAAAGACTCAAAGATATTTTAATTAGCTATTACTCAATGGCCAATTCAATGCTGATTTTTTGTGGTTTGTGAGATGTTTTGTGTATTTTTGCATTTGGACCAACTATCATTATTGTCGCCTCCATAATCAAGTCTTATGCTGTATTGCGCCTTATTTCATAAGTAAAATTAATTTGTTATCTGAATCCTAAGCCAAAATCACCTACATGTCACCACTTCTTTTGTCACTTGAATAAACTGTTACAACAGAAAATTGATGCACTCTTACAATTTTCATATCACACAATTGACCGCACATCCACAACCAACAGTGATAACTTTTAATGTGCATGTATGTATTGTGTGATTTTGAAAATTAATTGGATGGATTGAATGATATTGACATGATGCAGCTTCATTTTGGGGTTGTCTTTCTCTGTGAGTTATGCATGAGTCCGCTTACCTATTCAATGACATAGTTATAATATAATTATATATATATATATTTTTTAATATTATATGTATTATAATATACATATATTTTTTTTTAATATTATATATATTATAATATACATATAATTATAATCCTATCATAACGTTCTAATTCAAGTATTGGGTTGGACATAGCCATTTGTTAACTTGTGAAGAGTTTGTGTCGGTACTCAAAAAAATCTATAGCGATCGTTATTTGATGGAACAAATCAGTTCCTTTTTATTATGATTGGCTGCGTGCACTTTTGCTGAAAGGACAGAGGATGTCTAGTTAAATAATAATAATAATAATTAATGTTTATTTACTCAAATAGAAATCAAAATTACAAGTCATGGAGAAGAGATAAATTCACCGAAGAGAAAATTTAGCACACATTTTTACCGAAGCTTGTTAGCATTTTTTCGCTCATCGAAGCTTGAACCTCTCTATTACGTTGAAGATGTTGATTTGTAACCACCTTAGAAAATATAATGTGGAAAGTTATCAGGCATGTTCAACTTGGAAGGTGCATCACTACCCAAACAAATGCATTATAACCTGCACAATCTTCGAAGTTCTATTGTATTTCACATTATCGGTCATATCTTAGGTTTCTAGTATTTTCAGCACATCTCATCGGTTCTTTTCAACTGAAAAAGCTGTATAATGAATCGGCAACCTCAAAACGTTTTTTATGTCTGAAATAGAGCACTTGCATTGTCGATCACATGCTTTTCCAGAGGCTACTATCTGAAGAATACTATCTCAATTTCTTCACTTCCGCTTCTAGTAAGCATAAATAGACAAAAGGATAACTGTTTCAGTTGCCTTAATCTTCTTTCTATGAATAAAACATCAAGGCGTCTGTCAACAAGTCTATCTTACAGATCAATTGGGAATGTGGCTGAACAACGTGGCGTCTTCTAAAAGCATGTTAGAGAAACAATGTTAAAAAACCATGTTTATAATACAGTTTGAAAACTCATGTCTAAATCCAGTGCACTGACATTAGAGAAACGTAGAATTTGTTTGGAGCTACGAGGCTCAATGATTTTAAATGGTTTTCATGCCCTTGTTAGCGGTGTCTAATACATGAGACTTACGGTTAAAAATTATTCTTATGATAATCCTGCGATACACGTGTATTTGTAGGAGGCAATTATAGAATTATTAAAATGATTCATTTCAAATTGTTCATTTTAGCATAAATATTTTTCGGTGAAAATGATTTCCAAATTTTCTTTTCGGTAAAAGTATCTACGTTTTTGGAAAATGTGACTATTTAATCATCTAATCGCTATTTAATCATCTTCGCTTTTATGACTATTCATTCGTAAATGAGACGAAGAAATTGTGATTGGTAATACTTTTCACACTAGGTAATTATGTCATCACACTATGACAAAAATAGCGAATGGCATGGAACTCGAAAGCTAGTATTATGGCATGATCATATCACTTTATGGATGAAAAATGTTGTGAGAGTTATAGTTATATAGTCTACTAGTTCGATCGCTTAAGATCACGCTTTTACGTTAATTTCGACAAACTATTCTTATAAAGAAGCATTTTGTTGACGATTATAAATTGATGGTTGAATGAATACAATAGGAAGTTGAATGCATTGATGCAGACCCATTCAAAAAGATGACACCATTCTTCATGAAACTACTGCGACACAGGTATTTACTTATTTTGGTTGGTTTATCTTTTCTAAATACAGTCTGTTTGTATTTTGACCTCTTATGATAAAAACCTTCATTCCATACTTCTATGACACAAGTTCAAATGTGAAGATGACAAAATAGAAACACTCAATATTCGTAGCACATTAACAGATTGACTTGATTTTCATTGCTCATTTAGATGAAGAGTGAAGAACAAATTTGTTTTCAACCGTGATGATATTGGACATTAGCTTTGTTTTTTATATGTAAACTTATTGTAATTATTCTACGTGTAACATGACGACCACGACCAAAAACTCATCCTCGGACTGTAAACTAGCATTAAAGGATCTGTTTCATCAATTTTTCAAGTCTGATATCGTACAGTTCATCATGTAGTTGGTTGTGCTTTTGATAAAATCAATTTGTCCTATGTAGCAGCCATAAAACATACTCATATTAGGCCTATATGCTGAGGGTGAAACCGTTATGTTCGTATTTTTCTGTTTCTTGTTTGTACAATTGTCAAATATTGTAAATTTCATTACAGATGCAGCATTAAATTCTCTTACATTTTTACTGAGATGAAGTTCTTAAGGATTTTCACCTCTCACGGTCAATACATTTGAATAAAATCTCCATAGTAAAGTGTTATTGATCACAAAGTATTGCTCTCTATTTTCAATCGGTTTGGGGAAATTTAAGTTATTGACAATCGCAGTTCTCTCGCTTTTTATGCAATCTACAACGTTAACCAATAAATCTGTAGTTGATATCATGTGAATTAAGAAAAAGCACATTTCTGTGACAATAATGGTGCTCCTGCACCCTTAAAGATCCTATCAATTTTATGAAGTAAAATTCAGGGCTTTTTTTCGGATGGCCCTTGAAACTCCTTGAATTTATGGTGCTTAAAAGCAAATTTAAATCTAAATGTGGCAACCTATATATGCTAAGGTGGGTGAGGTGAATAAGGCCCACTTGCTAGATCTCGGAAACTACTTAACGAATTTAAGCGCAACTTTTTGTTGCGAATAAAAATGTGTCAGAAGTTTTATCGATTTTGGTCCAGTGGATCAGATTCTACAGCATCTAAAAGAAAGTCTAATTTCGTCTTTGATCCAATATTTGCTCTTCAATTGTTCAAGGATTTCATGACACTAATTATTGGTGTGAATGAGCTCTTAACATGGAAAATATTCTCTGGTGTATCCTCTCTATGACCTTGTATAGTAGTAGTTTGATTTTTGAGTTCGGGAAAGTACGAAAAAACACTGAAGAAACGATGTTAATGTAACCAATAAGGCCCATACAAGATGGTTAGTAAGGACCGGGCCTATCACAGTATCAATACTCCAAGAATCCGATGAAAGTCAGATCCACGTAAGCGTATAGTCTTACTTACAAAATACAACTGCTTACAAAAGAACTTTTTACTAATAAAAAGCGCTTTATGCAGACATCTGTTCTATCCAAGAAACAAGACTAGGTCTATAAGCTTAGTTGTAGAAAAGCTGGCAATAAATTATCGTATTGCAAAATTTGTGAGGAAGATATGAAAGTTAGATATGAGACAGTGTACAGCATGTGATGACTGGGTACACAAATACTGTGTTGGTTTAAGTCATGGAAGTGACGAAGATGAGTTCCCATTTGTTTGTCCTGACTGTTCCTATGTGTAGGCATAAAAGTCTGTGTTTATGATTGATAATATGAAATTATATCTATATGGTTACCAAATACATGGTTTTACCATCAGTAATTATTTTTCCTCGCGTTAAAAATATCTTTTGTTTTCAATAAAAGTCGATGCATTTCAATGAACAATTTTGGTTTTTCTTTTTTTTCATAGGGGCATTAACCGTCCTAACTCTGAATTACAGAAACATTAGATCTAACCTCATTATATCTATTTGCGCACCAGAAGGTAAAATACAATCCATTTTATATAGCCAAATATTAGAAATGACTTATAAGCTACGTAAAGAATTTTGATGAAGACATCAAATAAAAACAAAAGTGGGCCTTATCTACACATGTCGGTAATAAATTAGGCCCACTCGGTGATTTTTCATCTTTTTACTTACAGCAGAAGTTTTGCAATAATCGACATGTGCTTCTCACGTACATGTCAACTACAATTTGAATATAAATTCATAGTAGGCCCTATTCAATAAAAAAATCAAGACTAGAGCTCTAAGTCTGTTAGGTGGGCCGTTCACCTCACCCACCTTAGTAGATGATTGACTTCGAAAATATTGAAATCAATTAATGCTATACTAAAATAATTATGGCGCTTCGCACCAATTTTGTGGGCGATTCAAAAGGGCAGTCGTGCGAAATTAATGAGAAGGGAGTTTAGGCCTAAACAAAATTCTTACTGTTCTAAACTTTCGCTTTCACAAATAGCAATTAAGCATGAAATGGCATTAGAACATGTACTAGGCCTTATAGAATTCGAATATTTTCTGGAACCATGCTTTATGCGTGCGTATCAACCAATGTTGCATTCTACTTATAATAGGGGCCTACGTCTACTGCATTGTAGAATCTTATATGATAATGATAATTTGACTGCGATTTTCTATAAGTTTTCAACTATAGCCTATATAGACTGTCATTCCTAAACTAAACACTTTTGGCGCATACGAACGAAATATACAATATCTAAGAGGGCATTTGATTTTTAATCATACGGCACACGCGTATCTATCAAAGAAGATGCCTAAATGTCGGCATTTTTCTTAATTTAGTCAACTTGAGGTAGGCCTAACTATTTATTCGATGATTTTTATCAAAAAAGAAAGTACATACAATGGCTGTAAATTGCACCCATACATTTCCTTAATTATCATCAAAGCTCACGTATTTTGACAGCGATTAACACTAGAATGACGGGAAATTTTCTACCCCACGCATGACGAGAGGAGTCGTTTTCGATTACTCTCGTATTTCGTTAACTTATTTTGTGTTTTATATCTTCCTAAAATAAGACGACGTATCGCACAAAATTAGACAGGTCGTCTCTTCTTCCGTTTAACTAGAAGGGAAGCATTAGAATATGTAACGTAAATGAAATGGCACAATCTGCTGACTTGTCATACCAATCGAACAATGAGCAGTCAGTTCAACATTAAACACGCCAAATAATTATTGTGCAAAGTTTCAGTGACTGTTATCAACCGGATCACACAGCAAAGAGACACAGACGATGTCAAGTTCTACAGAGAAGTTTGTGAACGTTTTTTCATGCGCCTGCTAACTTTTTTAAAAATGATCGGAGGGCCCAACATTATCGAGAAAACTTTTGCGCAATGATCTGAATTCCTCGAATCTGAAGGAATCGTGACGATTGGAGCATTTTGAAGGAATTCAGAGCAATCCGCAAGCGACGCACGACTATTTTTCCTCTGCCAGGTATTAAAACTATTTTTTTTTGCCCACTTATTAAGTTCCTGCATGTGCCATCTGTTTGAATCAGTTTGCACTTCTAGCAAAGTGACACGGTTAAAGAATCTCATTCTGTGCGTATCGCACTGGGTTGGTGAGCATTTGCTAATCTAAGTGACATAATGAGAAAAACAGGAAAGCCAGCAAGATCAAACGTATAGCTCTCAATGAGCACATCCTCCCGCTCATGATTTGCGGCAGCGAAACAGCCCTAAACAACACGATGAGGAACATGCTATAGCAGTTGCTCTGAGAAAAACTGCGAGACCGAAAAACGATCAAATGGATCGGGAGCATCCTTAGTAGTAACCCCATGGCAGGCGCAAGGACAGTGAAATGCTGAGTCATCCCCCCCTCTGGAAGGAAGGGAGTTGGCCTAGGATGTGCTGGGAGGAATGGGTCCGAGAGGAGGAAACGGGTCCCTACCCCCCCTCTGGAAGGAAGGAGTTTTCCGGTAAGGGATGGGAAGGAAGGGGTGGAATGTGGGAAGGATAGAGTGAGGAAAGGGTGGGTGTTGGTGGTGTTTGGGATGAGAAAAGTCGTTTTTCGTCATGAAGGAGACCTCGGATGGGAAAACGGAGGCCAGATTCGGAATCTACGTGAAATTTTGGTTCTAGGAACTTCTTCCCAACTCAATCGGAGAGAAAAAGTTCTGACCCCCCCCCCCCTCCTACCAAACTTCCAACTTTGGTGTTAGAGATCGTAGAAAGTCTTGCAATAGCTCATTTGAAAGCTAAGAGTGAGAAAAATGCAGTGGAAAGCTCAGTTGGGTCCACTTTTCCTGGGTTGAGGGAGGAAAATGGCAGGAAAACGTCAGAGTTGGAAAAAGCAGGTTTTGGTCGTTTTGGGATGAGAAAAGTCGTTTTTCGACATGAAGTAGGTCTCGGATGGGAAAATGGAGTGCAAATTCGGACGTTTTGGTCACTTTTGGGTCTAGGAACTTCTTCTCAGCTCAATCGGAGAGAAAAAGTTTTGAGGACGTCCGGCCTCCTACCAAACTTCCAACTTTGGTGTTAGACATCGTAGAAAGTCGTGTGATAACTCGTTTAAAAGCTAAGAATGAGAAAAATGCAGTGGAAAGCTCAGTTTGGTCCAATTTTCTTGGGTTGAGGGAGGAAAATGGCAGGAAAACGTCAGAGTTGGAAAAGTCGGGTGTTGGATGTTTTCGGATGAGAAAAGTCGTTTTTCGACAGGAAGGAGGTCTCGGATGGGAAAATGGAGTGCAAATTCGGACGTTTTGGTCAATGTTGGGTCTAGGAACTTCTTCCCAACTCAATCGGAGAGAAAAAGTTTTGCCCCCCCCCCTCGGCAGCGATCTTCCAACTTTGGTTGTAGATATCGTAGAAAGTCGTGCAATAGCTCGTTTGAAAGCTAAGAATGAGACAAATTCAGTGGAAAACGTGGCTTGTTCCACTCTGCCTTCTTTTAGAGGTGAGACGTAATTGAAAATTTGGGACATTGGCGAAAAATGACAGAGTTAGAATTTTTATGAAAATCGCTCTAGCGGGTGAAGCAAGCCTCGGACAGGAAAACAGAGACCAGATTTGGAATCAGCGTCAAATTCTGCATCGGCATGGTAAATTTGAAAGCCATCGGAGAGAAAAATTTTTCCATCATTTTTCCGAAAAAACGAGTTAGAATTTTTGCGATGGCTGTGGGCTGTAGAGCCAAAACGAAGCATCGGATGGGAAAGTGGAGGGCAGATTCGGATTCAGCGTCAAATTCTACGCTGAAGTGGTGAATTTCCACCTCAATCGGAGCACTAGAACCGGAGATAGACGGGTTTAAAGTTTTTGGATGATGGATATTACGTCATCAGCTGATCGCCACAAACTATATAAGCGGGGAAACCCTGCTTGTGGAAATCAGTTCTCCTCCCGACTGGGTTGGGGTGGGTGAACTCTGGAGCTCCGATGATAGCTTCGGACATTCCAAATTCCGGGTTTCTGTAAGAAACCGACTTAGAAAGTTTCATTGCTGAACTCAGCTAAGGCCTCAGACTTAGAGGTTCGCCAGGAGATGGCCTTCGTCTCCAGGCCATAAAAGACTCCAAAACTTTAAAGGCTTGTAACTTTGCTTCTACAAGTCCGTTTGACTTGATTCAAAAAAGGTTCGGTTGCTATTGACCTGCCCTAAGTGATAAACTACCTATAAAATTTCATAAGTAGTGGTAAACAGTTGACAAATTTAAATTCACTAGTTTTGGAGGTTTTCTGGGGTTTTCGACCCTGCTGAAGTCAATGAAAGCATTTTTAATGATGTCTGAGCCAGTCTTCTCATGATACAAGCGGCTTTTCACTGAAAGCTAGCAAGACACGGAGAGTTTTGCTGTAATATTCCACTGACAGGGTGTTCCTTCGGGACGGCGGATGATGCTGTAGTAATGAGTGTGGCAAGGGAGTGTGTCATATTTTAGACCGAAACCGCTGGGGCAACTCATGTCTCATGTTTGGCATTTGACACTGTTCTCAACGTAGCACTTTGAACGCCAATCGGTTGAGTCTTAGCTATCTTGTCATGGGTGGCCTCTAAACATCTCCATTGCAAAACGCTGGTGAAGTTGCTATCCCTCTCTACGGCTTGCTATCAAGCTGATCAAAGCAACGACTTGCTTCCTCTTACCAACTCCACCGGTTTTCATGTCTGGCGATCAAATCATGGACGGTGCAAGTCACGGAGATTTTCGGTGTCATACTTCCTGTGTGTGGGCGTTCTTTCGAGACAGCGGTGAAGTCCGTAGCGATGAGTACTGCACGGGACGTGGGCAATGGTTATCATTGTGAAACCTCTCTGCGTCATGTTTCCAAGTGGTTGCCTTTCGTCTCAACGCTGTACTCTGACCGTCAGGGCGACATTTAGCTATCTGCCACAGGTTACCTCATAAAATCTCCATTGCACTTGTCTCCCGACAGTTGGGCAACCATGCAAGAATGAACCATCAGTTCTTTTAAGAACTGTCTCTATCACGGAGACGAAATGATGACAGGATGAAACGGGAGGCCACCCTTGAGCCACACGCAACACATCACAGACTTCTCTCTTCGCTAGTGAACAAGCTCTTGTCAGTGTCGCCAGAAAGTGTAGCATGGTTTGCAAAGTTAGTGCAGTCTAATCGTTTACCGTGACGCACGTTGGTGAAAATAAAGTTTAATCATCGAAGGTTTATTCATAAGTCTAGTCAGAAAGTGTATCATGGTTTGCAAAAGTTTTACTGCAGCACAGGTTGATGTATAGTTAGAAAGTTTGATCATGACGTTTATTCGTAAGTCTAGTCAGAAACTTTATCATGTTGTACAAAAGTTTTACTGCATCACAGGTTGATGTATAGTTAGAAAGTTTGATCATGACGTTTATTCGTAAGTCTAGTCAGAAACTTTATCATGTTGTACAAAGGTTTTACTGCAGCACAGGTTGATGTATAGTTAGAAGGTTTGTTCATTGAAGTTGTATTCGTAAGTCTAGTCAGAAAGTGTATCATGGTTTGCAAAGTTAGTGTAGTCAAATAGTTTACCGCGACACCCGTTTAAGAAAGTAAAGTTTGATCATGGCGTTTATTCGTGAGTGTCGTCAGAAAGTGTATCATGGTTTGTAGAAGCAAAGTTAGTGTAGTCAAATAATTTTACCGCGACACCCGCTTGTGAAAATAAAGTTTGATCATTGACGTTGTATGACCGACCGAACTCATCACAGCACTAGAAAGTTTTATCGAAAAGGTTTTATTGCACAATGTAGATTGTCTTGTAACTTACTTTCACAGCACTAGAAAGTTTTATCGAAAAGGTTTTACTGCACAGTGTAGATTGTCTTGTAACTTACTTTCACATTGTTAGAAAGTTTGATTGGAGACAGTTGGCAAATGTTCCCTATTAGAAAATTCAAACTTCATGACTGTTAGATTAGCTTCATCAGGTTTACTAAAAGCAGTTTTCTACTGCAGTGAGACTGAGATTTTAGAATGTTATATGAAAACAGTGTTCACCACAGCGCTAGAAAGTTTTACTGCACTGTGTAGATTGTTTCACAGCGTTAAAAGTTCTTATAGTCAGCGTAGAATGTTTTATAAAACCAGATGTTGTCACAAACGTTGAGTGTGTGAGAGCTAGTTCCATGACATTGAATCGCATGGGTTGTAAAAGTCCATAATCCAAGGCTAGGCTCCTCTACGGTTGGATTTAGGGTTTTATATCACATGCGTTAACCATTCGTGTAGAATACGCGAAGCACATGTTCTCTCAAAAGTCTAAACGCAAATGTTGAAATATGTTTTGTAAGAAGTCTTTGACAGGTTGTTGTGAAACTTATCGAACGTTGAAAAAAGTTTTATAAAATGTTTCTGCAGTCACAGTCGTCAGCTTACCAGCTTTACTAAATGTGGTGTTTGCCTTTATCAAATTGAATGCGTGTGTAGACTGTTTTGTAAATAAAGACAGATAGTGTTTTTGCACTCTGCATCGACAGCATACAAGTATAGATATAACAACCGATAACGTTGTAAGTCGAATGCATATGAGTTAGGAAACACTCAAAGCATGTGTGAGATAAAAATCAACCTGCTAGATGAAGTGAAACACAAAAGTGTCACAACTAGTTTACGGGAAATAAAGGAGAACTGTGACAACGTTTACACTCATCATAGACAGATGAACATATAGTCTAACTTTCTGACATTCAAATGAAATTCGTAAACATGAACCGTGGTGTAAGAAACTTTATGACAACAACTTTATGTTGGCAAAACTTTCATAGATTGCAGTCGTGTTTAAAGCTGATATAAAGACCTGTAGAGACGCATAAGTCTTAGTTCAACGACTCGACCATTGAACTCACAAAATGAACACGTCTGTGTAGAAAACTCATCAGTAGGAAGCAGCAAAGCATGTCATTGAATGATCAAGTCAGTGGAATTATTTCATGAGTATGAAACAGCGAACATTAGGACTGACCATGAGCATGAAAGGTCAGAATCAAAGTTTGCTTTTCATGTACATAACAAATGAAACCGTGTCTCATTTCTAAACGAATCGTGCATTGATCATAGAATCAACATTGAAACCTGCATCAAGTGATTTTCTGTGCGAATGCAGACGATGTAAAAATGACACACGGATTGACATTTAACACTGCTTGCAATAGTCAACATGCTGCCATTCAAAATGTTTATCAGAAAACCTATCAGTGAAACAGATGTTTCCCTCCTGTGCACACAAAGAATCATAAGTGCTCTCTGACGCCTGTTTGTCGCGCTGCCCCTCAGCAGATAGAGTAGAACACAAAGATGTACGCGCTCTCTCTGGCACCCGTCTGTCACATTAAGCAGAGATCTATCGCATCTGTCCCACGAGCAAGGATGCAGGAACGGATCATCATCTCAGACCTCACACCTAGCTGATTCCCACACAGCTCATTGCTATCACGCCGGAGAGATTATCGTGGGCGACTGAAAGGATTCTCATGTTGACAATTCGTTACTGTACACTCCGCGCGCGCAAGTCACCATTTTCTGTTAAAGCATGGTCACTGTCGATTTGTTCAATTCTTCAATGCCTTCCTAGCCAGTTACAAAAATGTGTGAGAAATATAAGGGAGACGTTCACACTCATTCATAAAATACAAGTCGTTAAGATGGGTGAAGACAGTGAAGATGGGGAGAGTCTTTCTCCTGGCTGCTTTGCAGGCAGAGAAAGGCGAAGCAATTGGCTGCCCCGTCCACCTCATTCCACATGAGCTTGTGGAAAACCCTTTATTTAGGGATATGGCGCTAGAATATCTGGCGTTGCTGAGAATTCAGCGTCCGGAATACTTCGAGTAATCGAAGTATTCCATCGGTCCTTCCGAGGGCCCGGTCACCAATTCGTTGGAGGCCACCCTATAAACAAAGAAAAGTTACAGACTGTGCCACACACAAACACTAGATTCAAGGATCTCTATCTTTCTTAGAAAATGAAGAAGCTCTTATTAAATTCATCTGATGAGAACTCAACTTCATGACAAGTGTTAAACTTGTCCAACACACATCTTCAAAGGTCTAACTGCCATGAAATCATCATGTTTAAAGTTTTAAAGCCCCTATGATAAGTAGCAAGGATCTTTTACATGGTGTGAAATATAAACGTGTGTAGAGAGAGATTTTGACCTGAAGTCATGAATTTATTTCTTCACTACCCCTCATATGGAAATAGTAAGGGTGGTGGAAGAATCATCAGAGCAACATGTTCTATAGTAATGCAGGCAATGACAGTCACGGTTGGACTTATAGATTTAGCGTTTTATATAACATACATCAATGATAACTGTTGTTGGAGAGTGTATACATGCATTTACTAACTTAGCCATTGGTGAATGACATAGCTAACTTGCTAAAGTCCATCATCTAAGGGGTAGGGTTACCTACCGTTGGATTTAGGGACTTAGGGATTTGGATAACACAAATGAAAGATCTCTTTTAGTGTAGAATACATGATGCATATGTTCGCTTTATAAAATGACTTTGAAGGCAACACTTAATTTTCATAGTGAAAAGACAGATTTCACATCATTGATGAGAGATAGTTACATGCCCATTATGTTATACACTTTACATTTGATGTGGTCAGCTGAAGGGTGATTGATGCATGTTCAATAGAAGAGTTGTATGTAACTTAGTGATTGGAATCATAAGTGTGTAAAGAGCTGATGAGGAAAATATATAATAGTCAACGCAGGAAAGTTTCTTGTTATCCAAGCTAGGAATATATGAACATCATTCATCAGTCAGTGTTGTATTTTAAAAGTCGTATGCTGACAGAGACATAAGTTTACTAAATTATACAGCAAAACTCCTAAATCCATAGAATAGGTGTCCCTGTGTTGAGATTTAAGGATTTAGCGTTTTAAAAGTGTAAGTTACATACATAATTCACTAAGTCCATAGCATAGTCAAGCCTATGACAAGACTTGGCGTTTTATATGATCCATGTTAGTAATATCTGTTCGTGTAGAATGTGACTCAATGCGTATAGTCAGATAATGTATCATCAATTTCATTCACTTGGTTAGATGATGAAGAAAGTGTGAGATAGAAGTGAAAGCGATCTCACAAAGTTTAGAACACATAGTAGTACTCGTAACATTGTAGGAATAAGTAAAGTGAAAGTTATGTCGTATGAAATGAGTGATACAAGACTAGCTCACATTGAACTGAATTGTTAGTGTAACAAAAACCTGTGTGGGTTTCAATGACATATCATGTACAAACTGTGTCGTTTTCTTTTCACATAAAGTTGGACTTCAAACAGAGTGGATTGACTTAGTATTAAAGTTACAACCATTTTACTGTTTGTAAAGTTTGGCATAATATCAGAATCATTTCAGTGTTAAAAAGGTAGGTAGAGTATAAAATAGTGTCACAAGCATTTCACTGTTTGTAACGTTAGAAATGAAGTTGATGTTTGTTAAGTTTGAAATCATGTTAGAATCCTTTCAGTATTTGTAAGATAGGGGACGTATAAAATAATGTTAGAATCCTTTCAGTATTTGTAACGTTAGAAATGAAGTTGATGTGGGAGAACTGTATTCCAGTCATGGTTAAAGTGACAATGTGTGTGTGAGAGAGAGAGATTGAGTTCAACATTATTGACAGATATAACTTCATGCGCTGCGTAAACGAACACTTTATAAGACGATGCGAGTCCAGTGAAAGCTTATACACTTGTATAAACACATAAAATTGAAATGTCATGGGAATGCAGTATTGAACTTTACAAGCAT
Source organism: Prostheceraeus crozeri (assembly GCA_907163375.1). Lineage (NCBI taxonomy): Eukaryota > Metazoa > Platyhelminthes > Polycladida > Euryleptidae > Prostheceraeus > Prostheceraeus crozeri. The sequence continues at coordinate 380,715 of CAJQUW010009455.1, read as the reverse complement.
CCTTCGAATGAACCATTGAATCAAGCCTCTTCGAAAGTGAGTATGATAATGATATGAGAAAACATTCAAATGGTGTGAAGCCCATAAGTATCATTGTGAGCATCTGTACGTTTGTCATTCCATGTATTTTATCACACGCTAGGAACTATTCAATCTTTTCATCTTCGTATACATTCAGTTCACTTGAGGGTCATACAAACTTGCCACTCAGGATAAAAAGACCGCTGTCACAAAGCGTGAGCCGAGCGTCATTCCCCTTCCGTCACAACGAAGCGAGAATGTCCATTTATGGCAATCTTGACTCCCTGCGTCAGTCAGGAAAATCAGCGGTTAAGATTCCAAATATGGCGAGATGAAATCGTTTGAAGGAGACATGACAAAATTTGTACATTGGCATAGTCTGTCTTTGTGATAGAGAAGTATGTAAGGCGCTTCTCCCTACCCAATTTCACTCCTGTTTCCTCCTTTCAACGGTGAGTCGTCTGACGTTTGCTACCAAAAGTTCTAAGTTAGAGATTTAAAGTCAGATCTCACAGGCATCACTGATACACTTTCTAACACTAGGGTGTTAAGGTTAGGGTCATCATTGTCTGTCCTATGCCATTTATTACAAACATGTTTCTGATAAACAGTGCTTTCTTGTGAGAACTGTAGTAAATAACTAACTTTTATCTTGCAGTTTCAACATGGTTTTATCAAAGTCTTCACGCTACAGTGTCACAAGATGTTCATGCGATAAACTATGCAGAGGGACCGAATACAAAAAGCACTTGAGACAGGTGGAACACATTGGGGAGCATAAGAAGGTCTTTGAAATAAAGACATGTGTCCATCATGCTGTGGAAGCAGACTCTGACTTTGTCGAATTTATGAAAAGACATGACCAGTGTCCTAGTGCGTCTATTTCTAACTGCCACTTCAAAAGTGGTTTGATGACTTGTATAGACGAAGGCAGGAGGAGAGGGCGGCTGTAAGACACATTGTCGACTTGGATGATGATGAGAGCGATCACTTCCTCTGCGATACAAGCAGCAGTGAGGAGGAAGGGGAAGTACAGGAGGTGAGAGCCGTTTTCATGAGTGGTAAACAGGAATCTGAATATGTATCTGAGCGCGCATCTGAACAAGAGGAGCCACTTAACACTTCTACGCCAAAGAAAGGCGGTATACGCGAACAAACAAGAGCTCCAGATAGAGATGAGTTGAAGGCGAAGGCATCACAGCAATCCATTACATGCTGCTCAAAGATCGCTATGAGGCCGTGAATAGACAAAATAAAGAGATGGTGCAGGACATAGCCAAACTAGAAATTAAAGTGGGAACGCTGAAAGTCTTATAGGAGGAAGTATTACAGCTGCAGAAGAGAGAGGAAACATTAATGAAAGAGAGGCGGGAATGGAAGGAGAAGGAGATGGTTTATGAGGAGGTAGTATCCGAGTTGAATCATCAGAGGCAGGAAGTTGATAGACTTGGTGTGATAGAGAGGAACTGTCAAGGGGTGAGAGAAGAAAATCATGACCTGAAGAGGAGACTTAGTCAGGCTGAAGACATCAACAAGGAAAAGAAGAGAAGACACCTGCCAATCTACAGAAACCAAGTATGTGACGTGCCTACTGTTACAGATGAATTAAACACCACGCAGGAGTGCTACGAGGGAGGTGGGGTCACCTGCATTCATATCAGTATGGAGGTAGACGGTCGACCGTGTGATTTTTCAGTGAGAAAAGTAAAGAGGAAAATTCCTAGTAGGTTACTCGAACGTCATTGCCTCTCAATCAACTCTAACACCATTTTTCTTTCTTACAGAGATCTTCGAGCAAAAGTAGAGAGGAGTCGGAGAACGCCACAAACAGCCTTCATGAAGCTAGTGAATGTCCCAAACAGCCTTTATGAGGCTACCCATAATGAGGCCAGAAAGTGTTTACACTTTCTGACGGTTCCAAGCCCGTTGAACTCAGAGGATGGGTTGAAAATTGATGAAAGGGATGAAAGGATGGCCACTCACACGCCAAACGTATACAGAAATCAATTTTCTATCTTCATTAGTTTGCAATCTCTCTTCACAGTGTGATGATTTAAAAACACTCATCTTCAGCGAGCTAACAATGAATAATCAAAGTTTCCATGAAACTAGAGTTATGAAGTAACTCATACATGTTACTAGACATGAAAGCATCAAATGTTACTCGTGTAAATTGAAATGAACAACTGAAGCATCTTAGGTTCTCATAACCGTCTCACACCTGAGTAACAGGAATTTACAGGCCTGAGTCATGCACGTGAATGCGATACAATTCACAACAGTCATTGCACAGTGATTAGAGTGTTAGAATACATGATAGGGATTGTGTTGAGACCACTGCAGTAACATTGTAGGAATAATTAAAGTAAGAAGTTGTGTTACATAAAATGAGTGATGCAAGATTAGCTCACATTGAAATGAATTGTTAGTGTAACAAACAAGCTATGTGGGATTCAGCATATGTTTGAAGACAAGCACTGTTAAAGGGTTTTGAGATGATGTGAATTTTATCACATCATGTTCATGGATATAACAGAATGAATGTTTCTGCTGGTTGAGTGTATGAGATAGAACACATACCATAGTTCTTGTATGTAAATTAGAGGTTCATATTCGATGAAAGCAAAGATTGAGATTGCAAAGCTCAATGAATAGGTAGTGTAATTAACTGTTTGAATCAGTGACATAGTTAAAAGAAACAACAATAGCATATCGAGACATAATCATGTAGCATCAGGGCGTTTGGTTTATTCATGTAAAAGTTAGATAGAAGCAATTTGTTGATGCAGCATGACACCATGACTGCAAAAGCAGGAATAACATCCTATGACTGGAGCATCCGTTGAAATTGATTGTATGTCAACTGTACATGAAAAGTTATTTCCAAAAGCTTGACATGGACACATTAACAGTAAAGTCACTGCAAGCCTTTCATATTGATGAGCATGTAGTAACACATGATAGAAAATTACTAATGTCATAAATGTGGGAATCAGTACATGTTTAGAGTCAGGTACTGCTAGTTGTTTCATGATAGTATTTGATATCGAAGATTTAATGTAATGTATCACATGTCAATAGATTTCAGGTGTAATAGAATAAATGTCGTTGCAGGTTTTGAGTGTATAGGATAGAACACATGAAATGAATTGGTAGTGCAACAAAAAAAGAAAAAAAAGCTCTATGAGTTTCAATAACATATCATGGACATGCTGTGTCGTTTTCTTGTCGTTTCAACGGAGTGGATTGACTAAGTAAAAAAAGTTACAACCATTTTACTGTTTGGAAAGTTCGGAATAATTTCAGAATAATTTCAGTGTTTGTAGGATAGGCGAAGTATAAAATAAAGTCAAGACCATGTCACTGTTTGTAAAGTTAGGAATTTTGTCAGAATCATTTCAGTGTTAGTAAGATAGGTAAAGTATAAAATAGTGTCACAAGCATTTCACTATTTGTAACGTTAGAAATAAAGTTGACGTTTGTAAAGTTTGAAATCATGTTAGAATCCTTTCAGTGTTCGTAAAGTTAGAGATAACAGGTTTAACAAGTACGTTAGAGAGTTGACTGTACTGAGATCTAAGGATGTGATGGTCACATTAGAATTCAAGTGATTGAATGTCATCTTAATGAAGATAGAAATGTGTTTGTGGCTGCATGTGGTGCAAGTTTGGCTTCCCTTCATTCCAGTCATCATTTATCCTGCCCCTTTGCATTCCATATCCGAAGATATGTGGTGGGCTTGGGTCCGCTTTAGCTGCATTAGAAGGAAGTTCTTATAAGAACTCATGATGCATTCACGAGGAAATGTGGTGAAACAGTGTGCTGTATGTGTGCATGATGATTTTATGAACTAAAGAACGCCCATCACTCACTCCATCACTGAAAGAAAACATGAACGAGTTGAGATGACAGCCATTCGTATGCATGTGTAAAACTCTTACTTCATCATCCGATATCACAATGATATCCTCACCTTCCATGTCATCACTTTCCGTGTCCTCTCTTTCTACCGTCTTGCTCTCGCTCGTTACCATCTCGGCCTCACTCCCCACCTTCTCGGCGTCATTTGCCACCGTCTTGGTCTCACTCGGAGATTCCTGCGCATCCATCATCGGGGATTCGGGTGGAGGTATAACGTTCGATTCATCGAACAAGGAATAGTATTTCATAAACTGAAATACTATATCCTCACACTCATCGGAGAGAAAAGTTTCGCCCATACAAGTAATCCTATATGAGGTAACTTGTGCAATCGGCTTCTCGGACATGATTATGATAGTAAAATGTAAGACACACTGCTTTATATGAGAATGATACAGCTTTTCAAATGTCTGGTTCGTGCAATCATATTGCTCTAAACTTATGGTTGGAGGAAGAAAAGGGAAGTCATATTTTCATTGACTGCAATCCTCAACCACTCAACAAACTTAGATGCATTTATCGCGTGAATCTGCCTTCCTGCGCGATAGCAATGAGCTGTGTGGGAATCAGCTAGGTGTGAGGTCTGAGATGATGATCCGTTCCTGCATCCTTGCTCGTGGGACAGATGCGATAGATCTCTGCTTAATGTGACAGACGGGTGCCAGAGAGAGCGCGTACATCTTTGTGTTCTACTCTATCTGCTGAGGGGCAGCGCGACAAACAGGCGTCAGAGAGCACTTATGATTCTTTGTGTGCACAGGAGGGAAACATCTGTTTCACTGATAGGTTTTCTGATAAACATTTTGAATGGCAGCATGTTGACTATTGCAAGCAATGTTAAATGTCAATCCGTGTGTCATTTTTACATCGTCTGCATTCGCACAGAAAATCACTTGATGCAGGTTTCAATGTTGATTCTATGATCAATGCACGATTCGTTTAGAAATGAGACACGGTTTCATTTGTTATGTACATGAAAAGCAAACTTTGATTCTGACCTTTCATGCTCATGGTCAGTCCTAATGTTCGCTGTTTCATACTCATGAAATAATTCCACTGACTTGATCATTCAATGACATGCTTTGCTGCTTCCTACTGATGAGTTTTCTACACAGACGTGTTCATTTTGTGAGTTCAATGGTCGAGTCGTTGAACTAAGACTTATGCGTCTCTACAGGTCTTTATATCAGCTTTAAACACGACTGCAATCTATGAAAGTTTTGCCAACATAAAGTTGTTGTCATAAAGTTTCTTACACCACGGTTCATGTTTACGAATTTCATTTGAATGTCAGAAAGTTAGACTATATGTTCATCTGTCTATGATGAGTGTAAACGTTGACACAGTTCTCCTTTATTTCCCGTAAACTAGTTGTGACACTTTTGTGTTTCACTTCATCTAGCAGGTTGATTTTTATCTCACACATGCTTTGAGTGTTTCCTAACTCATATGCATTCGACTTACAACGTTATAGGCTGTTATATCTATACTTGTATGCTGTTGATGCAGAGTGCAAAAACACTATCTGTCTTTATTTACAAAACAGCCTACACACGCATTCAATTTGATAAAGGCAAACACCACATTTAGTAAAGCTGGTAAGCTGACGACTGTGACTGCAGAAACATTTTATAAAACTTTTTTCAACGTTCGATAAGTTTCACAACAACCTGTCAAAGACTTCTTACGAAACATATTTCAACATTTGCGTTTAGACTTTTAAGAGAACATGTGCTTCGCGTATTCTACACGAATGGTTAACGCATGTGATATAAAACCCTAAATCCAACCGTAGAGGAGCCTAGCCTTGTATTATGGACTTTTACAACCCATGCGATTCAATGTCATGGAACTAGCTCTCACACACTCAACGTTTGTGACAACATCTGGTTTTATAAAACATTCTACGCTGACTATAAGAACTTTTAACGCTGTGAAACAATCTACACAGTGCAGTAAAACTTTCTAGCGCTGTGGTGAACACTGTTTTCATATAACATTCTAAACTCTCAGTCTCACTGCAGTAGAAAACTGCTTTTAGTAAACCTGATGAAGCTAATCTAACAGTCATGAAGTTTGAATTTTCTAATAGGGAACATTTGCCAACTGTCTCCAATCAAACTTTCTAACACTGTGAAAGTAAATTAAAAGACAATCTACACTGTGCAGTAAAACCTTTTCGATAAAACTTTCTAGTGCTGTGAAAGTAAGTTACAAGACAATCTACACTGTGCAGTAAAACCTTTTCGATAAAACTTTCTAGTGCTGTGAAAGTAAGTTACAAGACAATCTACACTGTGCAGTAAAACCTTTTCGATAAAACTTTCTAGTGCTGTGATGAGTTCGGTCAGTCATACAACGTCAATGATCAAACTTTGTTTTCACAAACGTGCATCGCGGTAAAAACTATTTGACTACACTAACGCTTGCATTTCATGACACTTGTGTTTCGAAAAACTTCGATGATCAAACGGGTGTCGCGGTAAAATTATTTGACTACACTAACTTTGCTTATACAAACCATGATACACTTTCTGACGACACTCACGAATAAACGTCATGATCAAACTTTACTTTCTCAAACGGGTGTCGCGGTAAACTAATTGACTACACTAACTTTGCAAACCATGGTACACTTTCTGACTAGACTTACGAATACAACTTCAATGATCAAACCTTCTAACTATACATCAACCTGTGCTGCAGTAAAACCTTTGTACAACATGATTAAGTTTCTGACTAGACTTACGAATAAACGTCATGATCAAACTTTCTAACTATACATCAACCTGTGCTGCAGTAAAACTTTTGTACAACATGGTGAAGTTTCTGACTAGACTTATGAATAAACCTTCGATGATTAAACTTTATTTTCACAAACGTGCGTCACGGTAAACGATTTGACTACACTAACTTTGCAAACCATGCTACACTTTCTGGCGACACTGACAAGAGCTTGTTCACTAGCGAAGAGAGAAGTCTGTGATGTGTTGCGTGTGGCGCAAGGGTGGCCTCCCGTTTCATCCCGTCATCATTTCGTCTCCGTGATAGAGACAGTTCTTAAAAGAACTGATGGTTCATTCTTGCATGGTTGCCCAACTGTCGGGAGACAAGTGCAATGGAGATTTTATGAGGTAACCTGTGGCAGATAGCTAAATGTCGCCCTGACGGTCAGAGTACAACGTTGAGACGAAAATCAACCACTTGGAAACATGACGCAGAGAGGTTTCACAATGATTACCATTGCCCACGTCCCGTGCAGTACTCATCGCTACGGACTTCATCGCTGTCTCGAAAGAACGCCCACACACAGGAAGTATGACACCGAAAATCTCCGTGACTTGCACCGTCCATGACTTGATCGCCAGACATGAAAACCGGTGGAGTTGGTAAGAGGAAGCAAGTCGTTGCTTTGATCAACTTGATAGCAAGCCGTAGAGAGGGATAGCAACTTCACCAGCGTTTTGCAATGGAGATGTTTAGAGGCCACCCATGACAAGATAGCTAAGACTCAACCGATTGGCGTTCAAAGTGCTACATTGAGAACAGTGTCAAATGCCCAACATGAGACATGAGTTGCCCCAGCGGTTTCGGTCTAAAATATGACACACTCCCTTGCCACACTTATCACTACGGCATCATCCGCCGTCCCGAAGGAACACCCTGTCAGTGGAATATTACAGCAAAACTCTCCGTGTCTTGCTAGCTTTCAGTGAAAAGCCGCTTGTATCATGAGAAGACTGGCTCAGACATCATTAAAAATCCTCTAGTTGACTTCAGCACGGTCGAAAACCCCAGAAAACCTCCAAAACTAGTGAATTTAAATTTGTCAACTGTTTACCACTACTTATGAAATTTTATAGGTAGTTTATCACTTAGGGCAGGTCAATAGCAACCGAACCTTTTTTGAATCAAGTCAAACGGACTTGTAGAAGCAAAGTTACAATCCTTTAAAGTTTTGAAGTCTTTTATGGCCTGGAGACGAAGGCCATCTCCTGGCGAACCTCTAAGTCTGAGGCCTTAGCTGAGTTCAGCAATGAAACTTTCTAAGTCGGTTTCTTACAGAAACCCGGAATTTGAAATGTCCGAAGCTATCATCGGAGCTCCAGAGTTCACCCACCCCAACCCAGTCGGGAGGAGAACTGATTTCCACAAGCAGAGTTTCCACTTATATAGTTTGTGGCGATCAGCTGATGACGTAATATCCATCATCCAAAAACTTTAAACCCGTCTATCTCCGGTTCTAGTGCTCCGATTGAGGTGGAAATTCACCACTTCAGCGTAGAATTTGACGCTGAATCCGAATCTGCCCTCCACTTTCCCATCCGATGCTTCGTTTTGGCTCTACAGCCCACAGCCATCGCAAAAATTCTAACTCGTTTTTTCGGAAAAATGATGGAAAAATTTTTCTCTCCGATGGCTTTCAAATTTACCATGCCGATGCAGAATTTGACGCTGATTCCAAATCTGGTCTCTGTTTTCCCGTCCGAGGCTTGCTTCACCCGCTAGAGCGATTTTCATAAAAATTCTAACTCTGTCATTTTTCGCCAATGTCCCAAATTTTCAATAACGTCTCACCTCTAAACGAAGGCAAAGTGGAACAAGCCATGTTTTCCACTGAATTTGTCTCATTCTTAGCTTTCAAACGAGCTATTGCACGACTTTCTACGATCTCTACAACCAAAGTTGGAAGATCGCTGCCGAGGGGGGGACGTCCTCAAAACTTTTTCTCTCCGATTGAGTTGGGAAGAAGTTCCTAGACCCAACATTGACCAAAACGTCCGAATTTGCACTCCATTTTCCCATCCGAGACCTCCTTCCTGTCGAAAAATGAACTTTTCTCATCCCAAAACATCCAACACCCGCCTTTTCCAACTCCGACGTTTTCCTGCCATTTTCCTTCCTCAACCCAAGAAAATTGGAACAAAATGAGCTTTCTGCTGCACTTTTCTCATTCTCAGCTTTCAAACGAGCTATCACACGACTTTCTACGATTTCTAACACCAAAGTTGGAAGTTTGGTAGGAGGGGGGGGGGGTTCAGAACTTTTTCTCTCCGATTGAGTTGGGAAGAAGTTCCTAGAACCAAAATTTCACGTAGACTCCGAATTTGCACTCCATTTTCTCATCCGAGGTCTCCTTCTTGTCGAAAAATGACTTTTCTCATCCCAAAAGGACCAAAACCTGCTTTTTCCAACTCTGACGTTTTCCTGCCATTTTCCTCCCTCAACCCAGGAAAAGTGGACCCAACTGAGCTTTCCACTGCATTTTTCTCACTCTTAGCTTTCAAATGAGCTATTGCAAGACTTTCTACGATCTCTAACACCGAAGTTGGAAGTTTGAAAGGAGGGCGGACGTCCTCAAAACTTTTTCTCTCCGATTGAGCTGGAAAGAAGTTCCTAGACCCAACATTGACCAAAACGTCCGAATTTGCACTCCATTTTCCCATCCGAGACCTCCTTCCTGTCGAAAAATGAACTTTTCTCATCCCAAAACATCCAACACCCGCCCTTTCCAACTCCGACGTTTTCCTGCCATTTTCCTCCCTCAACCGAAGAAAATTGGAACAAAATGAGCTTTCCGCTGCATTTTTCTCACTCTTAGCTTTCAAACGAGCTATTGCACGACTTTCTACGATCTCTACAACCAAAGTTGGAAGATCGCTGCCGAGGGGGGGGGGGTCAGAAATTTTTCTCTCCGATTGAGTTGGGAAGAAGTTCCTAGACCCAACATTGACCAAAACGTCCGAATTTGCACTCCATTTTCCCATCCGAGACCTCCTTCCTGTCGAAAAACGACTTTTCTCATCCCAAAACATCCAACACCCGCCTTTTCCAACTCCGACGTTTTCCTGCCATTTTCCTTCCTCAACCCAAGAAAATTGGAACAAAATGAGCTTTCCGCTGCATTTTTCTCACTCTTAGCTTTCAAACGAGCTATTGCACGACTTTCTACGATCTCTACAACCAAAGTTGGAAGATCGCTGCCGAGGGGGGGGGGGGGGGGTCAGAAATTTTTCTCTCCGATTGAGTTGGGAAGAAGTTCCTAGACCCAACATTGACCAAAACGTCCGAATTTGCACTCCATTTTCCCATCCGAGACCTCCTTCCTGTCGAAAAACGACTTTTCTCATCCCAAAACATCCAACACCCGCCCTTTCCAACTCTGACGTTTTCCTGCCATTTTCCTCCCTCAACCCAAGAAAATTTGTCCAAACTGAGCTTTCCACTGCATTTTTCTCATTCTTAGCTTTTAAACGAGCTATCACACGACTTTCTACGATGTCTAACACCAAAGTTGGAAGTTTGAAAGGAGGCCGGACGTCCTCAAAACTTTTTCTCTCCGATTGAGCTAGAAAGAAGTTCCTAGACCCAACATTGACCAAAACGTCCGAATTTGCACTCCATTTTCCCATCCGAGACCTCCTTCCTGTCGAAAAATGAACTTTTCTCATCCCTAAACATCCAACACCCGCCCTTTCCAACTCTGACGTTTTCCTGCCATTTTCCTCCCTCAACCCAGGAAAATTGGACCAAACTGAGCTTTCCACTGCATTTTTCTCACTCTTAGCTTTCAAACGAGCTATTGCACGACTTTCTACGATCTCTACAACCAAAGTTGGAAGATCGCTGCCGAGGGGGGGGGGTCAGAACTTTTTCTCTCCGATTGAGTTGGGAAGAAGTTCCTAGACCCAAAATTGTCCAAAACGTCCGAATTTGCACTCCGTTTTCCCATCCGAGACCTCCTTCCTGCCGAAAAACGACTTTTCTCATCCCTAAACATCCAAACCCCGACTTTTCCAACTCTGACGTTTTCCAGCCATTTTCCTCCCTCAACCCAAGAAAAGTGGTCGAAACTGAGCTTTCCACTGCATTTTTCTCATTCTTAGCTTTCAAACGAGCTATCACACGACTTTCTACGATTTCTAACACCAAAGTTGGAAGTTTGAAAGGAGGGGAGGGGTGTCCTCAAAACTTTTTCTCTCCGATGTCGCTGGAAACATCCTTCCTAACCCAAAATTTCACGTAGATTCCGAATCTGGCCTCCGTTTTCTCATCCGAGGTCTCCTTCATGACGAAAAACGACTTTTCTCATCCCAAACACCACCAACACCCACCCTTTCCTCACTCTATCCTTCCCACATTCCACCCCTTCCTTCCCATCCCTTACCGGAAAACTCCTTCCTTCCAGAGGGGGGGTAGGGACCCGTTTCCTCCTCTCGGACCCATTCCTCCCAGCACATCCTAGGCCAACTCCCTTCCTTCCAGAGGGGGGGATGACTCAGCATTTCACATTTCGTCCTTGCGCCTGCCATGGGGTTACTTCTATCCTTTCGCATATAGACAAATCAAAGGATCGGGGAGGTCACATATTCCGCCTCGAAGACAATCGTTGGACGAAGAGCATTACGGAATGGACACCGCGCCCGTGGACGAGACCAAGAGGACGACCCGAACAAGGTGGAGTGAAGACTTCGCGAGGTGATTCGGGACACGTACTGGGGACGAGAAGAGCAATGGACAGATGTGATTGGAAGTGATCCAGAGAGGGGTTCCTCCGCATGAAGTGAGACAGCTTCTGATGATGATTTCAACATAATGAATTTATGTTTTGAATTGATCAAATCAAACATCTTGTCTATTATCATCTTCTATAAATTGATCATGATCAAACTTCTTGTCTATTATCTCCTAAATTCATTCATGCAAAGGATTCGAAGCAACTCCACCTAAAAATCATAAGGGTTCAATACACTGATGAAATAAGAACCATGAGTTTGCACAAAAAGTGAAAGGTAAACTGAGACTAGCAAGAAGGCCGCCCTACACATTTATACAAATTTGAGATGTGTTCTCCAAACGAAATACAAGCGAATCCTCAAGCTTAGAAAGTGGAAGTTGTTGTTGTATGGTACAGGGATGCGGAGTCCACTGTCTTGATTGTGTGTGATGGCTCCTCCAAAGTGCATATTAAAATGGAGACTATGGAGAAAAACCGTGTGACGCACATATCAACAAGATGGGCGGAGCCGAGTCGCATGCATCCAACTTAAAGCGACATTTGATAAACTTTCATCGAAAATCATTGATATTGCTAGCTATGATCATTAAAGATAGGTTCAGGTAGGTCAGCTATAATGATATAGGTTACGGCAGTGGCGCAGCGTGCTTCAAACCGTTTCCGGGGCTAAAATCAGTCTTTGCATCGGTATACTTTATAGCATGCAGCACATATGCAAAGTACCCGGTGGGTTCTAATCTAGAAGTCACTTTGATGTTTTCAAACAATATGAAATAATGAAGAAGTGAAGGTATGCATGTGTAAATAATTAGCTACGCGTTTGTCAGACAGTCAGAGTGTGTAAGTGTCACTCGTAACGAATTCCCTGTCTTCGACCGGGTTGAATCACAGAGATAGATTGCTTCTCCGTGGGTTGCATGCAGTGGCCGCGACGAGCTGTTCTGGCGTGTGCGAACAGCACATTGATAGATTGGCTGAGTTGTCGATGACATCAAAAGGCCATTGCTGATAATGTGTGGCTCGTGTTAGATTTTGGCCAATCGGTGCAATCTCGGCGACACTCCGACGACTGCCCCTGAGAGAGGAAGAGAGATAAAACTACCGACAGCTATACATGAATCCGTTGGAAAGATGAATAAAGACTTAAGATCAGGGATGTGGAGTCGGAGTCCCGGAGTCCTATCATTTTTGCTGGAGTCGGAGTCCTATCAAATGATAGGACTCCGGCCTATAACTAGACCAGAAACATGATACAAACAAATTATCTATTCTCGTGCATATAGCTGTCACTGTCTTGATATCAACTTTCTCCGCCAAACAAAAGTACACAAACAGCAATGCATGCAAAGCTTGAAATAGTTGTGGGAATGACCCGTGATAGTTGAAAAGCGATTATCTTTTCACTCGCCAATTCAGTAGAGAAGACAAGCCTTCGTAGCCTCGATCACACCTACGCACCAAAGGTCACAAAAATGAAAAACAAGCTTGTTTGAGAACATTACCTCTTAAGCTCTATTCAGACAGGCGACACGACACGGTAGCGACACTGTCAATCATTGCAGTAAATTGCAGTAGTTATTTCAAGATTATATGTAAACCTGCCTGCGCGTTCACATAGACCACGCGACATGAACGCGACATTCGACGACACGCGAATTCTCGGCGACCTATGTTAGAGATAGGACGATAGGAGCTCCAAAATTTGTCATGTCGCGTGAAGTCGCTAGTTTGCCCCGCACATCTGCAGGTGACTGAGACGAGAATGACTTGACAAATGATTTGGGATCATAGCTTTCTGTGCAGGAGCACAAGAATGTGTAATGGCTGGTAGTCAGAACGAAAACAAAATCATTTGCTTTTCGTTTTGAGCTTGTGATACCTGAATATTTGTGTAGAGAAAAACATTTGCTTCAATTTGATATCAAACATGACAAGGAAGTGTGTGGAGATAAATGTGTGAACAAACTTAATTAATACATCTCATTGTTTACTTGCTTCACAATTGTATTATTGAAATTGAATTACTGTAAAGCTTAATGTGAGTTGAAAGGGATGTTATTGAGTATGAATGTGATTCAAATAAATATGACAAGCCGTCTCATCTGCTATGAAAGGGAACTCATCATTTTTTTGATAATCCCTATCGATTTGTGCAGAAATTTTGTGTGACAAACAGTTGCATTGGAAACTGAGCGCAAGTTGTCATCATTGTTCATATTTCATTTTGTGACAACTTGTAGTAACTATCAAATTAAAGCAAGGGCCTCTCTCTTCTCTGCCTTCAATGTGGCTCCTCTGCCAAATGCGCCTTCTTTGCTTTCGCCGATTTATATAGTAGAAGGATAACACAACCTCTGCGTCAGACATCATTGCAAGGATATGCAAACCCAATCATGTGCTAGACCCAATTTACGCACAAATAGACAAAAGCATGACCTCACACCATCTTTAACCCAGTGAAATTTCTTCAAGCTGACGCCAATAACTAAGCATGCTTGGTGAAAAGGATCGGTTACTGACGAGTAATTGAATCACAAAATATCAACTAAAATACAGTTGATAACCGAACCATATTTGTATTCGTTTGAAAGCTGATCATGCAAGGAAGCTCATCGTGATAATAAAAAAACACAATAATGAGTAATAAGATATTTATGAAAAACCTTAATGATTCTGTGTTAATTTGTCGCGTGAATGCCGTCGAAATGTCGTCAGAGCGTCGCAGAGTTGGTCTGAACGGTGTCGTCAATGTCGCAAGGTGTCGCTGTCGCCTGTGTGAATGGAGCTTTACCCTCACTTTTATCGTGCGTGATGGGTCCTCTAAAGCGCATATTAAAATCGGAAGTGTACTCATTTTGTTTTAGAAGGATGGGGTTTTCCTACCTGGTAGAGACTGGAGAAAACATTTATTTGAGAAGACAAGCCTTAGCCTCGATCACACCTACGCACCACAGGTCACGTCAGAGACAAAAATGAAATACTAGTTTGTTTGAGAACCCTCTTACCCAAACGTTAATCTTGTGTGATGGCTCCTCCAAAGCACATGTTAAAATCGAAAGTGCACTCATATTTTTTGAAGAAGGATGGGCATTTTCCTGCCTGGTAGAGACTGGAGAAATACCGTGTGAAGCACACATCAAGAAGATGGGAGAAGCCGAGCCGTATGCATCCAACTGAAAGCGACATTTGATGAACTTTCATCGAAAATGATTGATAATTGATACAGCAATGATCCATAGAAATAGGTTCAGATAAGCTTATAATGATCTATGACGTAGGTTACAGCAGGCAATTTTTCAAAAACTATAGGCTTTAGGCCTACTTGTCACCCGGAGTCGGAGTCCTATCAAAATGATAGGACTCTACGCATCCCTAAGATAACATGTTTGGTCAATGATGCACATTATTGAAATATGTTAGGGAATTTATTTAAAAATACATTCGGGGCACTGCCCCGAATGCCAATGGACGCTGCGCCCCTGGGTTACAGGGGCTGCTTGCCACCCGGAGTCGGAGTCCTATCAAAATGATAGGACTCTGCATCCCTTGGTATAGGCCTATGATTCGAATTACTACAACTATTAATCGAGACAGATCATTCTCTACATGACGTCAGGTAGATCATGGCACTTGGGGTTTCTTGACTTTTTCCATGCTTGATAATTAACCTGTACTGTCTTTCTTATTCAGCGGATATGCATCTTTCATCAGAAAGAAAAATGGATTACGATCCAATATACTTGTTAAAATCTAGAAGTCTAATTTACTCTATTGCACGAGACATTGAGATAGGCCCTATACATGTTTCAATCACTATACAGAAGTTGGACGGGCATTCAGGAAAAATGTAGCGAAAATTATTGCTCTATAAGATATAGTCAGACATTTTAAAAATGCTATTGCTATTAGAATCTCAGAAGAAGATTTCAAATATGAGTAGGCCTAAGTAGTAACCCCATCCCAAAATCAAGTCCAAAATGAGGAGCAATGAGTCATCATGCTGACTCAGCCCCCCCCCTCTGGCGAGAGGAAAGGAGATGGCCAAGGATGTGTTGGGAGGAATGGGTCCGAGAGGAGGAGACAGGTCCCTACCCCCCCCTCTGGAAGGAAGGAAGGAAGGAGGAGCAGCAAGGGGTGGAATCTCTGAAAACGGCAGAGTTGGAAAAAGCAGGTTTTGGTCGTTTTGGGATGAGAAAAGTCATTTTTCGACAAGAAGGAGACCTCGGATGAGAAAATGGAGTGCAAATTCGGAGTCTACGTGAAATTTTGGTTCTAGGAACTTCTTCCCAACTCAATCGGAGAGAAAGAGTTTTGACCCCCCCCCCTCCTACCAAACTTCCAACTTTGGTGTTAGAAATCGTAGAAAGTCGTGTGATAGCTCGTTTGAAAGCTAAGAATGAGAAAAGTGCAGTAGAAAGCTCAGTTTGGTCCAATTTTCTTGGGTTGAGGGAGGAAAATGACAGGAAAACGTCAGAGTTGGAAAAGGCCGGTGTTGGATGTTTTGGGATGAGAAAAGTCGTTTTTCGACAGGAAGGAGGTCTCGAATGGGAAAATGGAGTGCAAATTCGGACGTTTTGGTCAATGTTGGGTCTAGGAACTTCTTTCCAACTCAATCGGAGAGAAAAAGTTTTGAGGACGTCCCCCCCCTCGGCAGCGATCTTCCAACTTTGGTTGTAGAGATCGTAGAAAGTCGTGCAATAGCTCGTTTGAAAGCTAAGAATGAGACAAATTCAGTGGAAAACATGGCTTGTTCCACTTTGCCTTCGTTTAGAGGTGAGACGTTATTGAAAATTAGCGGGTGAAGCAAGCCTCGGACGGGAAAACAGAGACCAGATTTGGAATCAGCGTCAAATTCTGCATCGGCATGGTAAATTTGAAAGCCATCGGAGAGAAAAAATTTTTCATCATTTTTCCGAAAAAACGAGTTAGAATTTTTGCGATGGCTGTGGGCTGTAGAGCCAAAACGAAGCATCGGATGGGAAAGTGGAGGGCAGATTCGGATTCGGCGTCAAATTCTACACTGATGTGGTGAATTTCCAGCTCAATCGGAGCACTAGAACCGGAGATAGACGGGTTTAAAGTTTTTGGATGATGGATATTACGTCATCAGCTGATCGCCACAAACTATATAAGCGGGGAACCGACAGATACTTTTCATTTAGAGGAGAGCGATTGTCAAAGGTAGGTCGTCTCTCTGAGCTCCGATGATAGCTTCGGACATTCCAAATTCTGAGATTCTACAAGAAACCGACTTAGAAAATTTCATTGCTGAACTCAGCTAAGGCGTCAGACTTAGAGGTTCGCCAGGAGATGGCCTTCGTCTCCAGGCCATAAAAGACTCCAAAACTTTAAAGACTTGTAACTTTGCTTCTACAAGTCCGTTTGACTTGATTCAAAAACGGTTCGGTCGCTATTGACCTGCCCTAAGTGATAAACTACCTATAAAATTTCATAAGTAGTGCTAAAAAGTTGAAAAATTTAAATTTACTAGTTTTGGAGGTTTTCTGGGGTTTTCGACCCTGCTGAAGTCAATGAAAGCATTTTTAATGATGTCTGAGCCAGTCTTCTCATGTTACAAGCGGCTTTTCACTGAAAGCGAGCAAGACACGGAGAGTTTTGCTGTAATACTCCACTGACAGGGTGTTCCTTCGGGACGGCGGATGATGCCGTAGTGATAAGTGTGGCAAGGGAGTGTGTCATATTTTAGACCGAAACCGCTGGGGCAACTCATGTCTCATGTTGGGCATTTGACACAGTTCTCAACGTAGCACTTTGAACGCCAATCGGTTGAGTCTTAGCTATCTTGTCATGGGTGGCCTCTAAACATCTCCATTGCAAAACGCTGGTGAAGTTGCTATCCCTCTCTACGGCTTGCTATCAAGCTGATCAAAGCAACGACTTGCTTCCTCTTACCAACTCCACCGGTTTTCATGTCTGGCGATCAAGTCATGGACGGTGCAAGTCACGGAGATTTTCGGTGTCATACTTCCTGTGTGTGGGCGTTCTTTCGAGACAGCGATGAAGTCCGTAGCGATGAGTACTGCACGGGACGTGGGCAATGGTAATCATTGTGAAACCTCTCTGCGTCATGTTTCCAAGTGGTTGCCTTTCGTCTCAACGTTGTACTCTGACCGTCAGGGCGACATTTAGCTATCTGCCACAGGTTACCTCATAAAATCTCCATTGCACTTGTCTCCCGACAGTTGGGCAACCATGCAAGAATGAACCATCAGTTCTTTTAAGAACTGTCTCTATCACGGAGACGAAATGATGAAGGGATGAAACGGGAGGCCACCCTTGCGCCACACGCAACACATCACAGACTTCTCTCTTCGCTAGTGAACAAGCTCTTGTCAGTGTCGTCAGAAAGTGTAGCATGGTTTGCAAAAGCAAAGTTCAGTCAAATAGTTTACCATGACACACGTTTGTAAAAGCAAAGTTTGATCATGAAGTTTATTCGTAAGTCTAGTCAGAAACTTTATCATGTTGTACAAAGGTTTTACTGCAGCACAGCTTGATGTATAGTTAGAAAGTTTGATCATGACGTTTTATGAAACACACATGTCATAAAATGCAAGCGTTAGTGTAGTCAAATAATTTTACCTCGCACGTCTGTGAAAATAAAGTTTGATCTTTGACGTTGTATTACTGACCGAACTCATCACAGCACTAGAAAGTTTCATCGAAAAGGTTTTACTGCCCAGTGTAGATTGTCTTGTAACTTACTTTCACAGTGTTAGAAAGTTTGATTGGAGACAGTTGGCAAATGTTCCCTATTAGAAAATTCAAACTTCATGACTGTTAGATTAGCTTCATCAGGTTTACTAAAAGCAGTTTTCTACTGCAGTGAGACTGAGATTTTAGAATGTTATATGAAAACAGTGTTCACCACAGCGCTAGAAAGTTTTACTGCACTGTGTAGATTGTTTCACAGCGTTAAAAGTTCTTATAGTCAGCGTAGAATGTTTTATAAAACCAGATGTTGTCACAAACGTTGAGTGTGTGAGAGCTAGTTCCATGACATTGAATCGCATGGGTTGTAAAAGTCCATAATCCAAGGCTAGGCTCCTCTACGGTTGGACTTAGGGTTTTATATCACATGCGTTAACCATTCGTGTAGAATACGTGAAGCACATGTTCTCTTAAAAATCTAAACGCAAATGTTGAAGTATGTTTCGTAAGAAGTCTTTGACAGGTTGTTGTGAAACTTAGCGAACGTTGAAAAAGTTTTATGAAATGTTTCTGCAGTCACAGTCGTCAGCTTACCAGCTTTACTAAATGTGGTGTTTGCCTTTATCAAATTGAATGCGTGTGTAGACTGTTTTGTAAATAAAGACAGATAGCGTTTTTGCACTCTGCATCGACAGCATACAAGTATAGATATAACAACCGATAACGTTGTAAGTCGAATGCATATGAGTTAGGAAACACTCAAAGCATGTGTGAGATAAAAATCAACCTGCTAGATGAAGTGAAACACAAAAGTGTCACAACTAGTTTACGGGAAATAAAGGAGAACTGTGACAACGTTTACACTCATCATAGACAGATGAACATTACTCTATCCTTTTTTCTTTGGCATGCCCTTCTTCACTCAGGTTTGATTCATGTGGAAATTATCAGCATGGCTCCATGTATCATGGAAAAATCAGTGTGTTACATTTCATGATATGAAACGTCAACTTCAGATAACTCTAGAACGCTTTCAACAAAGAAGGTTGCATCGCGCTATCCTTTCCAACTCTTGTCGTGTCATGAACGTAGGAGACGGCATTGTATTTATTCGCATTCAAGAGATGATTCTACATAATGATCACTGCTACATTGTGATTCCAAAACACTCTTGGGAAAAGTATAAAAGGGAAGTTCACTCAACCCTCATGTCATTTGTGAGTCATGCTCCCCAGCCGCATCATCAACGCCATGCGCGAAATGAATCTCAGAAGAGACATCGATTTAGAACAGTTGGATACCCATCTTCCCGATTCAGTCTATCATCGCGGTCGTCCGCAAATGTTGGTCATTCGCATGAGCAACGGTCGAAATCTTCAAATGTTTCGCTGCGGCAAAATCCAAGTCCTAGGAAACCTTTCTCATTTCGTGATGCAGTCCATGTGTTATGAAGTCGTCAAGAAAATGCGAACACTCATGCCCCATCTACGCCTCAGTCCCCTGACATTGAAGAATATAGTAGTGTCTGTTCAATTGAAGATGTTAGTGAATCTAGCCAACATTAAAACCAGTAATCGTTGTATATATTATGAAACTGAACTCTTTCCTGCTGCTTTCATTCGGAAGTGGCATCCCAAGTAGCACAAACTCCTTACATACGTTGGTCCTACATTGGTCCTTTGAATGTTACATTGGCTTTCAGTGGCCTTCGTTAGCCGACATAAGCCAGCATTGGTCCAACGTTTGGATCTTTCCATTGGTTTCGAAAATTGGTTGGCGTGGAGTTGGCTTACACTGGCCATCTTAATCCTTTAATGAACCAATGTAAAATGAAAATGTAGATAGCCATTTTCGAGACAATGATGGACCATTAATGGTAATTTTACTGAAAGGCTAGATGGCAGTTAAATAAAGTGCATAGGAAGACAAACATTGTCATGGAACATACTCTATTAGCGTTGCCCTATTATTGTTTTATTACAATATTTTAATGGAAATATAATTCTGAATCAGATTAAATTATCGTTAACACATGGGTTATAGATGACACTGAATGTTTCATGCAATATTCACGAATTTAGTTATTAGAATTCGTCAACTGACAAGCACAACAAGGCAACAGATTTCTCTACTTCTCGTTGTCAACATTAAGTCTGTAATTTTTGGGAAATTTGTATCTCAAAACAGGCAAATCAACCTATTGTAAACTTTGCTTGATTCAGACTAAAGACCTGAATTATCAATTATCTGATGTTTTATCAACCAGCACCAATTGTCTTGTCTCTTTTGTAAATGACATTTACCTTCCATATATAGATGTCAGTAGACAGTGTGAAAGTTGCTCGTGATGTGAAATGTGTTTGAATTAAGGAATGACTTACTACATCACCATTCTGTTTGTTTTACTCTTTTGTTTTAAGTTTTCACTTTCAAGCAATGTGCACAAGATTGGAAGAGACCACAAAAGTAAGAGGCGTATTCAGTAACGGCTAGAGTGAGAAATAGATTCGCTTTGATAATATTCGAATTCCTGATTGAGATTGGCCATTGTTACAGTTTAATGACAACAAAACCAGACTATGGTCACGATGAGATCTCAGAATGCAAATCGTGCATTAGATTGGTCAGCGCACAGGTCTAGTTAACCTTGGTCCTAGGTTCGAATCCTACCAGTCGCACATCTTTTGCATGGCAATCTGATCTATCGTGTATTTAATCTCGCTGTTGTTAATTCTCAGACTACGATTCTTACACATGCAATTCTTACGATGCACACACATACAAAAACAAGTTAAGGTGAATGGAACATCCTCACTTTTGCAGGAGGTAATCCTACTTATGTGCGTATGTGTGAATTGTTAACACATGATGTGCCGTTACCTATATTTGGGAATTTAGGATGTGCAGAATTCGTTTTCATTCGGGAATCACTGATATTATGAAGCATTTACAGATGGGATGAATGAAGAGACAGGATCAGCGCATATCTTGGAAACGCAGCATTTCCATGATGTTTTATCAACATGTTAGCATGTCTTTCCGAATATATCACTGCCAGTTGAGCATGTTGTCAGTCGCAATGTGTGTGAGACCCCGCTCGTCGGGGTTAGAGTGTTCGGGTTAAGGTCGAAACGAACTAGATGAGCACCTGCTGATGACTGACCACCTGCAGCATTAGTACGTCCCTTGGTCAATAGGTTCAGTATTGGTAGAAATTGATCATCAGTAGAATTGTGGCATAAGTGTAGTATTCCACTACTATGTATAAATGTAGAAAAAGAGTAGTTATTTATTTTGTGTAGTGTTACTTCTAGTGTGTAGCATTATTTCTATTAAGTTTTAGTATACGCCTACACATAGCTACATGTCATAGTCGGCTGCCAATCTTCCGCCATCTGGCTGAAATTCGCCAAAAAGGGTCTGAAAAGTCGATTATTTTTCATCCACGCACACGGACGGCTTGCTCTCTATAAATTCAGTGAAATCGTTAATGTTACGTGCTTCAAACTGATTCAACCTGATAATTGTCTACAATGGCTCTCAGATATTGGTTAAATCGTGACTCTGTTGTTTAACATAATTTTGGAGATTTTATTATCCGACCATTCGATCTTTTGATGTTTAAAAAATTTCCGACAAGACGACTTTCTTCTGTTGGCAGCTATGCATCTAAAGTCATTGCATTTTTTGCTTCCATTCTCTATTTTTGTTACTTTATCAATCGGCCTTATCTTGTTTCGATCATGATTTTCTTGACTATCGCGACAGCAATTTGCAATGCTTCATAGAGAAAGTGAGTGCAATACTGTGTATCACCAACAGGTTGAATTACGCAGATTGTTTGTCCATTCTCCTTTTGATTCGATCACAATGTGAATTCTTTTCCACATGTGTATGTTTCCTTGATTTCTTCGTCATGATACCACATCATCAGGAAAGTTGAGACCATCTGTTGCTCTGCCTTGCGATATTTTTTCGATGGCCAGTAAATTTTTTGATTGGTTCAAGGCCTAGTTGCGGCATTGATTCCCTTCGAAAATGTTCCATGCATTTCCGATTAAAGTGACAAGCAGCGTTGCATTGTTGACGAAAATTGCCATCATACTTAAGAAATTACACGATGGTCGATGATTCGACTCTGACATGGAAACCGGCCGGGATGTTGGTGTCGGTCGGGCTCCGCGGCCGGTCTAGATCGAACTTCAGACCGGGATTTATACCGGCTTCAGGTAGATTTTATCCAAGATTCAGCCCATTTAGCTCAGTTTCCTGTTCTCAAGGCCTATTTTGGACCGGCTTCGGGCACGCTGCCTCACGTTGAATGCAATTGTTGAGAGCAAATTCAGTTCGCCGGCACTGATCGAGCCAGACCACAGAGATATAAACGATATGCTCTTACAATGGTGAAGTTACTAATATTCATCAATTTTTGAATTACTCTTTTAATCGTAGCACACGTTAAATATCCAATCAGACTGCTCGAATGATTCGTCAGGAATTCGTCTGGCTAATAAGTCAATAAATGTTTCCAATATTATCGGACGGCAGAAACATTTAACTACACCTCATTTAATTAGTATGACACTTTATTACGGTCTCCCAAAAGTAATCGCGTAGAAACTACCCACTAATGTTTTTCCTTTTGGATTGCTTATGAAAATGAAAGTGATTTCAGTTTGATTCAAATTTTATTCTTAAATGAACAGAAGCACGTTTTTATGATTCACATTGCAAATGCCCTGAACTTGAGAGATTACTCTTGTCACATCAGTCGTATTTTTTCATTCGCTAAAGAGATCCATTGTCCTCGTTGCCGCTGCTATCGTCAAAAATCCTTGCCTTAACGACGTCTGCATCTACTAGACTCTTGATCCCTTTATTCACTTAGTTTTTTTAAACATCCACATCAGAATCTATACGGATGTGTTTCATGATTTCATTTGTGCAATTCTTCATGATTGACGGCATCTACCTTAACAACCACTAATTTCATGCCTGTTCTTGAGCAAGTCCAAACATTTGCTGCTGCCTCAGAAACTCGTGTTGCTGAAATTCTGAGCAAATTGCGCGGCTTGTCTTGAGTGCCATGCCTTACTCGAAAGCCTAGACCATATCGGTATGGACACGACAATGACCCCAAACGACGTTTATTTACGCAGAGATTTCAGACAGTATTGTCTGTGTATTTGATTGTCTACGTTTGATGTCCTTTGAGTAAGAGTAATTATATACCCATGCAATGCACAGATAATGCCGTCTTGAATTCCTACAAATGAGTATGACGTTAGGGGACCTTATGCCCATGCAGACATGTCTTCGAGTAAGACATGGCACGTGAGACAAGCGGCGTAGCAACTTGTTCAATGTATGGGCTACATGTGAGACTAAGTTCAAATCGCTTAAATCGTTTCTGCTTTCGGAATATTAGTCCATTATGAATTATAAATCATTCCCTCGTTTCATTTTTCATCACGCTAGTAATGTGCGTATAAATTTGTGCATATAATGTGCATTTTATTGTATGTTTACAGTCAGGTTTGTATCTCGCCAAAATTTTGATAAATATGATACAGTGCATTCCATATACATGCGATCCTAAAATAGCACATATTTTTTCTTTTAGCCGAAACTTTATTGGTCACTTAAATATTATACAGACTGCTCGACGTGGTTTCAGCACTCAGTGCTTTTGTCAATACCTAACCAAAACTATGTTTGCATCTTAATTATATCTTCGTGTTGTAATTCAATTCCCTGCGCTCATGATTCAATTCTTACTCATCAACATCTTATTTGCTTATTATTATGTCCTTGTATCTAATGTTTCTAATTAGTTTTCAGTCAATTTTGCCAAAATTCAGAGCTATAAGTGATTATGGTGAAGTGTTTGCTATATTGCGCATCATTTTCACGAAATATTTGAATTATTTGGCATAATCATCTGAATTGGCTACAGCATCAGGAGTTCCAACACATTCCGGTAAGACAGGAATCGGGATTACGAATTGGAGAAATTGAGATATTTTTAAAGTACACATCTACGGGTTTACTTTGTAGATGATGAAGCACTGCGCTCATGATTCAATTTCACCAACATCCAAATGCTTGCTGTATAGGACAACTGTTTCTCGTAGAAGATTTTATGAGTTCGAAGTAGGCCAGCGGTATGACAAGGTAAGGAGACATTGAAATTCGAGTGAATTTAAGCCTACTGACACACTCGATATCATTCATCAAGTATGTTCCTGATTTTTCAGTGATAACAGACTCGATCGTTTTATTCTTGCATTGTTGCTCATCGGTATGTACGCGTGCGGTTAATTCAACTTCTACTTGATAAGGAAAATGCATGAACAGATTGTTTCCGGAAATGCTGTTCTTGTCTATTCATGGAGTTTTCGAGCAGCGCGACTTTGACGTATGGACGAAACATCATGTACAATCATATGTTTAAAAAATCTTGGAAACGCTTATGAAGCAATACTACATGAATACTAAATATTACAAATTTTTTGAATTTATTATTGTTGAAATGCTTCGCACATGTGTCAAAGTCGTGCTCATTCTCGATAACTCAATTAACAGGCAAAGACAGCATTTTTCATAAATGGAATAACTGTTCATATGTTTTCATACTCATGCAGCAGTTGAATCTAGCCGGACACATCAAAGAGTAACAATGTAAGAACAGAACGAGTCAGATATCGCCGCAATATTAGAACTACGCCCTCAATCGAGTTCGAAATTTAATGTAATCACGCTTCTTCGCTCCCGATCAAGAGCGATGTATTGACAATCACGCTAATTTGTGTTCGATCGAGTGCGAAAAGTGAAAATCGCGTTTGATCGTACATTAAGTCGACCAATGTTTGCTAATGGGAGGCTACGGTGGGATTAGGTTGACCAATATAAGCTATCGGCGGCATCTGAAGGTTACGTCGGCTTAAAGAGGCAATAAAGTGGGATTAAATTGGCGTTTGTTGGCATAAGGATGGCTAGAGTGGCGCTTGGATGGCCATCGCACAAAAATATTTTGGATTACGTTGGTTCAAGACCGGTTCTAGGTTGGATTGCCTTCATAGAACCAATGTAGGCCCGCTGTATCATTTCCAACTTTTGACCATTGTAAATGGCCAATGAAGGTCCAACGTAGTACCAACGTATCTGTGTTACTTGGGATCCTGTACATATTGCAGTGTTTCACAACGGACATTGTATCGTGACTGGTTTACGTGATATCAGTAAAGTAGCTGACATTGTTAAATCTTTAATGCGTTATCTGTATGAGTCACAATTAATAGAATCGTGTTAATCACATGATGTGTTTTGAATGAGTCATCGCAATGAACTATCGCCCACACTCTTGTCAGTGAAAAGGTCATCAACAAGGTTCTTCGCTTTATGATGAGTCAGCGCTATTTATAGACATGAAATGATGTCCATACACTTGTCGGTGAAAAGGTCATCAACAAGGTTCTTCGCTTTATGATGAGTCAGTGCTATTTATAGACATGAAATGATGCCCACACACTTGTCGGTGAAAAGGTCATCAACAAGGTTCATCACTTTATGATGAGTCAGTGCTATTTATAGATATGAAATGATATCCATACACTTGTCGGTGAAAAGGTCACGCTGTCTGACGTGAGGCGCCATCGCTTTGTCTGATAAATAACGCCCGCACACACACATGTCGGTGAAAAGGTCACGCTGTCTGACGTGAGGCGCCATCGATGTTAAATGACATGCCCACACACGTGTCGGTGAAAAGGTTGAACAAGACTGATTAGATTCGTATGACAGGCGCCTTACCACCTCATGAGTCAGAGCTATTTATAGACATGAGTCAGCAAAGTGGTTGATGTTTCCTAAGCCGAAGAAATTGTCATGATGTTACATTCGCTGGTGAGGATGTTAACTTACAAACTGTAACATAGTTATGACTTCAAATCATCAACTTTATTTCTAACTTTACAAACTCTAACATGGTTATGACTTCATTTTATATTTCGCCTATCTTACAAACAGCGATATAGTTATAACTTTATTTCTAACTTTACAAACAGTTAAGTGATTCTGACTTCATTTACACTTCACCTATCTTACAAACAGCGACATGGTGATAACTTTATTTCTAACTTTACGATCATCAACTTTATTTCTAACTTTACAGACGTCAACTTCATTTCTAACTTTACAATCATCAACTTTATTTCTAACTTTACAAACGTCAACTTTATTTCTAACTTTACAAACAGTGAAGTGATTCTGACTTCATTTATATTTCACCTATCTTACAAACAGCGACATGGTTATAACTTATTTTATACTTTACCTATCTTGCAAACAGTGAAATGATTCTAACATTAATTCTAACATTAATTCAAACTTTACATTCATCAACTTTATTTCTAACTTACAAACAGTGAAGTGATTTTGACTTCATCTATATTTCACCTATCTTACAAACAGCGACATGGTGATAACTTTATTTCCAACTTTACAATCATCAACTTCATTTCTAACTTTACAAACGCCAACTTTATTTCTAACTTTACAAACAGTGAAGTGATTCTGACTTCATCTATATTTCACCTATCTTACAAACAGCGAGATGGTGATAACATTATTTCTAACTTTACAATCATCAACTTTATTTCTAACCCTACCCATCTTACAAAATGATCAAAACTTTTAATTCTGTCTATTGAGTGAGAATCCCATCTTTATGTCAAAAGAAAAACGAGACTGTCTGTACATGATATGTTATTGAATGAAAGACATTTCATCACAGTCACACATAGTTAATGCTGATGGCAGCAGAAAACAAAGTCACTCATGTGCAGGGAGAAAACAAAGTCACTGATATGCAGGGAGAAAACAAAGTCACTGATGTGCAGGGAGAAAACAAAGTCACTGATATGCAGGGAGAAAACAAAGTCACTGATGTGTCGGAAACTGTACAGGGAGAGAAAGTCAGCAAAAGCACTGGATACCCCATCGATGATATGAAGTGATCAGGAGTTGGACGCATGTTACAAGGCACTCACTCACAACACCCCATAGAAAACGCCATGGAGCGAAAAAGCCAAACATCAACCACAACAGAGAGGAAGCATTCATCATCAGACATCGCCGGACGGAGGAGGAGAAAGTTTCTCTCTCATGGGTGGAGGTAGATGAGTGTCTGGATGGCCGTACGGTAATGAGTGGTTAGGACTCATCCAGCATCGCTTGTCTTCCCAAGCTTAGAGACCTCGTTTCCTAAACGTCGTTGTTCTGACTTGATGCGACTGTGATTTTAAAATGGTCATTTCTACTTTTTTAATTTTAAGTAAATCTAAGGCATCTTGATAGTCCCTATGTGTCATTTTTCTAACGATTGACTTCGAGATGCCTTTCGCCCGTTTTATAGAAAGCTCTGAGGATTTTAGCTTCATGGAGTACATCTTGGGGCGAAGCAAGATAATTTCCTCTATCTGTTTGCCGGCACACTCATCCTTAAAGCAACCAAGCTTCGCTATATTTGTGGTAGAGTAAAGCGGATGGTCAGTGGGATAGTTGGAACTATCAAACTTGGGTGCTAAATATTTTAAAATGTCTTCCTGCTTGACTTGGCTAGTGGTTGTCAAAGCTAGGAAGAAGCTGTCTGTATCGTCTCCTACTGATTCCACATGTTGGATCAATGGACACGTTTTAAAAGTGTGGTAAAATTACTTGTACATTTCTAACTTGGAGTGATCCAAGACAGCTTGACCGACATAAATGGACTTGCAAAGTTCTACTTTAGATTTTAGCATTTTAAAACCCGCGATGTCTTCGGAAATGACATCATGGTGGCAAAACAATGGCGAGCGACATCACTCGATACTCGTTTCCGGATCAGTCACGATACGATAGTCCATGCGCTTTCTTACATCCTCCATGGTTTTACCAAAGAGGGCATTATTCTTAAATTTAAAGAAGTCCTTTTCGAAAGGATTCTTGGATTCAGCCCGTTTCTTACTATTAAATTCCTATATACGGTTTTAGAAAGGGCTTCTGCCTAAACTGGATAGCGCGATGGACTTTGTCAAGTTGCATCCCCATACCTAGATAGAATTTGAGGATGGAATAGTACACGATGTAATGCTGCTTGTTCAATTGGGTGTGCAACAACTTCCTAGTGGCTTTATATTTAAGTCATTTTCCACCTCATATTGCTTATTGAGTTCTTCCATAAAGGGAGAGAACATATCTGGACTGACTATGCCAGATTCGGGTGCGAGAGGAAAATCAACGGTTCTATTCTTAATACTGTCTGGATAGATGAGGTCGACTTCAAATAAGTAACCTATGTCGGCCTCATCTCCCAGTGCCATGATGTGTGCTGGATTGGAGAAGTGTTCAATGTCATGGGGCTCTACCCATTGGAAGTCAGATTGTGGCAAAGGCTTGGATAATGCACTCCCATACAAATTATTTTGGTCTATGTACATCAAATGCGTGGTCGATCCTATGTCTTGGGTGCTGTTGACAACATGTTTGTTGACAAATGTTAAGCCACCCCTAATACCACGTTCAAATAACGTGTACATTTCTGCATCTTGCAGTAAATGAATGCTCTCTTTCGTCATCTTGAAGGCTGACTGATAGGACAGAACCGGCAGACTAACAAAATGGACGGGGTGTAAGGCGTCTTGTTCTAATGTGACTTTCCTAAAAGTCTCAAACACGTCAGCCAACAGATAGACGTCTAATTTTAAGTAGGCATGCATGTAGTCACCTAACGTGCGACACCTAAATTCTAACCATGCTTGCTCTGCATGCCTATAATCATCCAGCGAACAGTCCTCACCCGTCAAATCATTTTTAAATTTATCGATGGACGGAAGGGATGTTTCTTTGAATATATCCATTGAACTAAAATAACCATAAGGAAACACCCCTTTCCGTCGTATCAGACTGTCACTTATGTTGGGATAGTCTTTCTTTAAATGTTGAGTGAGGGGAAATGTTTCTAAATTATTAGCCAACGCGGCTAAGGAAGAAGACATAAATTGAAAACTGTCTAGAGACTTTATGTCATAGAAGACAGGCTTCCCCTCCTTCGTCTTATCGACTTGGACTTTAGCAGTGATGCACATAAATTTTTCCTTTGTGCAATCACTTTGGATGACCAGGACTTCATTTTACCGAATCCATGGCGAATGATGATGTGAGCATCATAACATTTAAAGTTATGAAAGATGACGGGGAGCGTTCGCCGTTTGAGCCTAAGTTTCATATTGCATTTACTGCATAAGGCAGACCTAAATTTACCACTGAGATGGCAATGGTCCCTCACTTTCTTACGTTGCTGATCATCAAAGGATGAACAGCAGCGGGGACATTCCGTGGTCCTATCAAATTTGATTTTGTCGGCTTCTGTGAAGCACATGGGTTTCCTAGTCAGCTCCGTTTCATACCGTTGATGAAAACGGGCTTTCCTATCTAAAAAGTTGAGGAAGTTTTCAACGCACTCCTCGCCTTGCCACACATGCATTTTATTTTGGTTCCTATAATATGGATGCCAAACTTCATAACAGGCAATGGCTGCTGGGTCATGACTTAGATCTTCTTGTTCAATATAACATTCAATGTCCGCATAGATGGTACATATGGGACTGAGCTCATTGCCGTTTTCGTCATACCTATAAAATTTATCTTTGGGCATGACTTCCATTTGAAGTTTACCCCGAGAGCACCACTCGTAATGCTGTTCAAAATATGGTTTAGATGTGAAACGCCGTGTGCAGCGGTCACAGTAATAATGTTTGTCATCATAACTTTGCTGGTGGCGATACAACTTTGAAATTTTAGGAATGCCACAATAATGCCATTCTGGGTGGTTGTCGCTATAGACTAGGAGGAGATTGACAACCCGGTCGAAGTTACTTTGGCGGTTGTTATGCCTAACGCCCTTCAGACCTTTTTCCCAGAGATGGACGACTATCTTAATTTCATTCAATTTTTCAAATTGGGCGATGCCTTTAAAATCTAATGTGTTGACATCTAACCCGTCAAACTTAAGCTCATCCTCCCATTCACGATACTTGGTGACTCTTTGATGATGTATACCTATATCATTGTAATGAAGAATGGAGAGGACGGCATACTTGAAACACTGGGACTGACACTCTACATTGATGACAGCCTTTTTGTCAGCCAGTGCTTTGGGGAGGGTGAAACAACCACTCCCTTGTAAATTTTCTAAAACATTGATCTTAATGTCCACCTTCTCTATCCCATCAAAGACCAGACCGCTGTCTCTTTCATTAAATTTATTTAAGTTGCTGACGAGATAGGTCGCATGTCTCTATCCACTCGTTTACATCACCTATGAGATCAGCAGCACAGGAGGCTATCCTAATGGTCACAGTGGACTCTACTTCTCCCGTGCTACTGTCTACCTTATTGAAGTGTAAAGCTCAGTGGGATGAGTGTGACAGAGTGTGTGCGAAGAAAGAACAAACTTTGTAGGAAAGGTCTTCTGACACGAAGAACAGGAAAAGCCGACGTGCGATGAAGGATGCTTCCTACCTGATGACGTTGGTGGTTGCCTAACAATGCCACAGGAACCGCCTTCGATGTGGACTCGCAAGTTGGTGTTGTTGTAGAACGTGCGTCCACAACCTTCACACTTGGGCCGTTGAGGGATCGGTCGGCGCTTTCCTCCCCTGCAGGCATGGCCAGCGGTGTGAAGTCTCACATTGTAGGCAGAGGCGAAGACCCTGTCACACCGCTGGCATCGAAAGTCCTCCTTCTCTTCGACTTCCATCTCCCTCTCCTCTCCGACTATCTCCAACTCCTCCTGCTCCAACAGTCTCTCCACCGACTTGACGGAGAGGAGAGGGAGGTCGACCGCTGCAGGTGGTGGTGGCGAAGCTGGGTTCATGATGGGACGGGAGGGAACGTCGCCGTCCAGGAGGTAGGCCGCCAGATCTGTTGAGAAAGAGAAAAGAGATTAGTAACATGATCATCATTTCAAGTTTGAAGTCTTATCCCCCTTTTCCCAATCACGGATACTTACCATCTAAGGACTGCAACTCCGGCAACACCGATGGGCGCGGAGGAGGAAGGAGAGGGACGCGAGCGGAGGGTGGAAGGGTCCTGGGCTTCGGTGTTGGAGGGACGTGGTGACGAGGAGCAGGGACTGGCGCAGGGAGCGGAGCAGGCGGTGGAGGTGGGGCGATAACAATGCCTGAGAAAGGGGTCGCACCTTAGGCGGAGGTAGATGGGCGGGAAGGTAGGGCCGGAAATTCGTCATTAAATCTCCGCCTCGCGGCTTCTTCCCACTTCTTCATCTTCGCCATATCTGTAGAGAGGAAAGAGAGATTAGATAATGAGACAAGGATGATGCAGAGGATCTGAAACATTATAAACATGAAATGTTAAAGATACTTACACTTGCCAAGCCGCTCATAGGCTTCCCCGATTGTTCCTTGGGGGAGGGGTTCCCCATTACGAATACATTCATGTACTGAAAAAGAATGACAGCAAAGATGAGCAGAGGTAAAATTTGGATTCGGTTTAAACATGAACAAAATAAGGGAGGGGCTCTTGATTTTAATGAGGATGTCTACCCTAATGATGTTAGTAATAGAGTCAACCTTGTTACAAATACTTACATTGCTCGATGGTAGCCTTCTCCATCTCGACAGCAATGCGATAATTTTCAATTTTCGTGAACTCCATGTCGGATAGTTGATAATAGATACTGAATTGTAAGACTTCAATCACTGAAAAGGAAGGATGAGAATCATTTCATTTGCCTAGTCAACGTTCATCATGGGAACAATCATTGAAGAGACATCTAATGAATTACATTTCACTCTACTCCATATCATAAAGACTAACCTTTGTCGAATGGCTGAAGTACTGTGACCTGGCGAGAGAAAGCGTCACGTTGAGTATGAAGTCGAACGCCCAACATGAGCAACGGCTCAGAGGTTTCGGTCTAACAAACGACGAACAACCCGTGCAACGCAGTCCCTCTACGGCAGTACCCGCCGTCCCGAAGGAACGCTCGAGTAAAGGAGGGATTACAGCGATGATATGTTTTATGAGCAGAAGATATGATAGCAAGAGACTATTCAACTTGATAGAAAGTCAAAACAACCTGATAGCAGGAGCTCACCGACACTGACCTTGTGAAAGATAAATGTGAAGAACAGAGCTGGTGCACTGCCTTTTATAAGATTTTCCTAAGCGGTAAATGGATGAGACCTCTCCTCCAATCACAGACGAGCTAGAGTTCCCGATGTGCGCACGCACGTTTGTAGCGCGTTATTGAAATCGTCCTAGGCAAAAATATTATTTAGCAATAGACTCAACCATGGCACCTGAAGTCAATACATTGAAACATGATGATTACACGATTCGTTTTCATCAAGAGTGCTTCGGAGGCTTAATACAAGATAACATCCTTGAGTTTCAAAGGGAGGAGACAGAATTGGAAGCATGTTTAGACTACACACGAGAAATATTTACGGAGTTGATATCTTATTTCAAAGACAGTCTCATCAAGGCTCACTTAATTGCACATGTCAATTACATTCATTTTCCACAAGGTGAAGTAGCGGAAAGTGTTGACTTTCAATTTCGTTCCTATGGACAAGAATATATTACTGATGCTTCTGAGTTTTATACACGACATCTGCGGAAGATTATTTCTCGGATGGTCAACTTTCATGGTTCCGGTGATCATTTGCTTCTGAATAAAATAAACCATATTGTCATTGCTATTAGTAAAGTGGGTTTCAATGATATTAAATCATAGACCAAATAAAGTATTTTTCATAACACTTGTGTTGTGCTAAACTTTCTAATGCTGTTGTGAGTTCAGTCAGTCATAAAATTTCAATGATCAAACTTTACTTTCACAAACGTGTGTCAAGGTAAAACTATTTGAATACACCAACGCTTACATTTTATGACATGTGTGTTTCATAAAACGCCATGATCAAACTTTTCTAACTATACATCAACCTGTGCGGCAGTAAAAAACTTTTGTACAACTTGATACACTTTCTGACGACGTTCACAAGAGCTTGTTCACTAGCGAAGAGAGAAGTCTGTGATGTGTTGCATGTGGTGCAAGGGTGACCTCCCTTCATTCCATTCATCATTTATTCTTCCCCTCTGCATTCCATATCCGAAGATATGTGGCGGGCTTGGGACCGCTTTAGCTGCATTAGAAGGTTGGCCCTTAAAAGAGCCCATGGTGCGTTCTCGGGATGATTGGAGGAATATGGGACTCAAGCTTGCCGCTTCGTCTCCGGCTCGTTGACGGAAGCAGGTGGGCGCTTCTCATTGATATCTGTAAAGAAAGAAGTTGTTAGTTATCATCTTGACTTCTAAGTTACTTGTTTCAACTTACAAAGCTTCTCCGGACGTGGTTCATATAGGAATCCTGTGATGTCTTCCGAGTGGTTGAATATGTAAGGTGAAGACAGTCAACACCCTTCTTCAGCCTGGAGTAACACCGCTCACCTCTTCCTCGCTCGTAGAGAAGTGGCTCCGCTATCACCTCTCCCCTCTTGATTGGGATGTGTAGACGACTTGATCTCTGTCGCTTCTTATCACTGCCTTGTACCTTGCAATGTAGCTCCTGATTGCTTTCAATCACCTTCCCCAACTGCCTCCGCAACCCTTCGATCTCCTGTCCCATCCGCCTCATCTCCTTCTCTCTTTTCTCCTTCTCAACTAGCAAGCCTTCTTCTCTCGCATTGCGCGACAGGTTCTTGAACCTTTCACGCTCCAACTCGCCTTCTTTTTCATTTAACGCCTCCGTCACCTTCTTCAGCTCCTGTGTCATTCGCGAAAAATTCTCTGATTTCTGCTTATAGTAGAAAGTATCTTCCTTCCACTTAGCAAGATCTTTTTCCAGCTTTTCATGCTTAGCAAACAGTGGTAGACGATCTTGAAATGTGCGACATTGAGTTACAATTCCGCTACTTCTCGCTGACTCTGTCTCGTTATCGAGATCAACTTTGTTGGCTCCTTCCTCAGCCTCCCCTTCACTCTCGCTGAGATCAGAATTCGACTGTGGTGCTGACTCGCTCAGGGCTGGAGTAGCTTCTGGTGGTACAATTGCAGCGACTGCCTGCTGATTTTCAAGCGTCTTCAGTTCTATTGCAAATAATCTTTCTTTTTCTGCCTCTGTGAGCTCTTCCTGCTCACATTCGCTGTGTGTGGAGTGCCATTCTGTCGGTGTCTCTAATAGACGTGAAACTTGGTGTTTGCTGCAAAAGCAGCGCAGTCCACCCACCTGCTTCTTATTCCCACACTTGCGCTTTAAAATCCGTCACTCCTAAATACTTTTGAGCAGGAGCACAACTTGAACGTTGTTCGCACATTTGCGGCTTCAGGCATTTTTCTGAAGTGAAATAGGAAAAACAATGATTATAAGTCCGTAAACGTTTGATAGCAAACGAGTGATTCCTAGTTTATGAAACTCTAAAGCTTCTTAACAAAATTTTGTCAGAGCACTCACCGTTCGTCTTGAAACTTGAAACAGGAGTGAAGACTAGAGAAAAGTCGCGGTTTATATACCCAGCGAGTACAAAGCCATGATTCAGACTTTCCTTATTTGGCCATGCTTTTGACTTGACAACAGCAGTTTTACCATGTATGGGCATCGGCAGTCACCGTGCTTTCCGTTACCAACTCCCAACACAAAGACGGGTTCCACTATGACGCGAAAAGGTTTGACGTCAATGCCTGCAGTAACCATCTCATTTTTTCACGAAGAAGGCCTGATAGCAAGCCAGCAACCGTTTGGGTGTTAAGCTCTTGAATCCGTTACAGGCATTACTCAGAGGTGATCTTATCCCAGCTCCAAGGCCTCGACCCACAAATCCAACCTCGGGCAGACAGAGCGTGCGTCATGTCACTGTGTTGGTATCCGGGTCCCGATTTTGACATAAAAATCGGTGGAGTTATTTACAAGAGGAAATATCCCAAGTCGTTGCTTTGATCAGCTTGATAGCAAGCCGTAGAGAGGGATAGCAACTTCACCAGCGTTTTGCAATGGAGATGTTTAGAGGCCACCCATGACAAGATAGCTAAGACTCAACCGATTGGAGTTCAAAGTGCTACGTTGAGAACTGTGTCAAATGCCCCACATGAGACATGAGTTGCCCCAGCGGTTACGGTCTAAAATATGACACATTCCCTTGCCACACTTATCACTACGGCATCATCCGCCGTCCCGAAGGAACACCCTGTCAGTGGAATATTACAGCAAAACTCTCCGTGTCTTGCTCGCTTTCAGTGAAAAGCCGCTTATACCATGAGAAGACTGGCTCAGACATCATTAAAAATGCTTTCATTGACTTCAGCAGGGTCGAAAACCCCAGAAAACCTCCAAAACTAGTGAATTTAAATTTTTCAACTTTTTAGCACTACTTATGAAATTTTATAGGTAGTTTATCACTTAGGGCAGGTCAATAGCGACCGAACCGTTTTTGAATCAAGTCAAACGGACTTGTAGAAGCAAAGTTACAAGTCTTTAAAGTTTTGGAGTCTTTTATGGCCTGGAGACGAAGGCCATCTCCTGGCGAACCTCTAAGTCTGAGGCCTTAGCTGAGTTCAGCAATGAAATTTTCTAAGTCGGTTTCTAACAGAAACCCAGAATTTGGAATGTCCGAAGCTATCATCGGAGCTCAGAGAGACGACCTACCTTTGACAATCGCTCTCCTCTAAATGAAAAGTATCTGTCGGTTCCCCGCTTATATAGTTTGTGGCGATCAGCTGATGACGTAATATCCAACATTCAAAAACTTTAAACCCGTCTATCTCCGGTTCTAGTTCTCCGATTGAGCTGGAAATTCACCACATCAGTGTAGAATTTGACGCCGAATCCGAATCTGCCCTCCACTTTCCCATCCGATGCTTCATTTTGGCTCTACAGCCCACAGCCATCGCAAAAATTCTAACTCGTTTTTCGGAAAAATGATGAAAAATTGTTTCTCTCCGATGGCTTTCAAATTTACCATGCCGATGCAGAATTTGACGCTGATTCCAAATCTGGTCTCTGTTTTCCCGTCCGAGGCTTGTTTCACCCGCTAGAGCGATTTTCATAAAAATTCTAATTCTGTCGTTTTTCGCCAATGTCCCAAATTTTCAATTACGTCTCACCTCTAAACGAAGGCAAAGTGGAACAAGCCATGTTTTCCACTGAATTTGTCTCACTCTTAGCTTTCAAACGAGCTATTGCACGACTTTCTACGATCTCTACAACCAAAGTTGGAAGATCGCTGCCGAGGGGGGGACGTCCTCAAAACTTTTTCTCTCCGATTGAGTTGGGAAGAAGTTCCTAGACCCAACATTGACCAAAACGTCCGAATTTGCACTCCATTTTCCCATCCGACTCCTTCCTGTCGAAAAACGACTTTTCTCATCCCTAAACATCCAACACCCGACTTTTCCAACTCTGACGTTTTCCTGCCATTTTCCTCCCTCAACCCAAGAAAATTGGACCAAACTGAGCTTTCCACTGCATTTTTCTCATTCTTAGCTTTCAAACGAGCTATCACACGACTTTCTACGATTTCTAACACCGAAGTTGGAAGTTTGAAAGGAGGGGGGGGGGGTTGTCCTCAAAACTTTTTCTCTCCGATGTCGCTGGAAACATCCTTCCTAACCCAAAATTTCACGTAGATTCCGAATCTGGCTTCCGTTTTTCATCCGAGACCTCCTTCTGCCCGAAACATGGACTTTCTCATCCCAAAACCACCACACTCCGCCTTTTTCCAACTCTGCCGTTTTCAGAGATTCCACCCCTTGCCTCATCACTCCTCCTTCCTTCCCTCCAGAGGGGGGTAGGGACCTGTTTCCTCCTCTCGGACCCATCCTTTGCCATCTCCTTTCCTCTCGCCAGAGGGGGGCAAAGACATAATCTTTGGAGGGGGGGGGAGCTGAGTCAGCATGATCCCTGTGGGAACGCATCTTGCTAATATCAACAGATTATCTGGCGAGGTAGCGATTTTGTGGATAATTTTTTTAAAGGTTCATTTTCGTGTAAAACTATCTCCGTATGTGAAAATGGTCATCATTTATCCAAAAACATGTGCCCGAGAAAAAAAACTTGACAAACTTAATAGGAGATCAAATAATACCGAAATAACCTACTGGGATCCTTAACAATACCACACAAACTTATGAAGTCAAGAAATACCGAATAAACTTATTAGGATTCATCAGTATCCCAGTAGGTTTAATAGGATTGATAAAATGTCCTACAAAGTTTATCGGGCAATTGTAAAAATTAATCAACATGATGGGACACTACATGGAAGTTCATCAGGCAGTTGTAAAATCAGACAAACTTGATGGGACTTTTCTCAGTTTTCGGGATTTCTACGCAGTGCAGTTACAGCACTTTTGGCTCCTGACTAAGCGCTGCCATCACGGCCGAAATTATGTATTTTTCAAAACTGAATACGCTTCCACGTTGAGTACTGAATTATGTGATGCCAGAATAAAATCACATGTTTTGTTGGATTGATTCGTCGCGTCGATGCACTCAGATTCCAACAAAGACTACAGAATGTTCTAAAAATTAGCAAACTTTCCATCGCACCGGATGTGCACTTTCCGGTGTGCCGTGCGATTTGACCTCATGAATTTTCTGAAAATTTTGTGCAGGCTTGCCAGAATAACTAAGCAAACTATTTACATCAGAACCTTCTCCAGTGAAAAGCACACATGGTATAACAGTGGGGCCCAATACCAAGTACATGTATATAGTAAAGACTAAACAGTTTGTTTTTAGTAGTATACTTCGCATCTCAAATCTGCGAAAGTGATGTGATTTTGAAAGCTTTTACACAGGCAAGAGCGGTTGCGCAATTTTCCCGCTCTTCTCGCGTTAGCAAGGAGATTCCATCCATATCCATGATTCGATAACATTAGTCTTTGTCCAGGTTTGCGTGCAGACAGCTACAGATGGATCAATGATGATGACGCTTCTCGCTTGCAGCGACACACAAAGCGAGCAACGAGCATTAAATTCTCCTTCATTGCATCGCGAAGCTGATGATGTTACGTCAAATATAGCAGTGAAGGCTGGACTTTAACGTACGAGCGTCATTACTGCTATCCTTCGTCTATCGGTAGAGACCTGCATATGTCTCAGTGTTGGCTATTTATCGCATATCAAATTTAGTGACACATGGATTAAATTATGCATTCGTCATGGTTAAGAATTCTTCGAACGAGTGCAACTTTTCATCCGACAGATTTAAGGAAATTCATAGTACATGCCGTGAAAATCAGGAGACATCAGTGGAGTCTTTTGAATGAAGCAGTCAAAACATGTTCTATCTTCGTAGGCAATGACTTGTCGTCTATTTCTCAACTCTATGGTTCGAGCTCAATGCTTCTCATGTTCCTGTGCCGATTATTTGCATCGCAACATGTAAGTATCAGCATGCAAACTCATATTTTAAGTTGTGATTGAAAGAAATAAGAACTTAGTTAAGCTTATAAGTGATACATCGTCAAAAGAATTCATTCATATATGTTAACAATCGAAATCCCTAGAAACATTATTGTGCTTTTGGGAAATGCTTTAATTTATATCAGATTACAAAAATATTTATGATGGTGATTCAAAATGCATCAGTTATCCAAACATCATATTTTTGCTTCAATATCATCAATCAAAGACACAGCATTTACACGATGAGAGATTTTTAAGAATATCTTGAAGAAAAGCCTTTGTAGAGACGGTCCTGGAAAATCTTATTTTTTTAAAAAAGCCTCTTACTTTCACAGGAATAAAGAACTCAAGATTTTTGACTTAAGGACGTTGATGATATTATAACACTCACCAAGAGAAGTCGCGTTTTGATTGTCCTTGCGCTTATTTTATGAAATTTTATACATATTTCCACATTGCATTTTTACACATATTTATTCTCGTTGCAATATCAAGTTTAAACAATTTTGTAATTTTTGCTTGCTATGCGCACCTAAATTATACTTTGTCACTCGATCTCGCTATAAGAATCTCGACGCGTTGCATCCAGAATCTCACATTTTTTAAATTCCTGCAAAAGTCAGAGGCAATTTCAAAAATATTTAAGAGTATCCATGGATGATTATTTGAAATTCTCTCGAAAGTGTGTTAGCCTATATGGAAATGTCAAAACGAACCTGCAATTTTGTAGCGGTAGATGATAAATTATATTATGTAGATGTATTATTCATGTTACAAATATAATTATTCAATCATATTCATAAATTGCATTCATATAAGATATTTTAATATTATTCTGTTGATCACATAATTCTCGAAAAACTAAACATTGCTTTCGTTGATGCCTATTCAATATTCAGTTCATTGTATTGAGGTATATTTATCTTGATATTGAGATTTTTAGTTAATCGCAGTTGCCATTCCTGAGCTATTTCGATGTTTTCCGCACCATTGCGCTCTTTTTGAGTGATATTGCGGAAATCATTTCGATGTCAATGCAAAAAATGATAAAAGAGATATCGATCGACATGCATCATTGTTCATGAAACATATTATAAAAGATATAGTATGAAAGATATTCAACCGAATCCAATGAATGGAGGAGGTCAAACGTGTGGATAAAACTGTAGTGGAACTGGATAAGCGCAACGTGAGGTTACCTAGACGACGGTCATACCGGCAGCAGCCGAGTTAGCCTATACTCAAACAAAGACAGTTTGACACAAATCTTCTTGATATCATGAACGTTTTAGTGACACAATTCTACCCAAAGAGCGTTGTTTCTTTAAATTAGATTTGAAGTTATTGTTTTTCAGATGTATATTCAGATACTAATTTCATCATCCGGTATACTTTATTTCCAACATTTTTTTAAAAGTTTTCAGCATACATGAGCTGTTTATGCACAGATGCCTGAAATTAAGTTCGCTTGTTTACTGAGGATCTTGATTGGATGTTAGCTGGTTTTAGTGTTTTTATCTAACATAATGTAACGTACAGGTATATACGTAAATAAGCAAACTTTACTTTGGGTCAGGTTTCGATTTTTTATCTTAAGTGACTGTCTGCGATCTTTTCAGGATTTTTTCGAGTGGCAACTTTATAATTAATTACTGCCAAATCATTTATTTTTACTTTACATTATCAGTCAATCTTTGAATTAGCTTATTATTTGACTACATGTTGGCGTTTTGGTAATTCGGTCCGAATTTGTACTCCCGGTCCCCATCTTTGGGCCTGTTTTATGTCAGAGCACTGCTCCTGACCTATAATGGTCAGTTAACTTTGCTATTTAATGCTATATTATCAACTTTTCAGGTATGGATGTCCTTCCTGCCTTGTGATGGGTGATTACGATTATCAATTCAGAAAAGATATATTCAATGCAAAGGAGACTTTTCGACAAGAACAACTGAGATGGAACGCTTTTGGAACGATTTATCAAATTTAAACCTCAAACTAGCCAATATACTGACTCGTGTTTAAAACGTTTCTTCTGTTTCGTATCGCAACGAGATCGTATCTTTTCGAGAAATCAATTTATTGCTAACTCGTTATTTTATTGTTATAGTGCTCTTGGTGTTCGGGAACTCTCCTAGGAAAGAAATCTAATTTTTTAGTTCCACCTTTCGTTTGGATGTGTGGCTTTTCATATAAATTGATGTGTAATCTTATCTGAATATTTATAGAAGATACAGTGATGTTTTGACATTATTGCTGTTTTGTAATGGCTGTGTAAGGTGTTGGGTAAGCTTAACTACAAATGCATAGCCTAGTGGGATGCAGGGCATTACCGACAAAACCTAATGGGAAACTATATTATACTTAGTGGGAATCCGTATAAAACCGAGCCAAATTAGTAGGAAACTGGATTAAACCGAACAAAACTAGTAGGAAAACCAGCGAAACTGGAACAAACCTAATGGGATACTAGATAAGACCTAACAAACCTAATAGGAAAACCAACGAAGCTGGAATAAACCTAATGGGATACTGGATTAAACCTAACAAACCTAGTAGGAAAACCAGCGAAACTGGAATAAACCTGATGGGAGACCAACTTATGCAGAATAAACCTATTGGGTACTTAGCAGGTTTTGATGTCTGAATTACTGGGTCGACTTAATAAGTTTGTTCGGTTACTTTTTCTCGGGTGTAAAATTAAAAAACGGCAGGTGGCAAAAAAGTTGCTATAATTAGTTGGTAGATATTTGTATACTAATGCGAGCTGATTTTTCGCCAACCGGCGAAATCGTGGATATTGTAGCAACTAATTAGTGGTAAGTAGTAATGTTCGTATATTACCTTCACATGAAAATATATTATATGCTCAGTCTGATCTGATAAAAAGGGATATTTTTTTAATTCACGAAGGCTTAAACTAAAAAAAGTATTTATCTTCCATAAATGTCGCAGTAAATACTATGATATTATTCAAATATTTGTCATTGTTGTAAATTATTGAATGTCAAGAGATGTTATGAAAATTGATCTATGCGGATTCTCCATATATTCTTATCATTATCAAAGAATGAAGTCTGCACTTATTTCTTAGATAGATTAGCCATATGTGGGGGATTGTGAGGAGGTGAGGGAGAAAATAGAGCCTCGGCTGTAGAGGCGGATTACTAAAGAAAATAAGAGAGAAAGTCAAAAGTAAAAGGTGACATATAGAGCGCGAATTGTCGCCGGCGAACTTCGCCAGCGAATATCCCGCAAATATGACTGAACTTTAGCATGATATTCTGCAGCTGACATTCGCCAGTTTTTCGCAAGATTCGTTCCCACAGGGATGACTCATTGCTCCTAATTTTGGACTTGATTTTGGAATGGGATTACTATTGGCCTATCAAGGTTTTAGATGAAATAACAATAACTAGCCTGTGCTTAACCAGAATCAAATGAACAGGGTATGCGTGATAAAAAAGCGCGTTGAAATCATAAATCGAAACTTCCGGTAATTACATGTGGAACCTATCATGCTCGGGTAATAATTACCATTTGCAACAGTATGGCATCGATGTTCAAAGATGGCGTCGGGCATTGGACCAGACCTCCAGATGTGCCTTTGTAAATTAGACGATTATTTACATACTACTAGTTTTTCTAATTTATTTATATTTTGTGTGGCTAAGGTCCTGTATATTTGAAACTGTATAGGCCTAACAATACTTGCGTTAGTTTCTATTGAAGGCTAGTAAATTTGATTACATTTGCAGGCTCTCAACATTTAGTATCGACATGAATGAATATAAGATGATATCTTTGACGAATCTATACCCTGTACTTCACACCCCGATTTCACAATATCCGGACGGATCACAGATAACGTTATATCCATTACAATTATTAAGAATTGCCAACCTAACTTAAATACTGAAAGCTCAAATGAGAACAGAAAGTTCAGGTGAAGTCTCTGTATTTGTCATTGTCAGGTATTACTTTCTAATATTTTGTTCGATTTTTTGGCCTTCTCTCTGGCCTTCATTCTCTTCTGTGTCTTCTTTTCCTTAATTCTCTTCAATCGCTGCGCTTTGTTCGCTTCTTCACTCGCAGGATCAACGGCGAACTCGGGATCGATCGCAAGTGCCCTAAATCTTTCGTCCTGGGCAGCAGTAAGTTCCTCGACCTCCACCAATTGCTCAATGCATGTCTCTTCCTGTCGCCTCTTCATCCATTCTTCCACCTGAGCATCCGCGATTTCTTCCTTGGTCATCGGTCCTACCAAGGATCGTAGTCGAGAGTATAAACGAGAGTTCATAAAGAATCCGTGCATGTAAGCACGCAGATGATCAGTTCCGATGAGTGAACTTAATCCCCATCTCTCGAGCTCTTCCCTAGCCACGAATTTGTGTCCATCAAAAAGCGTTTGCTCTTCTGCCTCACACTCCTCTAGTAAGAGATAAAGAAGGTTGCACCACGACGGCGCAGGGCCAAGCTGAGGAATGAAATAAGACAATAATTGGGGCTCCGCATTGGCCAGATGGAGAAGACCAGAGTTCGGCCACACATGCACACCATTCAGATTGACGCCAGGTTCGAATGCTGCCCAAGTAGGCGCTCCATCCATGTCGTTCCATATCTTGACACATTTTCGGTCCATGGAGATAACGCGCGCATCCTCAAACCTGCAGAAAGAAAGAAAATATGTTTTCCGCAGCACTATGAATTCCATTATATCGGCTTTACAAAAGCGATGACAGAAAATACAATAGAAACGACAGAAAAACGATGTTGAATGCAAATATTTAAGGAGAACGAAAATACATTGTCTTGACACTAGGATGACTGTGGTATCAATTTCGATACCTTTGAAACTTTACAACTATTTTTCTCTAATTGGATACAGTAGGATTTTCGTGAAATTTCACGACTTTTATCAATTTCATATTACTTTTGTGTCTTTTCCTAACAGTATGAAAAATTTGGGTATCTTCAAGTCGTCTTTAGTCTCTATAATCTCATTTGAAGGTACTTAGCAATGTAGAATATCATTTTATATATTCTCAAAGACTGTGCTGTATGTAGAATGATGTGCGTTTCATGTTCATGATTGCGTCGCGATCACCTGAAGCAGTGGCACAAATTTGTGAAATTTCTATGACCGGTATAGCATCACGTGATCACAATAAATGTAGATTGGATCAAATCAGCATGAATTACACCATGCAACAAAAAAGAAGAAAATGCGATTTACCAATCCACGAATTTGGCAGGAGCCCACCAATCACCCACGACTACTGCTATTTTTGTAAGGTAGATGGTTCAGGACGCAAAAGAGCGCTCAATCTGTGCACTACCCCAATATCTCATCGTCAATAACACCTGTACCCCATAATGACGGGCTTCATATTCCAAAACCTCCTCCATCTAATAATGAATCCAGCTCAGATGATGAAAATCTGGTGGAAGAACCGACAGGGGATCAAGAAAACTGTGATGAGAATGAAAATAAATAGTATTTTCAAATCAAAACGACATCAATGATCTTGTAAGAAATCTCAACTTAACACAGGAAAATGGAGACATTTTGACATCTCGACTAAAGCAATGGAATTTGCTGTCAGGTGATGTGAGAATTACAAACCGACGAAAGTCGTGACTAATATTATCTACATATTTTACGTTGAGAGAAGGTGTCTGC
Source organism: Prostheceraeus crozeri (assembly GCA_907163375.1). Classification (NCBI taxonomy): domain Eukaryota; kingdom Metazoa; phylum Platyhelminthes; order Polycladida; family Euryleptidae; genus Prostheceraeus; species Prostheceraeus crozeri. Next base: position 336,432 of record CAJQUW010009455.1, on the reverse strand, counting down.
CATTGTCATGACTGACACAGCTTCAAGTATCCCCTGTACCGTTACAGATTGGCGTATGTTTATAGATAGCTCCCAAGGAAGTTAGGATGTCGCTTTGTTTCATAACGGAAATGTTCATCCTTTCATTCTAATTGTACACTCAGTCATTCTAAAAGAAAGATATGAAAATGTGAAGAAGCTCCTAAATCTGATCCACGATAGGAAGTCATTGGTGACTTTAAAATGGTGACGTTTTTTTTATAGAGCTACAAAGCGGTCGGAAAAAATACCCCTGTTACCTCAGTCTGTGGGACAGTCGAGCGTCGTGTGTACACTACCAACAGTTTCAATGGCCACAGCGAGATGAATATCTCGTGGGCAGACACAACGCCTTTCATGAGCCACTGGATGATCCACAAAAGTCGACAAGTTGGGCCTTCTTCCTTGTCTTGTCGTTTCAATTCTGGTAGAGCTCAGCGTCATTCCCAAGTGAATGACATAATCAGACGATCTTTACAGGCCGTCGGAATTCCATCAATCCTCGAGCCGATAGGCCTGAGTCGCGATGATGGCAAATGACCAGACGGAATGTCAACTTTCCCTCTTCGACATGGAAAGCCGCTGATGTGGGACTTCACATGCGTCGACACGTTCGCACAATCACACCTGATCGACTCAGCCATGGAAGCCGGATTTTCTGCCTCAGTTGACGAAAATGCAAAGCGCACGAAATATTTGACCATCATCAATGGGCCTTTCATTTTCGAGCCAGTAACGGTTGAAACCTTCGGTGTATATGGGAAGACCACAAGCCGCTTCACAAAAGAGCTCGGCCATCGCCTTTCTGAAGCCACGGGCGACACACGAGAAACTGTATGGCTCCAACAAAGGATTGCGATAGCTGTCTTGCGTGGCAACGCCCTCAGCATTCGCCTGGCTGGCAAAGCACTATAATGACCAACTTTTCCTTCCTCCTCGCCCTCGTTCTTTTGTAATGACTTTCCATGAAAACTTGACTTGTCCTCCAACTTATCTTGTTGAATAAAATAAACTTATTTATAGAATTTCACTAAAAAAAGTCCTCATGCCCACGCTCCACATGAAGCTTGGTCTGATTGAACAATTCGTCAAAGCTCTTGATGTCCAGTCGCAAGCCTATGACTTTCTCGAAGGGTTCTTTCCTCGGCTATTATCCTGCGATTTTCGTCGGCCCTCAGACTAAGAAGCTTCTGGCTTCACTGGAATTCTTTCATCTTCTCACAATGAGTTCAAAAAACGGCCTGGGACAGCTTCAAAGCCGTAGTGTATAATTCTCTCGGCAACCACAAAGCAGAGAATCACGTCGAAATCATCACAGACTTCATTACGAATTTTGCTGCCATGGGTTGTAAAATGTCTCTCAAATTCTACGTGTTGGCATCCCATTTGGATAAATTTAAATCAAACTTGGTGCATGCTCTGAAGAACACGGAGAATGATTCCACCAGGATACTAAGAATTTTGAGCGGCGATTTCAAGGTCAATATAACGAGAACATGATGGGAGATTACGCGTGGAATTCGGTTCATGACAGCAACGAAGACAAACAATCACAAAAGTCGCAAAAATTTGCATTTCTAGCACTGTATGTTTGTTCTTTCGTATAGAGTTTCTAAATTCCAATAGGTCTATTTGATTTGTACATCAATGTTTTACAACTCATTATTGTTAGAAAAACTGATAATTACAATATCCTGCCAAAGAATATTAAAAATTCAATATCTTGATAACAAAATTATTTCAAAACAAGAATACATGCTTTTTCGTGATTGTTAAATGGGAAGCTAAGGTTATTTGAAAGGAATGACAATTTTCAGATTTTGCTTTTATACAAAATTAAAAAAAATACATGATTTTCCCCGAAAAATATCAAAACATCAATATCCTGACCCCAAAATCATTTTGAAATAAGAATTCATGCTAGCTTCGTTAAATGTAAGACCCATGAAGCTCGGATAGATGGATAATTTCAAGGGAACGAAATTTGTGTTGCATAACGTCATCAATGCAGGAAGATAAAATATATATGCCTCTTGAGGAAGATACACAAGTCGGTCGCTTGCGATGACACCCAAAAGTGAAAGATAGAAATCATTACTCTCTATGCATTCAACCATGTCGGTGTGGATGCGTTTGACCAGATGACCAGAAAATACGCCAGACCTACTCTATACTCTTCTTTTCGATCGCCACTTGCAGTCGGGTCCAATATTCTTAACATTGCCGCCATGAATGTGTGGATTATTTTCAAGGAAGCAAGTAAATCTTTATCTTTTGACGGCAATTAATTTTGGAGGCAATCAAAGAAATGACGAATGTTCGTTTTGAATGTGCTTCTGATTGAATGCCAGCCAACCGAAGTTCATATTCTAATGACTAAAACCTCACTCACCTTTGGACCAACTAGCATGAGAAAAATTGCCAACAACCATCATGTCGATATTGCACGACCCTTTCGTGTGAAGCATGCAAGAAATCCGCCTATGGACACTGTGCTACTGGCTTCAATCTTGTTGCTCAATTTATCATTGTTGCTCGATAGAAATAGATATAAAAACAATGCGAAAATTGTAAGCATGCGATGAGATTTCTCCTCTGTTGGAATTGAAATTAAAACAGAAAAAACATGCGACATTAAAAGCAAACAATAATAGCGATGCACACACGTACGAGGTACCTGTCACGTAAAAAAATAATCGACAAGATCTGAAAGTGATTTAAACTTTGCTTTGACTTTAATTTGCTTCAAAAAACGCATCATGACAACAGAAATACATGATATCAAAATTGATACCTCAGTAATTCTACGTTAGTCGAAGTGTTCGTTATCCCAGTGTTAACTTAAAACTGTTCATGTCGGGAAGGGAAGCGATTCGGCCCCGCCAGTCGAACTTTTGCTATCGTGCTCATAAGAACAAATCGCTTGACAAAGGTTTTTATAACTTTTAGTTTTGAGTATTTTCAAAGGTTCCAGGTCAAAATGGTCAATCTAAAACTGTTCAAGGGAATGATGCCACAAAATAAAAATTTTAATAACAGAAACGTTTTCAACAACATCAAAAACATAGGTTTCTACCATTAAAATTTTGGCCAGAAAGTCAAGTATCTGACAGTTCGTGGAAGTCCTACTCTCAAACTGTCACAGGCTATTGAGTTTTCGGCTAAACTTTTAACAGAACCCCATGTTTTAGACATTGCTGAAATCTTTTGTTATTAAACTTAATTTTGTATCTTCCCATTAACAGCTTAAAAAGACCGATTTTGACTTGACATCCTTTAAAACATTTCCTTGAAAATGTTGGATTTAGTTCACTGGAAGGTCGAATGTATAACGTACTCTGAAAGTACTTTTCTAATTGTCTGAAAATTGCCACCTTGCGAAAGATTCTGCATGATGATTTCTAATGTTATTAAACAGAGAAATCACGTAGGAACTAGGTCATGAGTCTATAAATTATCATGATCATCAATTTTCTTAGACATCGGAGAGGTTTCGAAATCTAAATGTCATGAAAATACCATTTATCAGTAATTTTAGTACTTTTAGTTCTTGAAGGGAGTCAGGTTGTTACGTCCACGTGTCCTTAAGGTCCAGGTGTTGACCCCCTTTCGGACAACCTGCCTGGTGGTGCTGGCAGGTCGTACTCCCTGGATGCTACTATCACAATTAACATCGCCGGTAGTAACCAAACAACCACCGAGGAGGGCTGGTTAATGCCCTATAGAATCTTGGCTTAAATAGCCAAGTCGGAGAATGAACGGCGGACCAACGGCCGATGACCATCAATCAATACTTGAAGAGAATAATTCAACTACCTCAATAGAAGAGGAATGGACAACTAGTCCTTCAACGACGGCGATAGTTGAACTCACTGATCTGAGGTGTTAACAATGGCTTGAACAACAACGAGGGAACAACGGCCGACGACCTTAAACTATCTAATTAATTAATACTTGAAGGAAATTACAAATAGCAAAGAAGCCCAAGGTTGATCGAACCTGTGAACCAATGAGAACTTTCCATCTAGGAGTGGACATCTCCGGATATCAAAACGCTGCTGGCCAGCAGTCTGGCCTCTGTTGAGTACCATGGGCTAAGAGATGTGGAATTCTTAAATCAAAAGCTACCTTGTGGAAAGCAATAGTAAACTACCACAAGTACCCTACCAAAAACCGATGCCAAATCTAAGGAGTGTTTCTCGATATCATTTGCAGCCATCCGAGACCCTCAGGGATAATGCGAATGTCAAAGCTACTGGGAAGGGAAGAAATGCTGTCGTGGATGAATTTCGTAATGACAACACAGTTCTCAAGCCGCCTGGACATACTGTGTTAGATGGAGTCATTCAGAATAGAAAGCAAAGTAAATCCTTAGAGAATCTCATCAAAATAGGAACTTGGAATATCCGTACATTAAAGAAACCGGAGAACTTCAAAATCGACGTTACCGGACTGGCAGAAGTAAAGTGGAGGGGATCAGGTCTTTTCGTTTCCGATCAACATACAATCATCTATAGTGTCAACGATCGTGGAACACACGTTGTTGGTTTTATCTTGAATAAGAAAATGTCAAGATTGCTTATATCCTACAATGCAATAAATGATCGCATTATCATGCTCAAGTTAAACACGAAGCCAGTTTGCACCAATATCATCCAAATATATGCCCCAACAAGCGAATGCAGCGAAGAAGCCATTGAAAATTTTTTCTCTCACAAATTACAAGCAATCAAAGACTCTCTACCAATGCGAGAAGTTAGTATTATAATGGGCGATTTTAACACGGAGGTCGGCGAGTGTGAAGATGGTGCATCCGGCGTCGGCCCCACAAGGATTAAGTGGAAGAAATTCTGTCAAGCTAATAATGATTTAATTTTGAATAACGCAATGTTCTCCACCATCCGCGAAAAAGATACACGGATTTCACGGGCGACTGATTTCGAAATCAAATTCATTATATTGCCATCGATAAAGCCTGGTTTTCTAGTGTCTTAGCCGCAAGAATTAATCCTGGAGCAGGTGGTGACTCTGATAATCAACTTGTTGTTTTGTTGTTGCAAAATAAAGGCTGAAACCATTCCCCACGAAAAGAAAGCCATCACTAGAATCTTGTTGGATACCGACAAATTAAGTGACCAAACAATCCGCAATTTATCCGCAAAGCACACCGAATGAATTATGGGGAGAATTGAAGTCCAGATGGAAGACTGCAGCTTTAAAAGTTTTAGGCAAAAGACGAACCAAAAAACCAAAGCCGTGGATATCGAATGAAGCAAAAGCTTTGGCTGACGAAAAAAAGAATATAAAAACAAGTGAATGATCGCAGCAAATATCGAGCACTGAAACGGGAGATACAAAGAAGGATGCGCCGAGACAGATGTAGTAGTAGTAGCAAGTAGTAAGTAGTAAGCAGTGTATATTTACGACAAATGAAAATCCACAGCTACAAGTCAAAGTCACAAATTATACAAGAAAACTTCTGATACAAATGTGCTTAGGTAATTTGAAATATCAATCATGGCAGATCGAATAAACACATAAGACTATAAATGTACGTCCCTGCATCATATTCAAAAGAGTAGAAACAAATGGGATGAATGAAGAGCTTCGTTTCAGGGTGCTTTGAGTGTTTCAGTCTTCTTGGCACAAGCAAGTGCAAACGATGGTCAGGGTCACTTTCAGCTTTCTTAAATAATGTCATACTTAGTCTTTCTCTTCGTGCTTTAGGTGTTTCGCAATTACACTCAAAGTTCATTTCGCCTTTGGACGTTACGATACGATGGGCGCGTTTTGAAATTCTTTGTAACAAATTGTCTAGTGGTGAAGGAAGACTGACAAATACAGGGCAGGTATAATCAATTGAATTTTGAACTGTCGCTTCATAAACTCCATGCAAATCATTGAAACTCAGGAAATTCCTTACCTCTCTCATGGCATAAAGCTGTCGATTGGTCTTTGAAATAATGCTTTTCACTTGGTCGTTCCAGTCAAGACAATCATTCATCGTTACTCCAAGTATTTTTAGTTTAAAATTCTCTTAATGATTAGCCGCTCATTAATCGGCACTCTTGCAGAAACCATCAATTTGGTCTTTTTCGTATTGAGGGCCTGCCCTCAATACGTATTGAGCAGTTGTGGAGCACCATTTTTGGACATTGCTAACCTAGATGTTGATACTGCCGACTACATCATCAATTTTATCACTCACAAGTGGCACAATCAAGTTAACATCTGCATATTTGACAACTGCAGTTGAAATAAACTTGCTATTCAGATCAGCAATGTAGCAACAGAACAGGGGCAGCCCAAGAACAGAACCTTGGGGGACTCCGAAACAAATGTCAAATGGTGATGAAAAATGTCCATCAGTTTTGATTATTGACTTACTGTTGGTCAAATAATTATGTATGCACAACACAAAGCCACTCGGAAATCCTTTACCTAAAAGCTTGTTGAAGAGCGTCGCCTGCTGTACGCTGTCAAAAGCTTTTGTCATATCGCAACTGATAACTGCATAACCAAAATAATCCTTGTCATCATATAGCTCCGCTACCTTGTGAAAAATTTCAATTAAAGCAGTAGCTGTTGAAGCCTTAGACCTGAAACCGTGCTGACAGATTCCATATGCACAATTGAAATATGGCCACATATCATTCAATACTATTTTTTACAATATTTTTGATGGAGTGGGGATAAGCGTAATCGGTCGGAGTTCGTTCAGAATAGGCGTGCTTGTCTTCGGAATCGGAGAAACGATTCCCAATTTCCATGCAGTAGGAAAAACCCTTTTCTCTATTGATGTGCGAAGAATGAAAGTCAACAGTATCGCTATTACATCAGAACAGAAAGAATATATTTGGTTTGGTATCCCATCGGAGGCAGTGCTCTTATTACCTTTAAGTCGTCGACGGATATTGTAGACAATGTCAACTGTTATGGGTACACCCCAGTCGTCGCTATCGAGAGTCTGTTCATAGCCCAAATTTATGAGACTTGAGATTGAATCCTGCACTTGGAGTAATCACATTTGCAAAAGCATTAAAAAAGTCATTAGGACTTTGGCAAGAATTGACCAGTGCCTTCAAATTACTGTTATTGGTTCCGCCAGTCATTTGTTTCACTGCATTCCCAAGAGACTTGCTAGAAGTACCAGCCTTGCTTTCCCAGATCAATTTCACTTTGTAAATTTCGGTCTTTACTTTCAATTTTAAGTGATTATATTGAGGCCCATTGTGTTGTCGGAATGCGTGCCATTTGTCATTAATAAGCAACTTAGTAAGCGGTGTCATCCACTCTTTATCTGCTTGAGTCATTTCAATAAAACGCCGAGGAAAAACCTAATTGACGGGATGAGTGAAGGCATTGTGAAAAATCCTCCATTGTTTGTTGATGTCACTTACCGCATATAGCAAATCCTAGTGTAGCATGATATAGTCTTGCATGATATGTTTGTATGAATACTGTACATCTGTAGCTCTCACTCGTACGCGTGGTGTAGCTCAAGTCTCTCTTTTCAGAGGCCTTGAGCATTGTGTGCTGTGACCCCGAATAATACAATCCCTACAGCGCCACAAAGACTTTTGAAGTTATTTATGCTCAAGACCCAACAGCCAAACGAATCTGAAGATGCCTTCCGTCGAATGCCCTGTCTCATCCTGCCCTTACGAAACTCCAGATGTTGAGTCACCTGAACTACTAGTCACACTCCTGAAACTTCACGCCACCGAACACCAGCCTACTCCAACACCACCTGTCGCCTCCGCAAAGACAGAAAAAGTGAAACGGCCTACGGTTTCAATTGGTGGATCCTCCGAGGAGTGGGCGTACTTCCTCACCAGATGGAACGACTACAAGACGGCTACTCGACTACACGGTTCTGACGTCGTCATTCAGCTTTTAGAATGCTGTGACGAGACATTGAGAAAAGATTTGACTCGTGCAAACGGGGGAGACTCTCTCACCAGCCTTTCCGAAGACGATGTACTTCTCGGCATCCGCAACCTAGCCGTTCGAGACGAAAACATAATGGTCGCACGCGTCACTCTGCACAATCTCAGACAAGACAGAGAAGAGCCGATTCGCAATTTTGCAGCTCGACTGCGCGGTCAAGCCAGCATCTGTCGCTACTCAATTGACTGTCCTCGATGCGACGCCACAGTTGACTACAGCGATCAAGTTCTCAGAGATGCCCTAACACGAGGCATCATGGACTCGGACATACAACTGGATCTCCTTGGTGAACAGAACCAGGAAATGACCTTGAAACAGACAATCAAGTACATAGAAGCCAAAGAAAGTGGTAAAAGATCCGCTCAAAGTCTCCATCAGAATTTCAGCTCTACCGCTGCCTCCAGCAGCTATCGCAAAGCCCAGAGAAATCCTGGTAAAAGAGACGACCACCCAACCTGTAAATACTGCGGTCAAAAGCCCGACCATGGCACACGTCGACAGGATCGTGAAAAGACGTGCCCAGCATATTCTCACATATGCGGTAAATGCAGCATACGGGGACACTATGATGCCGTATGCCGCGGTGGCAGTAAGCACAGACAAGCGCGAAACACGGAAAGTGCCACCTTTGACTCATTATGCACCGTAAGCAGTTATCCTGATGGTGAACAAATAGCACAGGCCAACTGCGGAATCAACTCCAACGGCCAAAGAGTCCTCACCCTGGATCACCATGTCTACAACGATCTATGCGATACGTGGATTCACAAATCCTCTGACCCACAGCCCTTCGTTGATGTCAATATTCAAGGGCATCCCTCCGACTTCACAGCTCTTGGATTTCATTTGAACCGACCGACCCCTATGATTCGTCATCGTGCCATGGCTGACACAGGATGTCAATCTTGCCTTGCCGGCGCTAATGTCCTCCGATATCTACATTTACAGGCGAGTGACCTAATACCAGTATCTATGCGCATGAATGCGGCGAACGACAAGCGCATCAATATATTGGGAGCTCTGCTTCTCCGACTCTCTGGCAATACGAAGCAAGGGAACACCCTGACGACTCGGCAGATCGTATATTTTACAGACAATAGCGATAAATTTTATTTGAGTAAGCAAGCTTGCACTGCCCTCGGATTAATCACCGAAAACTTTCCCACTATCGGTGAGGCAACATCCACGCTCTGCTCATACTCGACACCCTCTAATCCAGAAGTAGTTTCCACCGCAGCCAGAGACAGCACCAGCCTCAAAGCGACGAATTGTGATTGCCCACGCCGTCAATTGCCACCATCGATTCCAACTTCACTCCCCTTTGCAGGCGTCCCTGAAAACCGTGTCAAACTGGAACAATATCTTCGCGATTACTACCGCTCATCTACTTTCAATACCTGCGAACATCAGCCCCTCCCCATGATGGAAGGTCCTCCTCTACGTTTAATGGTCAGTGACGCTGCTACGCCAGTTGCTCATCACACTCCAATCCCCGTCCCGCTCCATTGGACTGAAGAAGTCAAGGCAGGATTAGACCAAGATGTGCGACTCGGAGTAATCGAGCCAGTTCCTGTTGGTGAGCCAATGACCTGGTGTCATAGGATGGTAGTTTGCCCCAAAAAGACGGGCAAGCCACGCAGAACCGTCGATCTTCAGGCCCTCAACCAACACGCCACACGAGAAACTCATCACACACAATCGCCATTCATTCAAGCCAGATCAGTGCCGAAAAATGTGAAGAAAACTCTATTCGATGCGTGGAATGGGTATCACAGCATACCACTCCACCCAGATGACAGACACCTCACTACCTTCATAACCCCTTGGGGTAGATATCGATATAAGGTGGCACCACAGGGATATCTTGCTTCAGGAGATGGTTACAGCCGTCGATTCGACGAAATTGTCGCTGACGTTCCACGCAAAACGAAGTGTATCGACGATACGTTGCTCTGGTCCGACACCATCTCCGAAGCCTTTTTTCAAGCCGCCCATTGGCTCGACCTATGTGGCCGCCACGGTATTACTCTTAATCCGGAGAAATTCATCTTCGCCGAAGACGTCGTTGAATTCGCTGGATTTCAAATTTCGCCTGACTCTGTAAAACCATGCAGCCGACTGTTCAACGCGATCAGCCACTTTCCGACGCCAAAGAACATAACTGACATTCGATCCTGGTTTGGCTTAATCAATCAAGTGTCCTATGCTTTCGCCTCCGCCGAAAAGATGCTGCCGTTTCGATCGCTCTTAAAACCTGGCACAACGTTCACATGGACTCCTGAATTGAACAATCTCTTTGAACAGTCCAAGAGGTTTATTATTCAGGAAATTGCCAATGGGGTCGAAATTTTTGACAAATCGCGTCCAACATGTCTCGCAACAGACTGGAGCAAATCTGGAATCGGATTCTGGCTACTCCAAAAACATTGTCAATGTCGCTCGTCCCAACCCTTTTGCTGCAAATCAGGGTGGAAGATAACCCTCGTCGGTAGTAGGTTCACTTCCTTAGCTGAGTCACGCTATCAACCAATCGAAGGTGAGGCTCTAGCCGTCATTGATGCTTTAGACAAATCACGCCACTTCGTTCTTGGTTGCCATGACCTCACAATAGCTGTAGACCACAAGCCCCTCCTCAAAGTTTTTGGAAACAGATCATTGGAAGATTTGCCTAACCCACGACTTCGAAACTTAAAAGAAAAATCCCTTCGCTACCGCTTCAGAATGGTTCACATCCCAGGCGCCCAGCACAAAGCTGCCGACAGCGTTTCACGTCACCCTGTTGGACAGTCAAACGACGTCTACCTCCCTGATGATATTGCTGTGACAGCAGGCACCGACAACATCTTCGTTCGCCCTAGCCTCCTCTTAGACCACATTCGGGAACCATCAACATCTTCTATCAACGTTGACGACCCAAACCTTGCTGCCGCCTTGACACCTGCGCTGACCTCGCTGAAGTCTGTAACATGGGATGACATCCGCCTTGCCACCACCAGCGATAACTCAATGTTGTCTCTACTCGACTTCGTTGAAAATGGATTCCCACGAACCCGTGAAGACATCCCAGCGAAAATACGCGAATTCTACAACTTGAGGGACGATCTTCACTCGTACGACGGGGTGGTTCTTTACAAAAACCGTGTTATTGTCCCACCAGCACTAAGACAACAAGTCCTCCGCGCGTTGCATTCCGCACACCAAGGCGTTTCCTCCATGACAGCACGAGCTAGTGCCTCAGTGTTCTGGCCCGGAATAAATCCCGCCATCCAAAATGTAAGAGCATTCTGTCTCCAATGCAATCGTATGGCACCGTCTCAACCAAGCGCCCCTCCAACAACACCATTCCTGCCTGTTTACCCATTCCAATGCATCTGTGCAGATTTCTTCCACCATGCCGGTTTTACTTACCTTGTTGTTGTGGATCGGTACAGCAACTGGCCACTTGTAGAACGAGCCAAGGGTGGTTCTGACGGACTCATCTCCTGTCCGCGGCGCACCTTCGTGACTTTCGGTATCAGTGAGGAACTAACGTCAGATGGTGGACCAGAATTCTCATCATCTGCGACTCAAAACTTTCTTCGCAACTGGGGCGTCCGTCATCGCATCCCCTCCGTCGCCTACCCCCACAGTAATTGCAGAGCCGAAGTTGGAGTGAAGACAGTCAAGCGACTTATCACCGACAACACAGGCCCAACTGGCGAACTCAACACGGATGCATTCCAGCGAGCCATGCTCCAGTACCGGAACACGCCAGATCATCAAACCAAAATGTCGCCTGCCCAATGCATCTTCGGTCGCGCCATACGAGATTTCATCCCCATACATCCTGGCAGATACGAACCCCACCGCACGTGGACAGAAACCCTATCGCAACGCGAACACGCTCTACGCCATCGTCATATGAAGATAGCGGAACGTTTGCAGGAGCACACTCGTCGCCTTCCAGCCCTCTTCATCGGCGATCAAGTTCGCATTCAAAACCAGACAGGACCCCACCCTACGAAATGGGACAGGACAGGCATCGTCATTGAAGTGCGTCAGTTCGACCAGTATGTGGTGCGCGTTGATGGCTCAGGCCGTGTGACTCTCCGCAACCGTAAATTTCTTCGGAAGTTTACACCAGTGGTCCAACGTGACTTACCATTCCCTCGGCAGTCAATCATCTCTCCATCGACCGGGCTACCCAAGGAGAAGGCTCGCAGTGCTGATGACGGATCCCAATCCTCAAATCAACGGTCAACCGACAGCAGGGAATCCTCCTCTCCTGAAGAAATTGTTCCTGATCCACTTCCATCTTCAGACCACGATCCTCTCCAAGAAATCAGTGATCATATTCCCAACAACAAAACCGAAGGCCTACCCATGGAAAGTGCGAGATCACTCGACCCATCGATGTCGGGCAACAGTGGACGTTTGCCACGTGCATTGACTCGTCTATTTCCGCACAACCGATCTGGAGATAAAGACGGGCACCCTTCACCATCGCTTACTGCCTCTGACTCACGTGTTCTCCGCTCAAAGTTGCAATAATGTGACATTCACTTTTGTACTTTTGTATCAGACTTTGTGTCCCGGACAACGTCTTAGGGGGGCATAGTGTAGCATGATATAGTCTTGCATGATATGTTTGTATGAATACTGTACATCTGTAGCTCTCACTCGTACGCGTGGTGTAGCTCAAGCCTCTTTTCAGAGGCCTTGAGCATTGTGTGCTGTGACCCCGAATAATACAATCCCTACAGCGCCACAAAGACTTTTGAAGTTATTTAAATCCCAATCAATTATAGAAAGCATCTCATAAAAAGTTTGCATATTTGTTAGTCTGTAGTCAGAGACACAATGAAGGCGAGCACTGTTGTTGTCTTCACTTTTGTTGAAAGTAACTTTCGGCTTTATTACTATGGTCAAGTGATCATTCGTAGACACCGGAGCGTTGTAGGTCACGGAATCTTTGTCACATATTGTACTCATAGAACTAGAAAACAGAGCATGATCGAGAATGTTCGATGAACGAGTTGGCAGACTGATAATATCATTTAAATCTAATTCCTGGCACAGTTTATCAGTATCGAAGTTATTTAAGTCGCCAAGGATAACAGCATGTTCGAGATAGGTAAAGGATGAAAAAAGATGATCAATTCCTGAGCACAAAACATCATAGGTTTGCTGTCGAAATTCAGTTGCAACATCAGGAGGAATATATATGCACATTACAACAATGTCACTGATTACTACAGTAGTTAAGTCAACATTTACAGACAAATCATAAGGAAATTATATTATAACAGAAGCAGAAATGCAATTTTTTACATAAATGCAAGTACCTCCTCCTCTCTTGGAGGCACGACGATCATTTCGATAAATGTTATATCTATGTAACTTAACAAGATCACTGTTTGTGTCATCATGAAGCCAAGTCTCAGTTAAACAATCCAATTGAGGCTTTTGAGTTTCACATACCAATTGTAATTCGTCTATCTGTTTGAGAAGTGACCGGACATTTGATAACAGAAAAGAAGGGAAAATAAATTTTACAGGATGCCGTAATCTATTAACGTTCCTAGTCATAAACGATTGAGTCAAAACCCGTCCAGAAAATCCTGTTCCCCCTTCTCTACTATTTCCCCTAATAAATAACGAATTACTTGTCAGTGTCATGTAATCTCCGAGACCGCAATTCTTGACGAAGTTCATAAGCACGTTGCCGCTGCAAAATTTAAGATCTGGATTCAAGTGCACATTCCGCATTTCTGGAATTTGATTCAACTGTTTCGATCGTCGCAGTAGTAGATACTCATCGTCTTCATTAACTAAAATTGCACGCAACAAGCGCCTTTTATCGTCCCTTTTCTTACCAATTCTCAGCACCTGATTAATGGAGTCACTTGAGATACTCAATACCGGGAAGATCTCCCTGCATTTCTCCATGTCATGTTGGCTTCTCTTCTGCACACTACCAGATTCTTTCTCTAGAATGCCAGAGAAATAAGGTTGCATTTCCGAGCTTGTCTTTGAGCTAATTCATTAAGAAGATCAGAACAATTGCGATTTAAGTCAAATTGATAGTTTCTTTGTGAAAGTTCTCTGTACTGAATCCTCAACGATTCAGTTTCGCGTTCTAGTGTATCAACTCAATCAGTCAGGAAAGTAACAACTTATTTCTAAGATTGAAATTCCTTTGTCAGGAATTGATATTATCATTTTTTTGAAGATTCTATCAGAGATTTTAAACTTTCTAATGTTGTTACATCTGTTTGAGAACTGGCTCGTGTGCTTCTCTTCACAGGAGGGGTTGAAACATGCATGAGACTTATCTTAATAGAACTTTTCGAACTGAGCAAAAAATTTGTTGACCATGTAAGCCGTTGACACACTAGCCAGACGCACCAGATGCACTACGACAGCGAACGTAGATATCAGTCCGATATACCGAGTTTGTATCGTAGATTTGAGAAAACGAGGTCAAATAATTGTCCGTTTCAATGACGATAGTGTCGCGCCAGCCCGGCAAATAACAGAGGCAGGGGATGCAACTCACTATCAAGATGTCGAAAATAGTTGGATAATCACAATTTTACGGAGAAAATCGGCGATAAGCGATGATATCGAATAATCCAACAGCACAGTGAAATGAATGACGACGCGAGGAGCCGAAGAACACAAAAATCGACGAAAGCGGACCAGATAAAGTCTTATAACAACCGAAGAAACAATCACTGACCGCAGCACGACAACAATACGACCGACTTATGTTCTGAGGTGCATATGGATTGAGAATGAATGCGCAATCGTTGCAAATGCGCATAGTCTTGGAAAATCAAAGAAAATGCTTCAGCAAATGCGAAGACTATAGCGAAAACCCACAATTAAACGGATCTCAATAAACGATGGAGACGGAAACGCGATAACTGACCCACCAGTGGTAGGGCCAGAGATTTTTCCATTTTTTTCGCATCTCTACAAACTTTTCGCAGGCCTACTGATACTGGGAAATTATAGCATCACATTTCATGATTATGAAGAATAAAGCACCGCTCTTTTCAAAACTTGATCAACGCCCAATATCCGTCGGAAGAAACTGATTTTACAAAATGTCTTGTGCAATTTCCGCAACTAAGTGCTTCCTTGTAGTATGCCAGATTTTTCGAAAGTAACTACATTTCGTCATTGATGACTCACAAAAGATTTTTCGCAAATATCTGATTACATGAACTTGGTACTACCGCCATCTATTGTTTCTTAGGAGCCATTTTGTCAATACTAAGCTACCTATATTATAAAACTGGCATTTTGTTGCCGAATCCATCTTATCAACCAGTACATGCATGTGCATGTAGCAAATATAACCAAAAGTCACTAACCTTACTAGACCATAAACAAAAACTTTGCAACAAAAATTCATGTTATTACATGTTGACCATTTAAGACATTATCCGTTCCAGTTGATAACAGGCGCTGACAGGAAGGTAACAACACAAGGAAATAGCCCAATCAGCAATTGACAGAAAGTAGAAGTTATCGTCAAAAGAAAACAAGTAATAATTAGGAATCGAAAGAGAAATAACGGATGATGTAAAAATTCAGCGGTGTGGAAATCTTAATTTGTAGAGATGCAACAATCTTGTACATAAAAACCTTAAGCATGATGTCTCTGAGTACGATATTCTCCTTCCATTGACTCCTCTGCTCCTCACGCTGCTGTCTTGCTTGGTTTTCCACTAATATTTCACTGATATTCCTATCAATTCTCTCCGTCTCGGAATGCATCGAGCTTGAGGGTATAGGTCCACTCCAAATTTCCCGGCACATGGAGGAACTGAAGTCGATCAGTGGCGACTGCACAAGCATCAAATTTTAACATCTGTTTACAGGAAATTGCAGGAATAATTGGTAGCCGAATTAATGCTATGATCACATTATTTCTGCAACATACGAAGGTCTTAAGCCGAAAACTTGTGTACCAATGATTCTAATTCGACCAGAACAAAATGTACTTTCCTGCATTATTATCAACTCCGGCTCGATGGTTCTACATCATACTAATGTTTTCCATTCCCTTGTGTTTCTTTTTGTCCGATGCCTCTATCTTTATCTCTTAGTTTTCTGAAGCATCGAATTCATTGTCACAAAGTTATTTTCCTTTTTTTGCTGTAACTGTTTTCAACCTTTTCTGATGGTCATCTGTCCGCTTCTTTCCTCTATCTCCTCTTGTTCTTTCAAACAAGCCTTGAAATGCCGCTTGGCCAACGACACTTTTTTACGAAGACTGTCTGTGATTGGCAACGTGTGGCAGAACAGATTGTCGGCAGTTAGGTCAACGCTCACACACTGTGTTGATCCATATCATATGTCTCGAGATTCGGACATTTTATTTTTATGGACTTTGCATCATTTAAGCGAAAATTCCATAGCAGTATATTTTCCAGGGCCAGCTATGGATGTAAACAATAATATAGCTCTCCCTCAATTTAATAAATTGAGGGATTAAAAAATTTACTTAATATCTTGATGAAATTTTCTGCCTATATGGTATAAAATTGGGTAAATTTTTCGAAGCATCCACGTCTTTAGATTGCTTTTTCAAATTTTCTGAATGGAAGGTAAGAGCCGTTTGTAAGATGAGAGTGCATTCATTTAGCATCACTCATCGCTTGATTTGATCTTTTCAATGTGATCTTCAAAACCACCAGCTGTTCGAGGATACTTTGGACAACTTAATGGCAATGTAACTGATAACACAAGTCTAAACAGAGTTTTCTGCATCCATCAGGGCCGTTGCATCGTTAGCTGAATATCAAAAAATATGAGTAAATCTTATGGGAAGTGTGGATGTCGAGCGCTTCAAATGACTCCAGTTGCGTTCAGAATTTCAGGTATCGAGCGACTGTACAAAATGAATTTTAAGGCATATATCCGACACAATACTCATATTAATTTGAATTTTATTTGTTTCATCTGTACATTAATTGAAAAATTATTTGAAATCAAGTCGGTTATCATTCTTTTATAGAACTATCGGCAACTTTTTAAAAATAGCCTTGAAAGTTTCGTACGCGATTACAACATCCACAGTAACTCAGTATATGCTAATAACTACTGCTGCAATTCTTCTATTTTGCTGAACCTGTTACAAGATGTAAGACGCTTTGAATAATATGAAACTTTAACTAAATGATAACATAATGAATAACATGCTAATTAGTTGTCATTAGTTTGCATTTTCCATTCTATAAACCAGTATTTATTTTATTAGACATCATGGGTTCATTTAAATGTTAGAATTAAAAGGCTTAAATTTTTCGCAAGAACAAGTCAATTTTTTTCGCAGCGAGTTCATTTTTTTAAACACTTTCGCAGATTTTCGCAGCTGGTCCGACCACTGTGACCCACCTCAAATAATGTCCAGGTGGTGTGAATATGGGAAAGAACTCATCTCTGCCACCAAAGCAAGCAACTCTGTCAGCCTATCTGAAGAAGCGAAACCTGAACCACTACTCAGTGAAGTTGAAGACGATCTCGATAAACTGGCAAATGGCAAATCCCAGGGCCTGGATGAGATTCCAGCAGGGCTCATGAAGCACAGTGGCAATACAGCAGTTACGATCTTACACCTTTGTAAGAGAATATGGAATACTTGCTCTTGACCAGATGACTGGAAGAATGATGCACAAAAGTGGAAACAGGAAAATTGCAGTAACTGCGTTTAATAGCAATAATTACATGCCAGCAAAATACTCCTTATTATAATATTGAACAGAATGAAACTGAAGGCCGAAATGGAAATCTCCCAGATGCAAGCAGGGCTTAGAACAAACACGGAACATCTGATAAACTTTTCATGCTGCAAATCGTCGAAACGAAATCAGAGGCAGTCATAGCATTTATTGATTACAGCAAAGCCTTCGACAATGCTTCCCATGATCAATTGTTCATCACCATGCGTCAAATGGGGTTTCCTTCTCACATCATCTATCTTATTCAAGCTCTGTACCACGACGAAACTGGCACGATTAGGCGAAATAGAGGTCACAGCGATACCTTCCCCATTCTCAAGGGAGTGGGACAGGGATGCACCTTATCACCTCAATTGTTCAGTCTCTACACGGAACACGTCATCCCAGGGTGACTTAGAGAAAGAGATCATTACGGTTCTAATGGTGCCACTCGCAACCGCGTAAGATGCATAGAACGCCCACAAATTGCATTTTGCCACTATTGCTCGACCAGGTAGAACTTGTAGAAGCGCTCATTCATATATTTCCAACAATTGTGTAGATCAGAACGACTAAGAGTGAAAATGTCCTCAGAGTTATCAGTGGTCCTGATTACATTTGCTTCTATGCACTCAAGTCGACGATAAACGTAAGTGATGTAACGAGCGTTACAACATCGTTACGCTCGCTAAAAAATTCAAATGCGGATTATGTTTAATGTAATAACCACACAACAGATATACGAGGGTCAATCAGAAATTATCCGCACTCTTTCTGTTCTCTGAATACTTCGTAATTCTTCAATAACATTGTTCACATGTGCTTAGGTCGCTTGCAATCATAACAATGATTGATATCAAACCTGTGACAACCCCATTCAGAAGCTATGAAGTGATTTATTGCGATCACATCAATTGAATACAACTTATGATTGATTCACCTAACTACCAGTGTTGCGATTCTTGGCGTAGGGTAAAAAAAACGCGCAAGGTCGAAAAACACGCGCACATGTATTTCCTTACAAATAAGCCAAAATGGCAACTATGATCGCTAATATTTGATGAAACGAATTTTTACAAAGCTTAAATTTGCAGATCAGATAGTAAGAGCTTTGGTATTTTTCAGGACAAGTCAAATACACACGTGCCTTAAGTGGTAGATGCATACGAGCAGTGGGCCTATAGGCTATCCATTTAGTGAGATGTTAATGAACCTAAATGATCTTTGATAGGCTATACAAGTGGCTTATCTAGAAACTGCATGTAATTTGAAATTTTGATATCTTGATTTTGATATTTTAGAACCAAAGTTTTCTATTATCAAAAATTAAAAATAGAAGTCGAAAACTTAAAAAACGCGCAAAATGGATAAAAATGGAAAAAACACGCTTACACGCGCAAATTGTCAAAAAAACGCGCGCGCGTGTAAACACGCGCGAATCGCAACACTGCTAACTACCTAACTGTTCTGTGTTTTGATTATCTTCCAGTACTAAGAAAACGAACTTGTTTACAGAATGTCTGCACCTCTTGAGTGTCTACACAGTTGAACAGCGGGCAGTCGTCCGATTTCGTTGGTCTGAAGGAGTTCCTGCAGACATCGCAGACTGCTAGGTAAATATGGCGACAATACCATGTCAAAGAGAAATGTCTACGAGTGGTTGGAGAAGTTCAAGAATGGTCGCACGAGTGTTCATTACCAAGAAGGAGCAGGGCGGCCAAGGACATCGACGGGAAATGAAAACGTTGATCGCGTCAACGCCATGATCATGGAAAACCGACGCCTAACAGTAAAAGATGTTGCCAAAGACTTGAACATCAGTTATGGATCATCCACGATGAACTTGGCTTTCATAAGGTCTGCGCCAGGTGGGTTCCTAGACAACTGACTGATGTCCATAAGGCAACCCGACTACGCGTCCGTCAACTGCACCTTGAACGATACGCAGCTGAGGGTGAACATTTTCTAAAGCGGATTGTGACTGGGGATGAAACTTGGATCCATCATTATGAGCCAGAAAGAAAGCGACAAAGCATGACATGGAAACAACCCGATTCCCCAGAGTCCAAAATGTTCAAGACCAAGCCATCAGCAGGCAAGATCATGCTAACGGTATTTTGGGATTCAAGAGGGCCGTTGCTTGAACATTACACGGGGCATGGGTTTACCATCAATAGTCAAAACTACAGTGAGATGCTTTGCAATGAACTCAGACCAGCAATCAGACTTCGACGGCGAGCACATCTTTCGAGAGGCATCATCTTGCTGCACGACAACGCCCGTCCTCATACTGCGGCTCGAACTGTGGAAACCCTTGTGAAGCTTAACTTTGAAGTTATGGAGCATCTTCCATATAGCCCAGACCTCGCACCGTCTGATTTTTACCTGTTCGGGCTATTGAAGGAAGAAATGCGCGGACGTCACTTTTCAAGCGACGAAGAGGTGAAAGATGCGGTACATCAATGGCTGTCCTCTCAAACACCACCCTTCTTCCAAGACGGAATGGATCGACTAATTCATCAGTAGACTAAGTGTGTGGGCAATCACGGTGACTATATTGAAAAGTGAACTTGTTTTAACTCCGTTATCTTGCTTGTTTTTTTGTTGTGAATATAGATACTGATAAAAGTGCGGATAATTTTTGACTCACCCTCGTACTTAGTATAGGTGATGCCAATTATGTTTTTCGAAAGGATGCTTGAGTGGGTTGAAAAAAGTTTAGCATTTATTATAAGTATAAAACGAAAAAATAACTCGCTCGTTACGCTCGTTTCTGGACAACATACCTTACTTCGAAATATTATTACATGGATTTAATGAAACATTTGTCACAATTGCTGTCAATTACGCAAAATCACATAAATGGACTCCCATGAATATTATTAGAAATTCATCAGAAAAAAATACGCCAAATCGGACATGCTCAACTTGAAACAAAAAAGATACCTACAAAGCAAAATGTAGTGTATTAGCTCTATTCTGTAACCAACAGCGCGTGGTCACACTTTAAGGAATAGCCCACGGAAACTTAATTTCCTGAGATTTTCTCTTTCGGTAAATTCGATTATTTTGTAACACTTTTATGAACATTTATTAAAAATGTGCTAAGTATTCCTCAAATAAAAAGCAACTCATCGGAGCAACGACAAAACCCACTCCCCCCTTCCGACAAATCGATACTGCTACTTTTAGCAGGCTTTCATAAAGGTGCTTTATTTTGAAGTGAATCAATTAAATTGATAGATTGATTAAATCTAGATGATTCTGTAGATTCATGCACATGGCTTTACTCAAGACGATCTGCACACCTCCTACATATCAGCCTGTGCCAGATCGCATTACGATTACGTGAATCAGCATGTCAAGTGGGCTTGGGATTTGACTGCTCAAAATTAATCGCAAATCAAATATTCAAGACTGTTGGCCTTGTGAATTCATTCTTGAGTAAAATTATGAGTTATCATGGAATTAATTCAATGGAAGTACATGAGTATTTTGTTGGGGAGGTTTTTTTAGGTGGGGTGGGTCGAGAGAATTTCGTCGCGCATCTCCACTCATCACGTCAGAAATGAGAAAATCGTTGTTTAATATCAACAATAGAAAAAGTTTTTCTGACCTGTGGAAGACGATATCACGAATGGGTAAGCCATAATGATGCTCCTTCGTCAGGCGTGAATCTCGCATTCGTAGATCGAAGAGAAGAATTCGACCAGACGACAACCCAACACCGAGATTGAGGCCATCTTGAAGGGTCAGGCATGAAACTTCTTCACCTGTGGTTCCAACGTTGAGACTGTTGACACAACGACGTTGTCTGGGGTCCCACGCATTCACACTTCCAGCAATGGATCCGCAAAAGAGTAGGCCGTTGATGAGTGAGACCGAGCAGGCCGTCAAATCGGCATCTGATGAGGATCGTAGAGGAGGAAGAAAGCGCCCCGAAGTCTGGTCAAAGCGATACAAATCTGGGCCGGCACCACTGACAAACAACTGATTCGTAGGTCCGAAGAACGCGAGATCACGTCCAGGGACAGGAATGCGAGTTTTAAATAAATGTCCTTCACGAGCATGAAATTCAAGCCATCTATCATCTTCAAGGAGCCAGAACTTACTGAAATCAGCGCCTACGAATTCAATTTTATGAGGAAGAGAATCGACTCCACGAGTGAATTTTTCCGACATATTCTCCACTTCGAAGCACTTAATGCGAGGCTTGTAGGTACCAAGTGCGAAAAGACATTTCTGGTCTGGCGTCGACGATACGTTGGTGCCAAGGTTAGGCATCTCAAAATCATGGATTAAACTAACTTGACGTGCAAGACGCTTGTCACGTTTCATTAATCGTCTTTTTCTTCTGTCCGATAGCCATTCTGGGAGTGATTTGATTGCTGAGATGTTGTAGATTTCCACATCGTTATGGAGCGACCTTTGCATCCCTACAAAGACATCCAACATTCAAATTATATGATGTTCAGAGGTTGAATGATTGTGGTGGTTTATGAAATACAACATACGTACTCCGTCGTTCTATCTTAGTTAGCCACACACGACAATCAGTGAATTCCCAATTTAGAGTTTTCGCAGTTATTTGAAAAATGTCAGCAACATTTTTCAAATTTCTGAAAGATTTCCCGGAGAATTTCAGCAATTTTCCTGGATGACCAACGAATGGAGGTCAGTCAGCTGAGATCGCTCTATAGACAATTATTTGGCTGAGTAAATCATTTGATGATTCAAAAGTACGGCTTTTACATTCACTTAGTAGGGCTCTCCATCTAGTCAATGAAAGAAGGCACTTCTATTGTTAGCTAGAATGCCTTCCTCCTTTGCCAGAATCAGTTCGCACACTTTGAGATTTTGCGTGACAATTAGCTGCCTTATCTCGTGTGAAAAAATCTTGTACGTCGAAGAATGTATATCATGTATAAGATCGACGTCACTATGATAGTCATTATAATACACAGATTCAAAATACGATTGGAATCAATCACAAATCCAAAACAATCCGGGATTGCGCACAAAAACTTGCCTAGAACAATTTGTAAACTTCTACAGTTCCTGATGAAAGAGGTGGAGTAGAAGCAATTAATGCACACAAGTACGAGTGGCTAGAAATTTTGTCATCGTTGTCTTTTACATGAAATCGTCCAATAGCATAATCTCTTTCAAGAGATTCAAAATTAAAAATGTCCCCCTGCAATCAAATACTGTATCAACATCAATAATCCTTTGAGATATTCCATTCAGTCAACATTCATGACCCACCAGGGCTCGTACAGCTTCCTGAATGCAAAATTCATTAACTTTCCCTAAAACTTTTATTCGAAAATATAATGGGGTAGATGCTATTTCGACAAGAGAAGACCCCAACAATTCAGCTATCTTCTACAAGACACTTTTGCCAATTTAGTTTTGAAATTTATGCCAACATTCCACTGATTGCAACTCGGTTCATATCACATATTGACCCATCATGAGAAAAATATTGAAGCGTATGATATTTACGGATAGAAGAACAATCAACAACTGACATTTACTGATAGAAAACAGACATTAAAAACGCTGAAATACAAAATATAGGTAATTGCCTCTGAAGCCATTTGATCGGGCAATCTCGATTTCATAAAGGAAATGTAATAGCAAACAACAATATATGTGCTTGTTCTTGAATAATTACTGATGTCAGCAGCAAGATAGATACTTACTGTTAGAAAAACATGCATTTGAAGCTTTAGAAATCCTATGAAAGTCCTTTACAGGGAAGCCGGAACGGAAAGGGCAGTCAGAGCTCGCATTGCAGCTGCGTGGAAGAAGTGGAGGGAGTTCCGTTGAGGTAATGGACAAACGTAGACGAACTGTATATAAGATTTTTGGCTCTAACTTATGGTGCGGAAACATGGCCCCTCACTCAAAAATTGACGGAGCAGCTAAGAGGCGTTGACAGGCGAATGCTGCGACATATGGTACACGTAAAGTTGAAGGACATAGTACCAAGTGATGAATGGGGCAAGACTGTGTGGTCTACCCGAACTACCTATTCGCCTACCCCAGAAACGCTTGCGGTGGTTCGCACATGTAAAGAGAGCAATCGACAACATCATCGGTGAGGTATATCATCTGTCGGTTGACGGTCGCCGTCCACCAGAAAGACTGAAGAAAACGTGGTATGTCTGTGTCGAAGAAGATCTAGACTACCTGAAGATCAAGTAGGACAATGCTCTGCATCGAAATGCGTGGAAGGAAATCATCGCAGCAACGTCCAACCCTGGTGGAATCGGGGAGAAGGGACGAAAAGCGAAAAAGTACAGTTAAAGCTTTAGAAATAAAACGATCGTGCTATAAAACAAATATTTACATGAAAACTTTTTGGTCGCACGATCATGATTACAAACTTAAATAGTTTGAATAATAGAAGCTAATAATAATCTTTGTCCAAGTATCAAATCATTGCAACAGAACAATTACATGTGGGTTGAAGTCTTCAAGAATAAGCACCACTAGATCAGCAGAATAAATTTCAATTTTTTAAAAAATAATTTCATTCATCTCTTCCTTCTGCTCCTTAGCTCCCCAACATAATGCGCTTGACTGCATTAAAAGTTGCATACTTTGCTGAGCTCAGCTTTCATCGCTTTGCTGTATGTCATTACGCAACAGTTCAATATTATTGGTAACGTGCGAGCATGTGCACCGAGTTGGATGTACATGTAGATTTAATCAGCGGTTTCTGCCTCAGACCGCTCTTCCCCCTCTCCCGCGCCGAGTCCATCGTCTCCGTCCTATCATCGTTCCCTCTGGCCTCTTTCGTGCAATTCCGAGTTGTCCTCTCTCGACTTCCCTCTACTCCCAGCCCCTTCTCTTCTGTCCCGCTGGACGACATCCTCCTTCTGTTACTCCCTCCCGTCGCCACGCGCCCCGTGCGCGTCTCCACCCCTTCGGCTGCCTCTCTCTCTCCTCCCTGCAGCCTCGCGTCGTCCTCTCCCGTCTCAAACCTCTCCTTCCCCACCCGCCCCCAGCCCTACCTTGTGGTTGCTGCTGCCTTGATCTACACACAAGATCAAAGAAAAAAAAATTGAAGAAAAATTTGAAATTTTCGACCAATATGTCAGTTTTCCACGAATTTTTAAATAAAAACCAATCTGCCAAATTAGTAGTTTAATCGCGACGTATCGCAGACCTGCTGCTTCCTCAGGCGAGTAAGTTACTCGCCTGAGGAAGCAGCAGGTCTGCGATACGTCGCGATTAAACTACTAATTTGGCAGATTGGTTTTTATTTAAAAATTCGTGGATAACTTATGCGTCTGCCTCAACACGCCGTATCCGCTATTTCAATATGTCAGTTTGGTGTGTTTACTCCGACTACTCGAGATCCATTAACTCTAGCTACATAATTTTGGACATGATGTGTCTCTCTGTCGTTTTCTATCATGTTCTATGTAATGGATAAAGGATGGCTATGCGATTCTCTGGGATATAGAGAGGGAAATTATTTGATGAATTTGATGAATCAAATAATTTCACGAGCTATGTCAGAGAATCGTATAGCTATCCTCTATCCGTTATAAAGTAAGCCAGATTATTAGGACCATAGATGTTCGCGATAGAATCCCTCTCTACCAAGATTTTCCCTGGAAACAAATTTTATCAAATATAGAAGGGATTCCGAAATACGATTCTACGACTATTTAATAATCGTGTATACTTTATCAAGTGCTAGAAACAACTTCCTTGTGCGATATTTGAAATAGTAAGGCTAGATGATATGTTTAAGCTAAATTTTGATCAACATTTTATGTTTACCTTGCTAAGATGCTTGCTGAATCCAAATATGTTTAGCTTTTGTAGATGAATGTATATGGCTACGTGATTTCATGACCTGAAGAGATATCTTGCCAAAAAGTGTGACGGTTGAGTTAATAAAATCTCGCATAGTCGGAGTAAACACACCCAACCTCTGTATTGGTCGAAAACTTCAATTTTCCTTCAATCAACATGTCTCTATCTTTTATCTTGTCTGTAGATCAAAGAAACTCGATAGAACTCGGAAGCCGCGCATTTCCGCAGTAGTAAATGGGTGTACAACATGCTTTGAAAGCCTCATCTTCGGTCTGGTGACAGGACTAGTCCTGGTGACAGGACTATAAGTACATATCTATGCTTCCATAGTGTTTGCTACAATCATTCAGATTTTATGTGTTTATTCAAGATTCTTTTGTCCAAGACGTCTGATAAGTTGGTGTAAAGGAGAAAAATCAATATGACAGGGGTGGGCCGCCATGTTTGGATCTGTGACACATTCTGTCACATCTCGATATTCGAGATTTGTCTCATTTTGTCACATGCTGATGAAGACACATGAACAAAATTTGATATATGCCGGTGCGCAAAAGATTCCAGGCAGCTTTCAATTTTGCCTTAAATGCTGATTTTTTAAGTAGATCATTTGACGTAATATTCATAATATACATCAAATGGGGTTATAACAAGACAGGATCGAGAAAAATCCTTAATTATTATTGTTCTATATAAGTGGCACAGTGCCTAAGCGCTTGGCCTAGAAATCTTTCGGTCCACAGGTCGAGCCCCGAAGGTGTCATTGGAAGAAGTGATGAAGTGCATCCGGACTAAAAAGATCACAAGTCTCAATATTAAAGTCTGACTGATGTCAGCACCGTCAAAGCTCTCAATATAGGGGAGTAGCGACCTTAAACCATCATTTTATTCCCATGGAGAATCGATATTGAAGGTGTACAACATTACCCTGAGATTAAGTGTAATAACGAAACACAGCATGGGTAAAACCGAGACACATTTAGCTTTGTCTTAAGTGAAAAAAAATGCTCTCAGACCTTGCAGTCTTATTACAATTGATTCTTTTCGTAGTCATGATCCATTACTTATGGCAAATATGATTGCATAATAAACACGTACTCGAAGATGTTTCACAATGAGAATTCACACACCATATTATTTCACAGAAAAGAGGAAAACTTCGCTTTCAGTGAATAAAAGCCACTCAGTTTTATAGTGATTACTACTACTTTTGTTCTCTATTCAGATCAGTGCTGGTAAACATAAATACATGCACGTGCAATATAGAAAGTATACATTCACAGTGACTCCTATGATCTGGACATGACAATCAAGAAACATCTGGCCACATACAGTGAATGTTACAATTCGACCATCACATAACAGGTCGAAGTAAACTTTGAAAAGTCGGACAAATAACAGCACGATTTGCCTGGCGGCGCACGTACAAGTCGCAATTTGGAGCAAGAAAGGGGGAAAGATCAATCGTGCACATCCCTAATACAAATCATCATCAAAGAATATAGGAACATTAGAAAAAAGACCATCTGATAAACATGACTTCGTTATTTCATTCGAACAAAGTTAATCTCCTCTATGATTTTGTTTATATTTTGTCAGAATATTTTTTCCATGAATTTGTCACATTTTGTCACGCACACAGCAAAAAACACACATTTCGTCACATTTTATTTTGAGATGAAAAATTGTCACATACTGTCACGTTTTGTCACATCGGCCCACCTCTGGCATGAAAAACAAAAGAAGAAATAAAAAATTATGAATTGTGAAAACTTTCTGTAATTATCTAACTACTGTTCAGTCCGACCTCGACCTCGATTAAAGTCTGCTTAATCGAGATCAATGACGAGGTCGAGGCTGCAAAAGCAATAGTAATCGCTATAAAACTGAATGGCATTTATTCACTGAAAGCGAAGTTTTCCTCTTTTCTGTTAAATAATATGGTGTGTTTTAATAACTTCCTTACTTCTTCGTATCTTCAATATTTCCAAAACTCATTTTCCAGTTTCTTCTGGTTTCCTGTTGTCATTCACCTCCTTTATGAATCATTATCTATGAAAATTAAATTGCCCTAGTTTGCAAAAGAGTCAGCTGTTTTTCTTTTTTTGACAGGAGCTTTATTCTGATGTTGATTAAAGGTAAATAGGAAATTTCGTGAGCGGTGCTACTATTGCTGATCTCTAACCAGGGTGTCCGCGCAAATTTGAATGAAAATTTCCAGGTATTTTCCAGGATTTCCAGGGTAAAATTCATTTTCCAGGTTTTCCAGGAAAATATACCAAAAAAGGAGGCCAAATTTGAACGAAAATTTCCTGACTTTCTGCAAGGAAATTTTGCTCAAATGCACGCGTCAAAATTATAAGAAAAATTCCGGGAAAATCTACCCAAAGTTCTGTGGCTAAGGAGGTTACACACCATGTAATTAATATTGACGAAAAAATTTGAAAAGTGGCGTGAAATTGGTTGAATTTTAAGGCGCAGGTGATTCTAAATAAAAAATACTAATATATGCATCAGACGGCTACATCATATATGAAATATACTCGTAGGGGAAAGTGAGGAGGTATGGGCAGGTGGGAGGTATGGGCCACCGCTCTCAGCGCGAAACGAAACTGAATGGGGGAACAAGCTATGTATCATTTGAACGCTATCTTACTGCTCATTAGCACACGCAATTTTCAGCTTTTCAATTACATTGGTTCTCGAGTTATACATGTGAATAGGTTTCATGCACTGTTTTGAATTTTTTTGGAAAAACGCCATTTTTCTATTTTTTTTTCTTGCAGAAAAAATGTAATTGAGATATATGCCGCCTAGCATTCTCAAGCTTAGCCCTTTCTTAAAGATTGTGTGTAGCATCGAGAAAGTAGCACTACTCCTTGTACATTTTTTCAAGCTAAAGATTTTTGTACCCTATCGGGGGAGGTATGGGCCACCAAATCGGGGGTGGTATGGGCCGGCCTCTGCAACGTATGAGAGTACAAGCCGATCAGAGCCTGTGCCACTGACAAGCTCTGATTCAGTCGAAGCAGCTCCATCTACTCCATCTGGAAGAAGGGCAATCCTCAGGTCTATAAAACCAGTACCCAAGGCTGTTCCTGTTGAACAGAGAACTCAGCGCGGTCGAGAAAAGAGAATTCCAATGGAACTAACTTCATCACCAGTGAAAGAAAAATTGGGTTCCGAATCAAAGCAACGTCGGTTTCCTTCGCTAGTCAAACCCTCCGAAGAAGTCATGATTGCTGACACAGATGATGTGGCTGGTCCTGCTCAAACTATCAGTCGATCAAACATCGTTGCTACACAGGACTTCAGACAGGAACAATCGAAAGATCCTCGGAAGCAAGAATGGACCCTGAACGAGACCAAGGCTGGAGACTGGCTGCTCGTCTGTATTATTGGTGGTCGTCGCAACTTGACGAGTTATCGCTACATTGTACAGACATTGGAAACATACTATGGAGATCGAGATTGGATCAAAGTCCAAGGATTCCGATCATTGAATTCAGGAAGGACTAAATTTGAGGTAGGCCCACAAGTGTTAGATGATTTTCATTATTTTTCAATTTTCAATTTGTATTTGCAGGTACGGGAGGTGGACCGATTTGAGGTACAGTGGAAGGACGTGATGTGTGAGCTCCGAGAACCGGAAATCGCACTCAATGGAAGGACGGTGGTGCATGAATTTGACGGGGAGGTGGAAGTCAACGAACTCTAATGAACAGTGAACTGCAACTTTTGATACGCAATTAGCGAAAACATACATTTCTTTTGCCTGTCTCCTATAGTGAATCTCACATAGTCAATCTATTCAAAGTCGGCTGTTTTCCTTCAAAAGTAGTTCATTCATGATGGGCTATTTATTCTGGGTATGACACATATCATAGCTGTTATTAAATCTGTAGACTATGAAAATGACGAAAAGCGCCAAGTTCAATAACTCAATTCTACTTGCTATAGTTAAACATAATAACTTATCAAAAGATGTTATACACCAAAAAGTATCACAACAGGCGTGATTTACTGCTAGCAAATGTAGCCTATATTAGTCATTCTACATTAGGAAATGTGCATTCGATTAGACCAGGCCATGGATTTCGCAAGTGGCCCATACCTCCTCACCATGTGGCCCATACCTCCCACCCAAAATTGAAAAGTTGATTTTTCCAGATTTTCGTTTTTTCCTTTCATGTCCAAATGATAAATTTTGTGGGTAATTATGATGCAAAGTTTTGTTCCTTGGGTATTTAGACATCGCACAGTGGTATATAGGTGCTCATTAATAGAATAGATGAAGCGCTAGAACAACCGATTCCAGGGTGGCCCATACCTCCTCACTTTCCCCTAATCGATCGCAACAAATTTAAAGCTTGCGGATTGAGGAGAACAATATAGAAAAAGAGTATAACAATATATGGGCAATTCCACGCAGTCACGAACGAACTTTGCAGGATTTATTATTACATTTCTGATTGTCATTCCTAACCTATTGAACCGGTGATAATCATACTTTATTTGAATTGGCTGCAATATTCACTGTTTATGAAACACTAGCCAAACCGATGAAAAAATGTGTATTTGATGGTTTAAAATACAATAGTTTGAGTGGTCACGAACGAACACAGAACGACAAGACTTTTTCGAAAAAAATGTAGACGTTAATAACCTCCAAAGCTCTGGATTCTTCATCACGAAATTTGCTCTGATTGAATAGATTAGTATGCTATTTGATCAACTTAAATGCTGAAAAGAAATCTAGAAACTGATTACTACCAGTTCACAAGTTTCGAGAAGTGCGGTCACGAACGAGCAGTCACGAACGAACATTTTGTCCAACTTCATCAGAAAACATATTCGAAAAAGAAATCAGTCACAAACGCGCTCCATGCATTCCTTTGTATAAAGATAAAGTTAATAAATCATTTCGGAACATTTGCTTCGTGTCGGGCATCGAATATCTATTGGCATTCGTCGTTTTTTTTGGCATGCAAGTTCATTCACGAAAGTTAGTCATACTGGCACAAATTTACAAAGAAACGACTTATGGCTAGCTACAATTTTGACGCACTTCAATGTCCTAGTTGCTTGTAAGTTATTCTCAAAGTTTCCAAGAGAGTGAAGTTTCTTGACTCACGAGTAATTCTATTTTTAGCAGTCCAGGGATTCCCATGATATTTCAAGACTGATTTAATCGATATGGAGACAGATGTACGTCTTAGGTGGAGAAACACACATCAACCATAATGTAAAGCTTTTTTAGTAGCCTTGGGCTTCCCATGACATGACTGATTAACGGAATGGGAGCAAATGTATGTATTGGGTAAAAGAAATAGGCTATTTTAAGTATCCAGGATTTTCCCATGAACATGGGTATAAGTTGTGCTATTTTTAGTAGTCGTGGGAGCCCCATGAATATTTTTGACTGTGAAATATAAAACAATGGAAGATATATTTCAATGTGATTCATGACCGAAAAATGGGCAAGACTCGAGCTGAAATCGCGAAGAAGTATCGTTCCACAAATTCATCATATCTTTCCCGAGAAGTTGACTGGATGAGAGTGAGACGTTCAAATATGACCCAAGAAGAACTCGAACGTGATCGTGAGAAGGCTAAAGTAAGGATGAAAAATCTCCTAGAGAAGAGGAAGTTGAATGATTCCAACACGGTTTTCAAAACAAAAGCGGCCGAATCGAAGGCAAAACAGCGAGTGATCAATGCAATGCCACGTTCCCCACGTCACAGGAAAGTCATTGCACAAGCAATTGCTGAAGAATACCAAGTCTCCAGCAGCTCGTCGTTCATTAAAGGGAAGAGAACATCTTTATCAGAAACCCACAAAGACACCATTGCTGATTTCTACGATCAGGATGAAATATCTCGTGTCTGTCCATGAACCAAAGACTATGTTACTGTGCGCGAAAAAGGCGAGAAGATGAAGGTTCAAAAGCGTTCGTTGATCTACACAGTTGGAGAGTGTTATCGAGAATGTTCGTAGAAAAACACAGCAAATTAGTTGGCAAGTCTCTCATCTATAATGCCCGTCCCAAACACGTCATCCCTATTGGCAAAACTCCACACAACGTTTGCTGCTGTGTGCTTCATGAAAACTTTATGTGCTTGCTAAATGCAGCCTCATCTGCGGGATTGATGACATTACCGCGTTATCATTCTAATTGGATTGTTGACAATGATGCTAAGCCAGATTGCCTGAAGAACACATGCGACGAGTGTGGCAATGGTCAACGAATATCGGAGAACGCGATCGACCAGGATGTGGATTTGACTGTTACAGTGAAGAGATGGCAGAAAGGCTTCTCTGGCGAGACTATTGCTTGCCACGACACGATTATGTCAGCAATGGAAGTGAGTGAGGCATTCCAAGCTTTACTGCCACAACCCCAGTTGCATCATCTACTGAAAAGAAATCAACAAGCCATGTACCGCAAGGACAAAGAGTTGGCATCCTCAGAACGCGTACTGGTTCACTTTGACTTCAGTGAAAATGCAACATGTCCCTTCCAGGATGAGGTTCAGAGCGCCCACTGGTAGCAGAAGCAGTTGTCTTCGTTTGTTGTCTGCGTATTCAAGTTCAACGACTGCCCTAGCTGCCGTGTGATGGTCAGTGACCATCTGGATCACTCAAAACGATCAGTGTCTCATTATCTGCAGACAATCATTGAATCAACTGTCACATCGGAAGTGCAAGAACTGATCTTCTGGAGTGACGGATCTGCATCCCAATTCAAGAACCGGTACACTGCCATGCTGCTGAATCATTTTGCGAGGAAGTATTGGCTGCAGATTAGCTGGAACTTCTTTGCGACGGCTCATGGTAAAGGGTGTGTTGACGGAGTCGGAGGTTCTGCAAAACGGATGGTTTGGGACTGTGTTCGCTCGAGACGTTACCAGGTGCAGAGTGCTCAACAGTTCGTTACCTGCCTCAACGAGTGCAACAGTAAAATTGTAGACACGGTCGTGTCGTCCGGTGACATTGATTGTACTTATCACCAGTTACAGAATATTATTGAGAACGCGCCAAAGATGACCGATGTTCAGACGGATCATCAGTGGATAGCCAAAGACAATCAGCAACTAATTCGACGGCCATTCTCAATCGTCTACGCAGATTGTGATCCTCCATCCATTATCAACGAGGTTCGTGTCGGTGATATGATCATCGCTAGTGTCAGCACAAGTCGTGGCACCACCAAGAACTTCATCGCAATCATCCAATCTCTAGCTGATAATGATTATGAGGTGCAGTTTCTCAAGGAATGCTCGCAATCAATCTACATGGTTTCTGATACAAGTGATGTTGCATGGGTACAGAAATCTGACATTCGACCAGTGGAAGTAGATTACACAATAGACAAGTCGTGATCGGTATATTTTTCATCTCCTCCGAAGTGACCATAAAACATTTTATATTTTCCTGTTGCATATAGGCTTATTCAATATTTTTTAAGCTCTCCTGAATTGATATAGTGTCCTCTTTGTTACCTGAAAGGTGTTTTCATAGCTTTTTCCTAGTTCAAGTTTGCGGGATGGGATAATTGTGAAGTTGTGGTCATGTCGCGAACGAAAATAATACCACAGTCACGAACGAACACTCATCTCTTTTCTTCCGACGGTCGTAAATATTAACCCCTCATAATCAAATTTCAGTCGAAGGTCACGGTAGCCTAGGGCATCATTTACATATGCATAAATTTGTGCTAGATAAAATTGATCTAGTAGAAGATAGAAAAATAGTAGATATCTGGTCACGAACGAACATTTATACTAAGATTCAAACTCGTGTCAAAAAATCGGAAGAAATTATGTCCTTGACAAAAAATATTGTTTGAGCTTCGACAAAGGAGTATCAATAATAATATAACGCAGTATAGACTACTTGGAATTCCATTTCTAACACTGCCTACATTGTTTCAAAAATTCAAAGGGAATGTATTTTTAATATCTTAAAAATAGCAAGATATTCCAAAATTGAATTTATTAGTAGAAGAAGTGTGTCTAAGCCATAAATTTTGTGATTCCTAATGGCTTCGGATATCCTTTCAAGAAAACACAAGTCACTGAGAGAAAATAATGCGTTTTAAAATTTGCCCTCCGTGTCGTTTTTACCGTGGAATTCCCCATATAACGAAAAATATACATAACATAACATATGAAATGTAACATTAACGGAATATCTGTAAAGTCACATTTCATTGTTAAGTCCTATATTTTTCGTTATTTATTGTTATACTCTTTCTCTATTTTGTTCTCCTATTCGAACTGAACATTGCAGCGTGAATCCGTGGAAGGTGGAAGACCAAGAGCCAGAAAGAGGAACATAATGGTTGATGTGCTACATATGCATGAGAGTAATCACAATCAGCTTAAGAGAATGACACAGAGAAGAATTGACCGAGGAAAGCTCATTGGCACACGTGTCGAGAATAATATATCAACATATTGAAAACCTACTTGAAATGTGTTTGAAAATATTCGATATTAGCCTAGGATCATTCGGAACAAGCCTGGTGCCTAAATAGTTTATATGTTCTGTACCATTTTGCGTCAGTAGATTCTGAAACATGGCAATCAAGTGTGTAATAGCATTAATCGTAGATTACGGCTCCTAGTTCCCCAAACCACACGACGTTAATGAGGGAGTTTACGGCTCCTAGTTCCCCATACCACACGACGTAAATGAGGGAATTTACAACTTCTAGTTCACTATGCCCCGTAGCGTTTATCAGGGAATTCACAGCTACTAATTCACCATACTGTACAACGATTAGGAGTTCGACAACAGTTCATAGTTAGCCATACCACGCAGTTCAGTCTCATTCATGTTGTATACGTTATGATAGGAGATTACAGTCGCTGAAATATTCTAAAAGCAAAAAATTGTATGCGTATGAAGGCTATAATTGTAACAAATAAGTAGAGATATGAAGAATAAAATCTGGAAAAATAGAAAAAACTTCAACCATGGAGTATGACTTCAACAACTTGCAATTAGTGTTTTAATTAGTCTCAATAGTTCCAGGATTTTTCCAGGATTTCCAGGTTTTCCAGGGTAAATTTTCATTTTCCAGGATAAAATTCATTTTCCAGGTGTTTTTCAGGTTTTCCAGGGGGCGCGGACACTCTGTCTAACTCAGCTTCGCGATGACCGTGAATTTTGATTTGCCACCATTGAGCATTTTTTGGATTGTACCCACACTTTCTTTGGTCAGGGCATAATGTGAGGCGACACCACCATTCACCTCCATTGCTGAATGAAAGTTTTCCTTCTTGCAGCTTACCTGTAGGATCCTCTTCCTCAATAGTCGATTCCTTAAAGATGCGACGAATAAATCAATCAACAACACAGCATGTCTCTTTGAAAAAAAAGATTTTTCGGTCCGTGTACAGTGTGTCAAGAACTCAATTGAGCTACAGGAAAGAGCACCAAAGAACAATCACACAGTCCTTTGATTCATAATCGTCTGCTTCACTTTTATAAAATAATGGCTTTCTTCAGTAGTCAATTTGAACCCAACATCACCGACTTGCACTTCAACACCGGAGTCATCGAGTATTGTCATTGCAGCAGCAGTAAAAAGGAAATTTAAGTTTCTCCGGGTAGTAGACACTCGACCAACCACGAATTATTTGAATTTTTGTTTAGAATAAAATAATGACAGTATGCTTCATTAAAAATGAAATGAATAGATGCAAATGCTAGTCAATTTAGCAAGTCTAGAAAGTACACCGCTTCAGAACTAAGTATCAAACTCCTCTTACACAGACACATTGGAACAGAGCACTAGCCGCGTCTCAGAGTTATCCATATCTTAGGAAATGAATACTGCGAGAATTACCATTACTGTTCCTTAATTTTTCAGATTGGTACTTCTACAAAAATGTGAAATCATGGTAAAATAATCATGTGTAGAAAAAAAGCATATTTACAAATGCATATCATCAAAAACATTTTTGCCTCATTAGCTTTCACATGCATTGTTTGCGCGCGAATCGAAGCATCACTACAAAAACATACAAGAATCAAAGCAACTTAATAAGGCTATGCATTTTACAATGAATACCAGTAATTCTATCCCTATGCCTTCAAAAAGTAATGACTCGTGAAGATGGACGTCAGGGTACTCAGCTTCAATGCCTGTAGTCTATTAATGACCGCCTGGTCTCAGCATTTCCCTGCATAAGACTAACAATGACTGCGTTGTGATAGAAATTTTATCTGCATTCAATTGTTGCATTAACTTCATGTTGAAATTAATTGATTGCGGCTATGAAAAGGATGCAATTAATTGATTGATTAAAGAAACAATTGCAGTTAACAGATTGGTGCCATCGACCAACTACAATTAATTGATTGTCATCCAATAATTCCAATCAATTGAATGAAGTGCTATTATAGAGTAGGCATTTGATTGACTGATTTATTTACAATACTCACCACTCACTGTCGTAGAAAAGGATTCAAACTGTCAATGATTTATTTAGTTGCTGGGTTGTCTAGACATCTTATTCAGCAACTGATCGCGTTTAGGATTCTAATCAGGAACGATTTGGCGCATAACCTATTTAGTTTCTCCTTGATACTTTAGCTTGATAAAATATTTTTCATAACACACAACATGTCTTAAGTTATGGGCACAAGTGAAAATTAATTCTATGTGTGATATACATGTGTAACCCCTGGTATTGTCTTTATTTTTGTTTTGCGTGTTTCTCTTCACTTATGGGTTACGTAATCACTTATTTTGGTTGGCACTCTGGTTTCCACTCAATCCTAGCGACCCTCAGTCGAGCCCGAATACAGAACAACTTTGATCGATACGTAAATATAATTGCCTTTATCAATCGTAATATTTCACATGAGGATGGAGAGAATACGTGCAAATAGAGAGGGAGAGAGAGATACAAATAGAGGGAGAGAGAAATAGCTTCAACCTCACAGGTAGTTCAGTGGGAAGAGTAACGAACGGAGAAGTAGTACTTCGAGCCTCTGCTGTACGTCTAGCTACTCAGGGCCTCTCGGCGCGATCTTTCTAGGTCGGTCTAGGGCCTTCGGACCTTACGCCTGCCTTTAGCTATCGTTATACTCACTCTCTTGAACGTCCGATAGGGTCGTAGATATCTTGGTCGGCTAGCGGATCTGCGGCTGTACGTATACAGATCGTTAACTATTCTTGGTATGACGTTGCTGTTTTGAGCTTCGTTTATATACTATTCTTTGGCTTTGATCCGGTGCCGCCTGCCCCCGTGCGCTTCGAACTCCTTTCCCGACTTATTTATTTATTGGGGACTTACGGCGGTCTCCTTTGATAGCTCTGGGAACGATCGCTTTTCAATTTCAGTATTACGTAACACAGTCCCTTGCTGCTTTGTTTTTCACGAAACCGGTCTCGTCAATTACGGCGGTCTCTTTTGATAGTTCTGGGAACGATCGGTTTTTAATTCCAGTATTACGTAACACTCTTCTACGTGCTCTGGTTTCCCACGGATCTGATGATACCCCGGCGCTTGGAATGGTAATTTATGTTTTCCGAACGGCGCCACTTTTATTGTTCTGACCTTCTTTGTCTTTCCTTATTTATTTGCCGTTTATATCATTCGTTTGGCCTCTTACGTAATTATCTCGTTTGTTTCTCTTCCTGCTCGAGTTCCTAAATGTGACCCGGCTTGCTGTGCACTAAGGGTCCTGAGGCTGGGGATCGAATCCTCCAGGTTACACATGTAAGCAAAAAAAAAGTTCACAATGATACCACGTGCTTTGCAATCAATACTACATTTAGATATCTGTTGATTTAAACACGAACCGTGCCATACTTGTCGCATTGGTTTAAACCATAGAAATCAGATAGTTTTACTGGATTAGGCTAGAAGGGTCATCAGCTGATTTCAGGTGGTCATTAAAGCTGCTCGGAAACTCGAACAATTTGTGCCCACGTCGGGATAGGCGGTTTCAACACGATGACCCTTCTAGCCTTTATATAGTATCCGATTTCTATGGCTTAGACGATTAGGTTTACATAATGGAATCATGCATGATGCTAAATATTAACAAATAGTGCTCAAAAATCAAAATCCAAGGAGGTGGATGGATCTTTCTGCATCTGTCCCCAGCCGTTTCGTAGATCATTGAGAGGACTCAAGCTGAGTATGTCATTCAGTCTTTGATTTTGTTTTTTTCTCTTTGGCTACGCATGTCATGGCGAAGTCAATTTGATTATTGATTAAACCTCATTCCCCATCCTCCAGTTGTCTGGATCATAATGCCAAATACAGAAGATTTTTTCATTATTCGGAAAATTCCAAAACAAAGTTCCAAGGGTATTTTGATTCATGGAGTAAGTACATAGGTAGTATGCATATGGTAGGTATACATAGCATCATAGAATACCTACCTAAGATCCAAAGAGGTTTAATATATAGGGAACTGATGCATGAAGGCTCCATATAAACGTAGTGTTAAATATCTTTGCCCTAGATCATAGTTCTTAACTAATGTAGTCACCATTTTATGGCAATATAGTTACATAATATAGCATTCTCTATATTTTGGTAATCGCCTCAATTATGTTAGAGCTTATTTCAATTCTAGCCTTCA
The DNA here is from genome assembly GCA_907163375.1 of Prostheceraeus crozeri. Taxonomy (NCBI): domain Eukaryota; kingdom Metazoa; phylum Platyhelminthes; order Polycladida; family Euryleptidae; genus Prostheceraeus; species Prostheceraeus crozeri. Next base: position 298,305 of record CAJQUW010009455.1, on the reverse strand, counting down.
AGAGTCAAGCAAACATTGATAATTTCATTTGTATGATGTTTATATTGTGTTTTTGAAAACGCATAAACATCGGATTATATACATATTCCGATGACAATACATTGGTAGATGTTTCCATGAAATCAGATATTGCCTTCTAATTTCTGTCATTGTATGTTGATCCAGTGACGCTGGTCAATCATGTCAGCAGACATTTGCAAAGAGTATAAATTTTACTTTATTCTTGTGTGTTGTTGATTGATACTGATCCCATTGAGTACTGATGAATATTGATCTGCAGCCTACAAATTTTCAGCCACCCATGGCATGATTTGACCTCCCGCTAATTTCAAGTTTGTCTCATATTTGCGTAATGTTCTATATGGCTGTCATGGCTATATCGCTGTGAATTGTTCATTTACTCTGTTTGATTTGTTTTGCAGCTTTCGTTTTAGTGTGAGGGTACGCTTTCTGATTTTTAATCATGGTGATAGATTTAGAGCTTTAAATCAAAGTTTCCCTTTAGCATCATTATCAACATAACAGCAGCAACGGCTTAATTTTTTCTTATCGCAATTAGATCTTTATTTTGTCTTTTCTTGGCAGACGTTTTTAAAATGATGAATTCTTACAGATAGTTGACCTGAAAAAAGAAAAACACAACCCAAGATCTACCGTGTCAACCTATGCATTGAAATTTCTCATTAAGACGCACGTCGTAATCAGCCCGTTCCCTATACATATGCACAGCTCATAAAAAATCTTACATTTTTCAAAAGCTCTTCAATTTATATCATAAGTTGATAGTTATTTACTAGATTGATTTACTTTGTCATCCGAGACACTGCTTCGGAAACAGTATAGTTTGCCTAATCAGATAAAGTAATTAATGATCTTCTGTTTTGTAACTTACACAGCGTTATCATGTTGGCACTCGTGTCACTTGCTGTCTTTGTCTACTGCTCTTGTTAATTTGATTCAATTGGACGCAAACGTCGGCGTTCCTAAGGCTTGAAGTCAACAGATGCAGAGTGCAGGCGATACAAACACTCCAGGGAGGACTCTGATGTTATAGTAACCACATTTGAACAGCTCTGATAACTTGCTGTTCATGAAGTGACTAATGAGCTGAACTGAAGCTTCCCAAATTCATGCAATTCCTATCACGAGTGTTTATTAATGCAATGACTGTTCTTCCTTTCATGTGCACTCAAAATTCATTATACTGCATTCTGATGTGCGGTTACATCATAGCCAAGCCGACGTAATAAATCAGTCGGTGCTAAAGATTTAATCCATCCCTTCGATTTTGAATCACATCTCCAAGTAAATTTCTATTAGCATGGAAAACGTGAACTGGAAAAAATATGCAGATAAACCTGAAAAATGTAAGTAAATGATCATTCGGAATCCACGCAAAGCTCAACACATGTCGAAGTTTTATGAGGACATTGAAATTGTAAGGTCAATCAAAATTTTATTCTAAAAATCTGTGATAATTTGTCTTGGTATATCCATTTCAACAATATCACGCTTACAGCTAATCTTTGCATGCACATATTGCGGATCATGCGTCAAGTGATCAGAATTAACTCTTACCTTAAACCAAAGGGGAACTTAGAACTGCACCACAAAAGAAGCTAAATGTGATAACGGTGACTTTGTTTCTGACGAAGAAATATACAAACGAAATATTCTGCAAGCAAGAGTAGGTCAGGGGGGAATGCATCAAATTGCCCGGTATGCTGGAAGCCAAACTACCACTGACACGTCTGTTCTGGATGGCCAACACGATTTGGTAAAATTCGATTGGTCACGACCTGAGTTGTGGAAGCGGAAGCGGATGCCCGACCATCGCTTCCGCTTCCGAAAGTATCATGATACTAGTGACTGACTCAATTCGCCTGTCAGGTCAAGGCGAGGCACTTCTCACTTTTGACCTAAAGCATTGATATGTTAGGTTAATAGTTGTCATGTGTAGTGCTTACCCTATTGCACCTAACTATAAATTGGCACATGTATTACTAAATGTAGTTAGTTCTAATTTTCCCATGATGAAAACGAATGTGTATGATCTCAGAATATTGGCATTCGAAATCAGAAAACCTCAGTATCATTTTGTCAATGACAACTTTACACAATGCGGATTGGTGCGTCTTGAGGCAATTTCATTGTAGCATTCTCAAACACTCTCCTGGTCATTTAATTTTTTAGCAGGTGTTGGTAAAATATGGTTTTTTTGCCTCACAATTTCCCAAAGGTCAAAATTTTTAGTAAATTTGAAAAATATTTGACTTTTGAGAAAGTCAAAAAACGCACATGAGTCAGCTAGGCTTTTAGACTGAAAGTTCGCGGAGACTGCGAAGTGCTAGCGTCAGAACCTATAATTCGTACAAAAGTGGAAAATAAAGAAAAGGAGCTCGAAATAGGGAGGTGTGTAGCTCATGTCCGGTCTCCAATAATTGGAAGCGGAAGCGAATAAAAATCAATTACGTCCGCAGCCCTGGTCACGACTCAGTGAGCTAATATCAAAATCGAAATGAAGAGGAAGCATCGAATGAAAAGGAATGGGATCGAAGTCAGCAACTACCATTTGTTCAAAAATTTTAGATCATTGTCAAGTGGTCCTGAAAATGACGCATCACCTGTTGTCTTTCCTATTAACTCCGTTGCTACTTGCCACAATGGCAACTCATTCAGATGAAGTTGACAAATCATCCAATAAAGGGGTCGATCGAGTTATTCTTCGAGACGACGAATAACACCATTATTTACTCCTGTGCTCACGTTTGTGCTATCACAACCAACTGCACGCATGGTTTCGGTAGCATGCAGTTCGTTGATTATATAAATCGTAGATACGTTCAGCAATAACTGAAGCATGATCAGATTCTATTGCAAAATGAGATGGATATACGTCTCCTGGTTGTGTGATTACGATCACATGCTTTTCGGATATTACTTGTTGACATGGCTTACCTCGTCTCTCCTGTAAGGACCTCGTATCATCCTGTCTACAAATCAGGACAAAATATCACTTCCACTTGGATGTTCTTATAAATGGTGGAATTTTTCGTGATATTTTCGTCTTGATCTTCTAATCCGAGATTTATCAATCACGTCCTGGATGATATACGATTGATAGCCGTTGCGATAGCTGCAGTTCCTCTATCAGATATACCATGGCGATCAGCTTCTCGCAATGAAATCGAGATTCACGATGGCAAAGGAGTCCTTGAAGGAGACGAAGTAATGGAATATTCACTTACACTTGAAGGATCGGAGTCATTGATATCAAAATAATCACCAGGATCGTCAAGTTCGTCAGGAACCGGCGAGCTGACGAAAGTTTTCGAGGACAGTAGCTGCTGCACCTTCGCTTTCTGCTGCGATGTCAATGTTGCTCTTTCATCGATACCTCCGATTCTCATTTTCCTGTTGCATCTTTGATCATTTTAAATTCACGTTCTTTTACCGGCACCTACATTACTTCCAGTCTGAGCAATGACAGATGGCGATGTCAAATAATGTTTTCAATTCATCGGACCCTTTCCTTTTATTTTTCGATTGAATAGCTCCCGCTTCCATGAGACGCTCAATTTTTCTGATTGTGTTTTTGAGAGGTTGACACGGAATGCCGGCTCTTTTCCAAATCTCAATCAATTTATCCGCAACTTCATGTATTAAAGTCTTTGATTGTGAAAATTTTGTATCTTTCAGATGCAACACATATTTCGGAACTTGAATCGCCGTTGTTAATTCATTTCGTGGAAGTTCCTCCAGCGTGTTACCGAAGACACTATGCTTCGTATGCTTTCTTGTTTTTGGTTTAGCAGTAGCCAATTCGTTGCTGTCATGAGTCATGAAGCGATGAAATTAGAATGTCCTTGTCTTAAGAATATGCAGTGCGTAAAAGCGTACCGAGGCAACGAAGCAGTGGGCGCAGATAGCGAATAAGAAGCTGCTGCCATCAACGAGTGTGATTCACAGGTTCAGTAGCACATGACATTCAATCACGTGAGAAATTGAGTCCCACATTGACACTTAACGTTTGAGTATTTTTTTTGAAAGCGAGTACAATTTAGTTGTCCAGGGCAACAATCAAAAAGTTATAGTCTGAGCAACATAAATCTAATTGCAGCATGTGAATTTGATCCAGTTTAATTTTCTACTAGATTTGAAGTAACTCAACGATGTCCAGATCCTTATTTTAAAAAAGTCGAATAACAAAAATGCTAAAAAATTCTCGATTTTATGTATTTATTAATGTTTCCGCGGGTTTCGCATAATCGAAATTTAAATCTGTTATTATATTCAAATTCTATTTATTCGATTACATAATATTCCAAATGTAACATTTGCAACAATCTGCAATTTGCGTCCCATTGCATTTACGTGTTTTTCTTTGATCCTGTCTGACTAGAGGAGGAATTCACCAGAACTCGGCAGACACGCAGATTCGTAGTGGGCATAAGGTGTACATCATTATGTGAAAGTCTCATTTTCGGCCTCAGTCCCTGCAGAAGCTCGTCTGGCTGCCGGACTATCTGTGGTGGGAGGATGCCTGCTTGCTGATGGAGTGGATGTACGGTTCCCATGACAATCCTTTCGTAACCGCCAATCCAAGGAACGAGATAGAATCTTGTTCCGTGATCCTTTTATCTGACATCTTAGTGCTAGGATCATCATCATCTGCTTTAAGTCGTGAGAGCAGAATGCTCGGGAGTTTGTGAAGGATTGAAGGAAACAAGCCATTTAGGGACCCATTCAGAGACCCTGCGTAAGTCTTGATTAAGAACGTCGCATAACTGTTGACGTTGCTGAGTGTTCTTAGCTAGTAGCTCATTGGAATTGAAGAGTGTCGTGTCATCTGTATACATCAATTTGCTCACTAGGCAGTCGGGGAGGTCGTTGATGCAGCCTACAGCAGAGTTAAGAGTGGGTGCCAAAACAAATTGATCCTTGAGGAACTCCTGCATTGACAAGCTTGCTGGAAGACTTTTGGCCATCTAAGACGACATATCTGCCGGTCACTAAGGAAGGAGGCAAGAAGTTTGTGGAGTTGAGTCCTTAAGGAGTCCTTGATGCCAGACTTTGGCGAATGTCTTGAAATATCCAGGGCGACTGACCTCGCCTCACCTTGTCTGTCAAGAACACGACTTACATGGTCAATGACATATGAAAGAAGATCTGCACGTGATCGAGAGTGCCTGAAGCCATACTGTTCTTCTGATAGAAGGTTATGAGTTTCAAGGAAGTGAACTATATGTTGGTTAATCACTGTTTCAAAAATCTTGCCAGAAATTGGAACCAGTCTGATAGGACGGTAACTAGATGGAAGAGATGAGTCAGAACCTTTCTTTGGAAGTGGAACCACGCAAACTACTTTCAAACAATAGGGAAATTCACCGGTGGAGACACCTCTACAGAACAGATAAAAATGGAGAAAGCTCAAGTGAGGGATGCTTGAAGACCAAAACCGGGATGCCATCTGGTCCTCTAGACTTAGAGCCATCGAGACCTGCGATGATCTTTTTGACGTTACGGACTGTATCTGAAGGAGGACTGACTGTCTCATCAGGGAATTGGATGTGAAATTCTACCTTCATCGTCCAATGATACCGGCACATTCTTCGCAAACTCTGTGCAAAGAAGCTCGGCTTTTTCTGCTGAGGTTGTCGCCATAGAAATACTGACTTCGGCATGACGAAGTGCTGGGATGGAGGATTTGTTCCTATCGGTGACACTTGTAAATCTTCCAGAAGTCCTTAGAGCCAAGCCTGAAGTATGATTTCCTTTAAATTTCTTCGTGCGGTCTTGTATAATTCAAGATTGCCAGCGGTACGTTGCAACTGTTCTTGATTGCCACGCTGGCAGGTTGCAGCTGCTAAATCAAGGTTGGGAGACTCCCAATGGGAGTGGGTCTTCATTTGGAAAGTATGGAGAAGAATGTAGGCCAACATCCCTAAAGCCACTCAGTCAGTTATGGCGCCGACTGGCGGACGTTCCCGCTCAGAATAAAAATTCTCATCTTGAATTTGACTAAGTAAAGTGCTGAAGACACACCAGTCTGCTTTGGAGAATTGATAAACTGTTCTATTGAAAGGCGCAGACGGTGTGGAGTAGGTTTGCTTGCCAAAACCTATGATAGCACAGTGATCAGACGTGCCGAGGGTAGAAGTAACCTTGTGTGAAAACAAGTTAGATTTGAGGTGAGAAGCAAGTCAAGGAGATGTCCAGTATCCCCAGCTCGGTCAGGCACTCTGGTAGGACAAGTGACAATTTGACTAGATTGTGAGAGACAGGAAAATCCTCGGCTGCCTGACAGGAGAGATCAGTGGTGCGTAAGTGCACAAGCCAGTCAACATTGTACGCGTTGAAGTCACCAAAAACGGCAACCTCAGCGCTGAGATACTCTTGTAGAAGAGAATCGATCTTGTCAGAAAGAACATCGAAAATGTCCGCATTGGCTGATAGAGAGCGATGTAGGAAAAGTAACAGGAGAGTGGTTTTCTGTTGAGGCACAGTGAAGGCAAGAAACATAGATTGATAGATTGATTATCACTATAGATTGATATTTTCTACGACAATTATTTTTAAAGCTTCACATCTAAATTTTCATAATTGTCAATAGAAAGCTCAAAGTAACCTCAGAAGTATCAATTTATTGAAAATTTCTTACAAATTCAGTATTCACAATGTTCTCCTTCTTCGATGACGACGACGTGAAGACGACGACACGAATCGTTGAAGGCGTTTGATAACATTACTGATGTCTCTAAGTGAAAAGGACTCATGATTCGCTGCTTCAAATCTGCGATGTCTTGTAACGTTTTCTCAGACTTTGGATTTGATGAATCCTCAGAAGGAGAAGTCACACGGCATTGAATATAGATATTTAGTTGGGCACTGCATCGTTGCGATGGACACGGCGTTGTGATCTGCGTCCCATTCAACGCTGCGGAAATGCTGATTTAACCAAGTGCACACACGATCCCAGTGGGTTGGAGCGCCGTGATGCATGAAGACCATAGTAGTCTTCTTATTTTTGTTCAGTGTTGGATAGAATTCATTTTTAAGCATCACCAGATAGTGATCGAAGCTAACTGAATAATCGAGGAAAAATGGTTCGAAGATTTCGGGTGTGGAAATTGCGGCACATGCGGTTGTCTTTTCAGAATGCAAAGGTTGTTGATGATGCCAATGAGAATGATCAATTGACTATTAGCGGCAGTTATGCCGATTTACTGACCTATCAAGGATGAAGTGGGTTTCGTCAGAGAAGTTAACTGTATCAAATGGCTTGACGAAGAAACTCTGGGAAGTTATTCAAAAGAAAAGGTACTCCGACAAGTTTTATACTCCTCAGTCAGAGGTCAAACAATTTGCATTTTGTAAGGATGAAATTCAATATCTTTCAAACATCGCCTGGCGGATTCGTGGCTCACATCAAATTTTGAAAATGCGCCTCTTAAACTGGCATGAGGCTCGATGTCAAAAATGATTCCGAGCTTCAACACATTTCTCTCGAGATGTTTCCTTTATTATCTGTCTCTTGTTTGATCTCCTGTCTATAGAGCTAAACACATTTAGATTTAGCGAACCTCTTAATGTCGGCGAACACAAGCATTTTGAGAAACTTTATTCACATTCTCACGTACATGGCCGATCAGAAGCATGATAATAGCACATGCACATCATAGGAAATGACCTGAAGACATTCCATGTCAAAAATTATGACTCTAGACTTAATACTTTCCAGTTGATTAGTGAAAACTAGCAAAATTTCAATTTAGCCAAAAGCTGCAATCTGCGTCCCATGTTACATGCGTTTTTCTTTGATCCTGTGTGACAAGAAGGGGGATTCACTAGAACTCGGCAGACGTGCAGATTCGTAGTAGGCAGAAGATGTACATCATTATGTGAGTCTCATTTTCGACCTCGCTCCCTGCAGAAGCTCGGACTGCTCCTGCGCTGGCTGCCGGACTATTTAGTGCTAGGTCTTTTTAAAACGCAGGTCAACTCGACCCATGGGATCACAGCGTTTGCCAACTCTCCCCATCCCACCGTATGCCCAAACCCTACCCTGAGCACTTGTGATTTCATACTGTTTGACAAAAAAGTTTCTTCAGGAATACCTATATGCTAACTCAACCCATCTGCCATGTCACCCCAGTCTCCCCATGCATATGAACATAAGCAATATCGATTGACAGCATGAAGAACTGGCTTCTTCACAGATTCTCAATGCGGCCGAACAACACAAAGCACCTCATTCGTACAATGTTTGACAAGCACATTGTGATAAGCATGCCATCCTGCAAAGTGAACGGAGAAGAACTCAATGAACTGACGTTTTTAGTGATGTCAGCGATGAACTGAACGGCTAGCACAATAAAAATGAACGAAGAACTGGGTGAACTGAAAAAAATGACTTCATTTGAATGCTCTATAGTACAGTGATTTCGCTCCCGGTACAATAGGATTCCGATCTTTCTTCAGTTACTTTCAGACACAAGCAGATCGTTAGAATTGAGTTAAACAGCTCATATTTGGGTGGAACAAAAGTTTTGTCGTTTGTCTGATAGCGACTTAAGAATGAGTAATCATGGTCATTGCGATACATCATTGCCAACCTTGATGCATTCGCCGATCAGATATTCAGTTAGATTGATTCTCCAATGAAGTTTTATGACTCATTTCGGACAATATTCATTGGATGGTGACGTCACTACAACGAACAGCGATTGGATGTCTATTGTTTCGATTTTAGTAAGGTTAATGTGTGTCCTCACATTGTTTTTTCAATCAACGGTCTCAACATGAGTGCAGAAAAATCGCATTACCGCTTCTACGCTATAACACGTCACAAACTTGGCATGTCGGCTACGGAAATTCACGAAGAACTCAGGAATGCCTGGAGCGAAGATTCTCCATCACTGAGGACTGTCCAACGTTGGTTAAAGGACAGGATTGATGATCTGGAACTTTACGACGCCGCACGTTCTGGCCGCCCAAGGACTTCCAGGACAGATGAAGTGACGAATTTGGTGTCCGAACTGATCGAAGCAGATCCTCATCTCTCATCTCGAGATCTCGCTACGCAGCTCAACAGTGACCACACCACCATCTTACGCATTCTTCGAGAAGACTTGCAACTTGGATGCGATTTGTCTGCTCTGTCTGGGTACCCTACGAACTTTCTGGCGACCATCGACAATTGCGAGTCAACTGCGCAAAGCATCTGTGTCGTGCTCTGTTCGCCATGAAGGACGAGAAGTACGACCTATATGCCGTGGAGGATGAAACATGGATCCCATGGGATGCCCATGGGACGAAATCAGATAACCGAACGTGGCTTCGCAAGGACGAACCAAGAAAGCAAGTTGTTCGCACATCAAGCATGACAACACGAAAGTCGATGCTTCTTGTCATGTTCACGGCAAACAAGCGGTTCTCTGTACAAGCTTTACCTCACAAAACAACTGTAGACTCTCAAATAATGATTGAATACCTCAAGCGTACTGGAGACCGTTGGAGAAAACTTCGTTCAAGACCGGTGCGTTTGAATCATATCGGTCTGCAAATGGATAATGCACGTCCCCATACAGCAAGTCCCGTAAAACATTTTTTGACTGAAAGGAATGTAGCGACACTTTGGCAAACTCCATACAGCCCATACCTCAATTTGTGTGACAGATTTCTTTTCGTTTGGTTGAAGAATGCATTGCGTGGTAAGACATTCAACATCTCTTTGGAGGTGGAAGAAGCCTCGTTGCAGTACCTTCGTAGTGTCTCCGAAGATGCTTTACATGAACAGGTTGACTTGCTCTTAGAGCACTGTCAACAAGTCATTGATGCACAAGGACATTATACTACTGAATAAAAGTGTTTTTATGGATACAGAATGTTGTTTTTCTAAAGTATAAGCCTAGCGACAAAACTTTTGTTCCACCCAAAGTATTAAGGAACTTTACTCGAGTATAGTCATTTGAAAATATCCGAATATGCTCAATTGCATAAGAGGAGTTACCTCACACAGCCGAACATCATAAGTGGCATACAATTTAGGTACAATTTCTAAAGTTTGCTCCCATTGATCATGGTAACAATTCATAGTATGTCGTTCATAGTATGTTGATATACAGTTCGTTTCCTAAATCGTTGCACATCCCGAAAAGCTCTTATCTCTTGCTTATCCTCATCAAATTTAACCGTAAGCTGCTTAAGCTCATGAAATCGATTACTGAACTTATTCACTTGGTCAGCTGAGACACTTGCTTGATTTAGGAAGCAGTGTGGTGTGCCTAATTGAATGAAGTAATTAGTGATTAGAAAAATCATTCATGATCATATCACAGCCGATCATGTAATAACTGCTCCCGTTTCCTGTCATTATTGAATGAATGAGTTGCTAAAAGTCCTATCGATTCACTTATCGGGCGCAGCAACTACGACGTCAAGAGATTGCTATTGTTTGTGAACAGGTGGCGAGTTTCAGTCTGACGCCAAGCATTTGTGTGCGCGCAGATCAAGGATTCGAAATCCTGACCTCCACCGAGGGAAATGATGACTCACCCGATGGCTGAATATGAGAACAATACGAATTTGAAGTTTGCCAGTGAACGGATGTGCAGATCGTGACAAAACTTACATATTCTTGGAGCTGATAACACCAGCATTCTTTTAAACCCAAACTCGAAAGCACCAGCGTTAATACAGCAAAAGGTATTAAGTTGTGTGCAGTTGACCGTCAAAAAACATTTTTAACGCGAAAGTTAGCGAAAAATCAAGTAAACGTGTTAATTGAGTAAAGCTGTACCAAATGTTGTCGAAATTCGAAAATTATTACATCATCTGAAAGCTTAACACGAGCCTGATTGAGTAGTGATAATATTGATTTCCGTTTTGCATAGTTTAGTCTGTAAGCATCGGTGAATGAATTGACCAAAAATTCATACTTATGTGTCCGCTGACCACAACTGACCAGACACAACCTTATCTCTGCCAAATCAAAGTACTAAACAGATACTTTCACATGGTATAAAGTTTATTGAAACTGAGCACCTTCATCAATGAAAAAACCATGTCAGACTTTTTTTAGCAGCATTTTGGTAAAACTTATTTGTACTGTATCTTTTTGTACATTCAACGAATCTTAAAATCTTTACATCATGACGAAGCTGAGTGATAGTTCACACTGTCTGTCAATTTTCATTAGAAAATTCTGTCGTCTTCATGTTAAAATCCTGAATCAAAGAAAACGCTCAATTTTCTTTCGGAAGGCCTACTGATCACAACTTACCACTTAAAAAAGTAAAATTTATGCCAAAATAATCTATGTAACATAAGGCTTCGTATGGCATATTGTTTATTAAAATTGAACAAGGACTTCAACACGAAAATTACATTTGAAAATAGGTTAACGTTTTTGTGCAATTATTTATGAAGCGGTCTGTATATTTAAACAAATTATAGCTTTCAAACTATGATGATAGAGGTATGACAGTGCCCATTGATAAAAAAAAATAATGAAATATAATTAACGAGTAGGTGCAGGTAGTTATACACGCGAGTAGTGTGAGAAGTCGTCCACGGGTTTGAATAGCTCATGGCGCTATGATCCTAGTTATTGAAACGATTTTGATTTTTTAGCGTTAAATCGACGACGAGAATCATGGCTGGAGGAATCTAGGTTTTCTATTACTGATAATTGCTTATTTATATTACAGATGAATCGTGGAATTGGATCAAATACAAATAGTAATGATCCAACGATGATAAAAAGTCGAGTTTTTGTCGGCAACATAGACACCCGAGTCACTAGAGAAGAATTGCAAGCAATTTTCGGGAAATATGGTGCAATTTCTGCATTGTCTCTGCATAAAGGCTTCGGGTTTGTGCAATTTACTGATGAAATATCGGCTAGAGCTGCTGTGTTCGGAGAAAATAGTAAACTTTATTATTCAAAGCCTCTAGGTAAGTTTGCTTTTCATGATAAATGGTATCTATCTGGCTTCGTAAAATGGCGTCGAAACACTTGAAATTATATTTCTATCTTCTATCAGACCTACCTGAAGTCTCTTGATTATTCTTCTCAGCATTATTTGAGAAACAATAAATTATGATTTATGACAGGGCACAATTCACTGTTAAATGCGAACGATCGGGATTCCACCGATTTCTAGGTCATTCTGAAGAGATGCTAGGGGGATCATGACGCAAGGAGAATTTTTCTTTTCGAAGGAAGAGGCCAAGAACCACTTTTTTAAAAGCATGCTTTGGGTCACCTAATTGCAGTGGGCGGAGTTAGGGAGCAATTCGCTCCTGTACAGTTACTGTGAGTCTACTGAGCACATCTGCGGTTGGTCTCACACCACCGCATTCTATCAAAATCGCAATTTTGGTATACCACGTAGATTGCCACTTGGTCGAACAATCTGCGGTTACAAAAGAGTTTCAATTGCCGCTGCAATGATTTTTTCTGTAATGTAATGGTCGATTGAATTCATTGAAAACTTATTGTCTAAGTACTTTGTATTTAGAGTACAGAGTAGGCAGGGATGCGGAGTCGGAGTCCCGGAGTCCTATCATTTTTACAGGAGTCGGAGTCCTATCAAATGATAGGACTACGGACTCCGAGTTATAACTAGACCCGAAATATACTACAAACAAATTATTTATCCCCGTGCATAGCCATCAGTGTCTTGATGTCAACTTTCTCCGTCAAACAAAAGTACAGAGACATTGCTTCATGCAAAGCTTGCAATAGTTGAGGGAATGAACCGTGATACTCGGTGATTTATTTGAGAAGACAAGCCTTAGCCTCGATCACACCTACGTACCAAAGGTCACGTCAGAGACAAAAATGAAATACTAATTTGTTTGAGAACATTGCCTCCTGCCCTCACGTTAATCGTGTGTGATCTCTCCTCCAAAGCGCATATTAAAATCGAGAGTGTACTCATAGCTTTTGAAGAAGGATGGGCATTTTCCTGCCTGGTAGAGACTGGAGAAATACCGTGTGAAGCACACATCAACAAGATGGGAGGAGCCGAGTCGCATGCATCCAACTTAAAGCGACATTTGATAAACTTTCATCGAAAGCGATTGATAATTGATACAGCAATGATCACTAAAGATAGGTTCAGTTAATCCTATAATGATCTATGATGTAGGTTACCAGTTTTTCAAAAACTAGGCTATATATACTTGCCATCCGGAGTCGGAGTCCTATCAAAATGATAGGACTCCGCATCCCTGAGAGAAGGACAAATTCGTAAATCCAAAAATTTTGTTGGGTCTGATAATTCGTCTAAAAATTCAAGAAAAATAAGTGGATATCAAAATCCAACCAGGGTTAGGCGCATCCAGATTCTGAATTTATTAATTTTTCTTTATCGCATAGAAATAGAGATTTGTCAGTTTCTTGCAAGTACGTACTATCTTGCTACTTGTAGTGTATGAAACAAATAGGGTTGTTGACCGAATCGAAATTTCATGCGGTAACATATGAGACTCTGTTATTAGAGAATGAGCAAATTATGTGGCGTTAAATGAAACTCTATCATGTCATGATTATCTAGAGCAGCATTCATGTGAGTTTAAAAATCACATGAGGTGTTTTGAAATATATGCTCTTTTATAACCCGAATTGTATTATTCCTCAACGAAGAAGTTGACGGTGAAACACTGTGGTCTAAGTAGGAGAGCATTGAATATGGCAAGGTTATGACTGCAGCTGTGAATGATATCTTTTGGCCTAATTGCTGCTGCTTTGTGGATGTAGATGCAATATTGATAGGGATATATTTGTTGATGAGACGCAAATTTTTGTGATGGTGACAACTTGTAATGTGGATGATTTCTCCATTTCAGATTTTAACTTAAGATTCCAATCAGATTTCGAGACTAGGGGCCTGTGCAGGGGATCATGTCCTAAGGGCCTGCAGGCTCAACACACCAACAAGTTAAAAAAATATGTCTAATTTACAGAATGTCAAATGAAGTATGTGAAGTGTAATTGGGCGTTAATTAATTTTTTTTGGTTTATGGAAATGTGCTTGTAGCGAATTGGACACTGGTTTATTGTGTAGCATTAGAATATCAGAATCAGACTTAATTATGCTTATCTAGACCTAGCTATGTGAAGACGTGCAAGCCATGTTCAGCCATTTGGAGTCTAAATGCCTAAACATGACTTGCACGTCTTCCTCAGAGATCATCAGTCTAAATAAGATTTGCACAAACAGCTTGCAATGATACAGGAATCTACAATTCGAAGCTTCTGAGGATCATATTTGGTTTTTTATCAGCTTGCCGGTGCAGATGTGCTGAAGTAGATTATATCAAATCTAGTCATTTTGTCTCGCTTTACCACACTTCAAATCAAATGCAAGCTCCTCATAGATTGCTGGACAAGCAATCAGAAGTCCAATCGTATCAAAATTGAACTTATTTTTCATCCTACAGCGGACAGTCATAGTGACGTCGGTAACAAATAATGTAAGCATGTAATTCTTGTGGTCTCACCATTTACTCACAGAAAATTAAACAAGGCCCATCGACATGCTTATCGAGCCGATCTGACCCAATAAATTGTGTTTTTACACAAGACATGGACGTATGATGAGCAAGGAATTCAAAAATGGATTTTCGTCCAGAAAAATATACTTATACTACCTTCATAATTTCGTTCGGAATTGCGGAAAAGGCAGTATTCGATTATAGGATTCAATCATGACAATTTTTATTTATTTTGGCACATTTCGTGGTATCTATGTGTGAGAAGTGCTACTTGCAAGATTTTTGTGTTTTTCAGTTCAGTATATTTATGGTCAATGACGATGAAATCCGGCTAATTAGGTATTACATAGTTTGTCCATAAAATACATCTACAATACTACCGTTCCGATTTTTGTGCCGAAAACTGAGATTAAAATTGGAGTCGGAGACTTTCGATCAATAGGACTTGCAAGAGCACTTCTTCTAATTGCATTTGATTGACTCGTGTTTGTCAAAAAAATCTGACATGCCAGTGCTTTTGTCATCTGTTGCTTTGCACATAGATTTTTTGTTTTTTTTTGTTTCAATATTTTCAAACTTTGCTTTATCAATGTATAATCTTAAATTATGTAATTTACAAAAACTTCTAGACACGTGACAACCCAAGTCCGTTGTTGATGTTAACTAACTGCTTATGTTGTAAGTATTTTATTCTTTTATATGGAACAATTGGAATTTGTACAATACATTTTACTGTTCTTAATGTTTCTAATCGCGTTTTCCTCTAGATTGTAATGTTGCATCTGAACCAAAAGCAAATAGAAAACGTTTGCCAATTCAGCAACAACCTGTTCCTTCTCAATCAAATAATTGGTAAGGCGCGGTATATTTTTGAACATGCATTTTTTGGTGTATTGTAGTTTATGTTAAAATGTCTTTCTATTTATTTTACAGGCAATCACAAAATTACAGGTATGTTCTTGTCCTGTGTTATACCATATTTGTATTGTCATTTTGCTGTTTTGCTATATTTTGTATATTTGACTTTTTCAACTTGTTTTGATTGAAACTATTACGCTTTTAAGAAGCTAGATTGTGATTTTTGAGTGCCTCAATATTTTTTTGTTAAGTTGAAGCTATTTTCTTTTTGCTGTTGACCTTAAGATATCTTTTTATGGATAAAATTGCATCTTACTGTGTTGATCGTTTTACGAAACGTCTATGAAGAAGTATCAACGTATTTATAGTTTTCAATTGTATCATGCGAACTTTGTTACAGTTTTGTGCGTGTATATGTATTTCCTCGAATGGGGAACATCAACTGGCTTCACCGCTTTTTAGAGGAAAAACGAATCCCACAAAAAGGCTCTTCGCTGTGCTTTTTGAGCAATTAAATTATGTGTTCCAGATTATGACGCGACTGTTGTCAAAGAATTTCACTGAAGGGCTGTCGGCGAAGTGAAATTTGAATAAAGTATATTTTATGTAGGTTTGCGGCGCAACAATCAGTCATGTGCACTACATGGCGTTAGTCAGTGCATCAGATATTTGGTAGGGCACCGGATCTTTGCCCTTTTCTAGAGATGAACCGAATTTTCATGATGTACAAGTATGCAGCAGATAGCGTTTTATGTGATCCTGTTCTTTGTTCTTCTACTGATCATAATGTTCATATCTATAACAGGGTTTCTCGTATAACAAAGAATCTTTTTATCTTTTATTTTTATTAGTATTTTGAATCTTTTAATTAACCATGAATATCTGAGTCGTCTGCATGCACATGTACGTGGTGCGTTCGAGAACCTCGTGGACTCAAAAAGAAAACAATAAGATATCAAGTCGCGCTTTTCTTTGTTTGACAGTATGAGAGTCTAGACACAAATTAACCTAGTTTCAGTCAGATGTTTTGACCTAAGTGACTCTATGATCGATTTCAGTGTAATGCACCCAAATTTGGACATTGATGAGTCACTTCCAGTCTTTTTGTTCATTCATTCATTCATTTCCATCCGATATGACGACCTCAAAGGTTGAATTCCGAGCAATAGTGCGATTCTTGAGAAGGAAGGGACTAACTGTCGCTGAGATTGTTGGTGAGCTACGTGATGTGTATGAAGAAGAAAGCCCAATTGGATGCGAGAATTTTCTGGAGGCCGAACATCAGTTTTCGATGAAAAATGCGGAGGGCGACCAGTGGAGATCGGAGACAACAAGGAACAAGAGATTTCTACGATCATTCGAGTCAACAGAAGAATCAGTATTCGAGAATTATCGACACGTGTAAACATCAGCTTGCATTCGTGTAATCGAATCCTCAAGTCATTAGGCGTTCGGAAACTGTCTTCAAGATTTGTTCCGCGATTTTTGACAAGAGAAATGATGGATCGACGTTTGGAGTGCTGTGAAGTCTTTTTAAGAAATATTACAGGAGCATGGAGACGACTTCAAGTTCAACATTCTCACAGAAGACGAGACTGCGCTAAACCTTTCCATACCCGAAAGCAAAAGAGAGAGCAAAGAGTGGAAATTTCCGGATGAGAAGCCCTCAAGGATGATGCGATCTGGATCGACTCACGGGCGGTCTTTCATGCTGACCTTGTTTTGGGACGGCAAAGGTGTCGTGCTTCGTGCTTATGGACTTCACGGACAGAGACGTGAAGATCAATGCCGATTATTATGTTGACCTTCAACTGAAAGTCCGCCACACTCGTCGAAAGCGTCGGAATCTGCCGTACTGGATTCTCCACGACAATGCACCAATTTATTCCGCTGCGAAAACAAGGCGTGCATTGCAGGACTTCGGATTTGAAACATTGATGCACCCACCATACAGCCCCGACTTAGCCCCGTCGGACTTCTTACTTTTTCGACACTTGAAAAAGCAATTGCGTGGTCAGCACAAACAAACAAAAGATGCTCTGCGACTATCTGTTGAAGAATATTTTAACAGATTGTCACCCGAACACTTTCGCGCAGCCTTCGATGAACTTGTGGACCGGGTGCAGAAGTGCATTGACTGTCAAGGTAGCTGCGAGTATATTGAAAAGTAGTAAGAAATTCCACGTGTGTATGAGTGTTAGTATGAACATTGCTTGTAAATTGACATGAAACATTGACTGGAATAAAAATATTTCTATTCGAGTCCACGAGGTTTTGGAACGCAACACGTATGACGAAACAACGTTTGCTAGGTCACAAGCCGACAAACTCATGCGCTTATTCCTGAATGGCTGATACAGGGTTCGTGCGCCTCCTGGATTTCCTGAAATCTCGTGGAAGGTCTGAAATAGAATTCCAGGCCCTGTATTTCCTTGTCTTCTTCCTGGAAGCGTCTTGGAAAATTATCATGAGGAATCAGCATTCGTAGATCCGCAGAGGTCTAGTGTCACGTGCTTGAGTCATGCCATCATTCATACAACTCATGTGCGGAAATGGTAGAGGTATTTCAAATGATGTTCAGCGGTAGTATCAGTGCTCGTGAATTCATTTGCATTTGTGTACCCAACAAGCTGATTAAAATATGCGCATTTGGCCTTGCTTCCCACTTCAAACCAAGTTACAGTTGCTCAGAAATATATCAAGTTCGTTAATTTCCACTTTAGATTTTTCCAAGTAGGCTATTGGTTAAGTTAATAATTTGTGACATCTTAAGATATAAAAACCAATGCATTAGAGTCGTCTTCGTAGACTTAATTGAAGTAGACCTATAACTCTCGAGGATCGTCATGCATTGGTAAATTCAGAGAATCATAAAATTTCAAATCTTCAAGAATAGCGTTTTGAAATTCTCAAATTTCTTCTTTTCTCGCTTTGGAGATTTGACATTGCTCGGCCTTAAGTTATCAATGCATGCAGGCCTTATTGAGATGACGTCAGCTGTCAAAATGTGGCGATAGAAATAGTAAATAGAAGCAGCAGCATTTCGAAAAATGACTTTTTCTTCGCAAATGCATGTAGTTCGGAGTTGAATTGCGGACTTAACAGTTTATATAGCAACAGTTGAATTATTCAAATTTCTTAATTTTCGTAAGTGAATATCCTGATTTATAGACTACTCATTGCTCAATTAAAATCAGTGTTTTGAAGTGGCTCGGATATACTCATTCCCGTTGGTGTTTCATTGTTATATGTTCGTTGTTTGCGTGAGCTTTCACATCATGTTGACTGAAATATTTTCAAAATAATGTACTACATAATAACTAGACAGCGACAATTTAGGTACATCACCTAAAATGAATTTTTTGCCTAAATTCCGGATATTTTGTAAAAACACCTAAATCACCTATATATTGTCACTACGACAAAAACTTGCTATTTGAGCTCTTCTGCTACTACTACTTTTAGCTCTATTAACTACTATTAGCTCATCACCTCACATTGGAAAACATTGAAAAAATATAATATTAATTTATTAATATATTTTAATTATATTAATATATTATATATTAATATAATCGGAATAATGAAGACGTTGATGAGTGATTCTGGGCAGTGCCATATGTTTCTGGTCATAGTTTCTAATTCTTTTTTATACATTTATAGAGTTTATAATTCATTTAAAATACGAGTAATTTTGATCGGTTTGACACATACACAATTGTGCAATTGAATTGTCATTACACATTTTGAAACATATACATGTATGCTTAGTTGTTAATTTTTGATACTTGCAGTTGTTGTAGCTTGAAATAAAATCGCCCCGAATCGCGATTAAATCTTGGACTTACTTGTCATTTTTTTCTCTTTTTTTTAACTTATGCAGATTATTGTCGCGGTCTTTGTTTACAAATTTATTAGCGACAAAGCGCAATTCATGAAAATAAACAAAAACATCATTTCTCTCAATGAATCTAGATGTTTTGATGGATTTTTGATTCACCCAAATAAACCTAAAATGATAAAAATATTCACCTAAGATGTCGGTGTCTAATTATAGCAAATCAATTTAAAGTTGATATTAAGCCGTATATGATCTTTTAGCGATTTAAATTGAAGTAATGATTATGAAAGATGTCTGTGAACACTGAAGAAATTGAAGATGCCTATGTGTTGGCGAAAACACCAATGCTAAATACAATTATTGTTGAATTTATTGATGACCTCTATGAGGCATTCATTCAAGTATGACTCCTGAAACATTTTGTCGTGTGCAAGCGCCTTCAAAAATATCCTCGCTTGGTGCCACTTGCAGGTACTGCTTACTGCATCTCGCAAGGAAGCGCTGACATGGAAAAAAAATTCGAGTGGGCTTCGAATAACATGGCCAAACAGAAAACATATTAGTGTTATAAGTTAGATGTCATTGCTGACTATCAAAAATGCTGTACAGATCAGCAACTTAACTCATGGTGCTTCTATCGTGGACTCCGATCAGGATTTGTGGCGAGGCATCACTCAAAGTTGCATGCCAAATCTATTCGGAAAGAAAATGTCTGGAAAAAGCAGCAGCCCAGTCATTAAAGAAAAAGTCGCAGAAGAAAAGGCAACAAGACGATGTTGACTGCCTGTGAAGGCAGGTGTTAGATCTTTTGCAAGTTGCGAACCATACAGGAGGAACTGCACAAAAGAGCAGAGTGAATACCAAGAACTTCGGTACAAAATGTTTAGAGGTGTGCTGACAGGTTGGTCAAAAAAGTTGGGAAGCGACTCCGCTAGAAACGACCATATCAGGAAAACGACTCTCCTATTCCCGCATCCAAACTCTGAGCTGTGATACGAACCCGATGAGAACTATAGAGTTTTATGCATTTGTTTTCTACGCTTTTTCTAGAGATGTTTGCTTTTTTCACGCTAGTATGTTATGAAAATCGTTGCCGGTGCTGTTATAGTGCTGGTTGCACTATAGTAACTTAGATTAATTTGATATTTGCTGATGACTGTCTGTATGGTTGATTGACTGCAATGTGTCGTAGCATTCTCAGCTTTTAGTTTTTACAACTTTTCGGCTCATGGAAATAACTTAATTTTGCCAGACAGATATGCACGTATCCAAGAATTAATGAATGCGTATAAATATCTTCTATTTTCATATCAACGATATTTTGTATCATGAAGAGCCAATATAGTCCGGCAGCCAGAACGAGTTTCTGCAGGGAACGAGGCCGAAAGTGAGACTTTCACAGAATGATGTACACCCTTTGCCTTCTTCGAATCTACGCGTCTACCGAGTTCTAGTGAGTTCCTCTTCTTGTCAGACACGATTAAAGAAAAGCACATGTAAATCCAATGGGACGCAAATTGCAGCTTTTGGTTAAAATGAAATTTTTAATGTTTTCGCTTATCAACTGAAAAGTATTAAGTCTTGAGTCATAATTTTTGACATGGAATGTCTTCAGGTCATTTCCTATGATGTGCATGTGCTATTATCATGCATCTGATCGGAAACGTATGTGAGAATGTGGTTGAAAGTAGATAAAGTTGCATAAAATGCTTGTGTTTACCAACATGAAGAGGCTCGCCAATTCTAAATGTGTTTAGCTTTATAGACAGGGGTGCATGAACATGAAAGGAAATGACCTGAAGACATTCTATGCCAAAAATTATGACTATGCTAAGTACTTTTCGTCTTATCAGATAAAACATAGAAAATTTCATTATAACCAAAAACTGCAATCTGCGTCCCATTGGATTTGCATGTGTCTTTCTTTGATCGTGTCTGACAATAAGAGGAACTCACTAGAACCCGGCAGACGCGTAGATTTGTAGTAGGCATATGGTGTACATCATTCTGTGAAAGTCTTACTTTCGGCCTCGTTCCCTGCAGAAACTCGTTCTGGCTGCCGGACTAATATGCTCGATGCGTCTTGAGACAACTCACGAACTTAGTTAAAGTTAATTTTGTAAATGTGATTTTTTTATTGCATTTTTTATACGGACCTCGTTTGAGCATCACCGAGACGAAACTTAGCGTAACCATTGTATACCATAGCATTTGCTATATTCCATACTCAGTGGTACAATATAGGTATATACCACAGCCTTTGGTTTTGCTGTAATACCGAAATTGACGCTAGTTTTGTAGTTTCGTTCACGCGCTATTTTTCTAGCCTGCGCTACTTTTTTTAAAAAAAAATCCGGTGGTCCGTATGGCCCCCTCCCAATGGGGCGCGATAGAAAAGTACTCTCACTTGGCGAGGCGTGAGAATTGCTATCCTGACCAATAATGGCCAATAAATTGTCGTTTCTAATCGAAAAGGCAGTGGGAATCATGGATGCATTATATTGCGTATTATTCAATATGATATTTTGATCAAGTACTTTCCATGTATTTTGTAGCATTCCAATTTCTCTATTTTAATTTTGCGGAAACGAACAATGAGGCTACCTGATCTGAAACCCTGAACACCTTTAACTACCCTCAGTATGTTGTGAAGTTGTTATTCTTGGTTTTTCATTTTCACAATGGTGAAACGCCCGTTAATCCATTAATCAAGTATTTAATTTATATCGACATTGTCAGCGAATTGACGTGGCAACGTATTCTGTCAGATCATTGCCTCTTGTTCACAATTAAGTCAAACTAGTGACATTGCAATGTTGCGGTGTGATGTATCGAAATTCGATAGAATTGCTGCTTTCAAAATCGAAGTCAGAATTGAAGCGCAAGAAGCTAGCGTTCAGGATAGTAGCTATAAATGGCAGGGTTAAAATATCCGACAATTGTTTTGTTTATAAGCTTGACACTCGACGTTTCGTCGTCCTGTCGACTTGTTCACGGGAAATAGCCGTCTGTGCACTAAAATCTGCTTAATATGAAGCATTTATAATGCTCCGCTTGACCATTTAACAGCGCTCATGTTTCCTGTTTAGTTCAGATCAGGTTTGTAGCAATTGATAAATTCCTGTTTAGTTCAGGTTTGCATTGATTGATAAATTTACTTTGACTATCTAGTGAATATTGGATCATCGCAGTGGTTAAGTACGTGGTGTGATCCAAAATGTCCCGGACTAACCTACTTGCAGATAACCTGTGATAACGAATACTTCAGATGTAAATTTAGGTCTTTAAGGCATGAGAAATATGGTTGCCGAAATTTTTCCGGTCAGTTTTCTATTTTTTCAAAATTTTCAAACATTTTTGTCTGAATTTCAAGATTTTCCTATAAATTCTAGCGATTTAGAATTAATATATTTAGATTAACTTGACAGTCAAGCTATCACTAATAACCTGACTAATAATTAACGGAAAAACAAATGTTTTGTTCCAGAAAACAGTTTACTTTTCAATGTATGAGCCGTTAGCATTCGTCACTTTTTGCCAACGAAGTCTCAATTCACAAAAAGCTTTATGAAAAAATTCCGGTGTCAAAGAATCAAAAAACTCAGTAACTGCATCCCGCAGTTCAACTGGCGATTCAAAATGGTGTCCACGAAGATGCTTTTTGAGGAATCTAAACAGATAGAAGTCACTTGAGGCCAAGTCAGGTGAATAAGGAGGATGGCTCAATAGTTGAAATCCGTTTCTCGTTAAGGCATTGGTTGTCTCCTGCGAGGTGTGAATCGGAGCATTGTCATGAAGCAAGTAGAGGGGAATGTTTCGTGGCTTTCTTATTTTCTTCCTCGCTTCAGATAACAGATTGGAATAATATTCGCTATTGATTCTTACTCCTTTATCCGCAAAGTCAACCAGTTGGATTCCCGAAGCGTTCCAAAAGACCGTCAGCATCAACGACCGGCGATGTGATGTTCCGGATCGCATTTTCAAAGGGGCAGACTCGCCTGATTTTCGCCACTCTGCAGATTCTCGCTTACTTTGAGGCAGATACAAACTTAAAGGTGTTTCATCCTCTGTAAGGATGCAGTTCAGAAACTGATCTCCGTGCATTTCGAGGAGATCCAAATTTGACTGTGCCGCCAGAAGTCTGTTCTCCTTCATTTCAGGTGACAGAAACTTCGGTACGAAACGTGATGCCAGTTTGCGATATCCAAGTCTTTCGATGATGTCATGACAGGAGTGATAACTGATTCGCAACTCTCTTGACAACTCACGGATGGTTATCCTTCTGTGTGCTGTAATCACTTCATCGCACTGACTCGATTTCTCTTCCGGAATCTCCTGCGGCCGACCAACAGTTGAAAAATCTTGCTCCACAGATTGTCTTCCGCGTTTAAATTCGCTATCCAGAAATAAGCAGTAGTTCTCGATGGAGCTTTGCTTCCATATGCCAGGCTTAATTCCTTTAGAATGTCACCATTAGCGAAGCCGCGGATCAGGAGGTATCGTATCACACTGCGATATTCGACTGAAGACACGCTTGTCACATCCATCATGAAAACTGATAGAACAAAGAACCATCGTTGACACGGATTTCTTAATGAATGCGTGCTGAATGAACTTCACTGATTGATATCGTAACACATGAAGCAATTAACAAAAGACGTGCAATATTCATGGCAAAGATATCCGTCAAATAAGGTACAAATCAAAATCAATCTAACTATAACAATAAGACAAATCGGATCTCGATCAATTCAGAAAATACAGAAATTCATGTTAAAATGTAAAAATATTTTTTAAAAATAGAAAACTGACCGGAAAAATTTCGGCAACCATATTTCTCATGCCTTAAAGACCTAAATTTACATCTGAAGTAGTATTCGTTATCACAGGTTATCTGCAAGTAGGTTAGTCCGGGACATTTTGGATCACACCACGTATGACAAGGCAAAAATCATTAATAGATACAGAATAATTGAAAGTTTTCGAAAGTTCTAAAAGAGCGCTTTTGCTGTCTTGCTTCTGAATCCTGGATTTGTGTTTTTTGAATCGTCAATGAAAAAGACGGTTGGTATGACATATATACTTACTCAATACCATTTAACGTCGATTGTTGCATCTATGTTGGGTAAGACGGTTCGCTTGTATGGCAGTTCTCCACCTCGCTCGGTTGTTTGAGCTGTTAGCAAATACGCAGGTGAAGCAATAAACTAAGAAGCGGTTGTTGCAATAGAAATTGTGAAGTAATTTGTCACAAATACACAATTGGCATGTTTGCTGTTTGGCTTTTGTTTGTCCAGAGACTGACATATGCCTACTCAGGCTACTAGTAAGACGATCGGGAACTTTATAGTTCTTGATTAGCATATTGATTTTTCTTGTGGAGCTGTCACTGATAAAATCTAGATTCAGCATTACAGTATTACTTCATCAGTTGAGTTTTTAGTGTTCTTTCTTTGACGTTTGGCTTTGTTTATTTCGACTGAAGAGAACAAGAGGGTTTTTTAGTCTATTGCTATTTATTCGTTTTGAATTATGTCTGACTTATCAGTACATACATCAGTAGCAGTAAAAATTTTCAGTACGAAAATTAGTCTTGATATGACCTGGTATCCAACTGCACAATTAAAACATAAACTGCACAGTAGGTCAAAATGCACGTACATCAGTTTAAGAAGATTTTATTCTACATGAAGTATATCCTCTAAGCGATACAATGCAATCAATTCATACTATTGTATTAACAGGGGAAAACTACTGCTACTGCAAATACACTAAGAAATACAATTTAGTAAGTCGCAAATCAAGATGTACGAAAAAAATTATAAGGCTTACTCAGCGAGTGAATTTCATCCAACTAAGGCTGTCAGAATTGTCGCTTCAATTTTTCCTAGTATTCATCGATATTTTCTATCCTAACGCTCGTGCACCTGATTCTCCTTACCAATGAATAAAGACGATCAGGCCTGCTTGTCATTATGTTGTATCAACTTGTCAAAATAATGAGTAATGCCAGACGTGACACATTTAATTGATCCCGAGTGAAATGAAGTTTGTTGAAAAGATTCATGAGAAATTCAATCCTTAAGAGGACTGATGAAAGGTTCCCCACAGGTTAAAGGAATAATGTCAAAATAACATCATTATTCAACAAAAATAGATAAAATGACCTTTAACAAGATCGGAGCTTAAATGTTAACAATGGACTATCAGCAGAGACTAGGTTGGGCGATCGTGTTTCGATCCCTCACCTCTGAACCTAGCGGGACCCTGCACAAAGGTAGCCTCAATCCGGAGTTAATTCTTTGTATAATGAAAGCCGTGACAATACATGTAAACATAGAATAAAACAAAAATTGCCATCAAATCAATCGTTATTAATCAGTTAATCAAATCAGAATAAACTTTAAAATAAATGATTGTCTAGTATTTGCTTAGATGAGTAACAACCGAATTTCAATATAATTTCCCAATGCTTTTGTAACTGTCTCTGAGTGGCCTGCTTAAGTTCAACTCTAGATTAGCCTCTTGCTACCTAAAGCTGGAATGTATTACGAACTTTATTAATAAAATCTTCGTGTGTACAGATGTGGCCATATCGCAAAACTTGGCTCGCATAGACTTGAGCACCCATCTTATGAGGAGCACCCATCTTTACAAAGTTACGGGAAAATTAAAATCATCTACCTTGCGGTGCACGGAAGTTTTTAAACCATCATTTGAAATTTCTAATTTTACATCCAGATACTACACACACTTATCGTCATGCCCACTGCGACTAGCTTCTAGACTATCAGGATAAATCAATGGAATTCTCGAATCAAATTTCGTGTAGTTAATAATGCATGTATTATGTACCATGAAGTATTGGATGACAAACGAGCAAGTCCTGTTTTCTTGTCTTTAACCAAGTTGGTCATATATATTAATTCGGAATGCGAAAGGAAAGGGTCAGCTAAAAGGGGGTGCAATTCCCTTCCATAGGTATTGCTTTAGCCTGCCGAAACACGTGACCAGCAAAAGTGACGTACACTTCGCTGACTACAAACTCAATCGCTGCCTTAAACGTGCTCTTATCAAATGCACTATAGCCTGCATATTTATTGCGGATAAAAGGCTTTGTCAAAGCCGATACACACGTACTTTCTACTTGAGGCATTAAAAAAATCAAGTCAAAGACTATTGATGTGGTTTAGAATGTCACCTAGATCTAAATTCGTGTACAAAGCAGAAAAGTCGTACACTTGGACATTATGTATCTTTAAATTTCTAACTTAAGACAGAAATTCGTCAGTAAAATATATACTCCAATAAACATTTATCCCACTGTTTTTATACATAGCTTCACAGTATCTCAAAATTTTCTCGTATTACTTTGTCTGACCTTGTCGTGAGCCTTTGTCTGAGACCTTTCGTCTGAAGTTAAACTGATAATTGCTTAGTTGTGCAGTTTTTCGCTCCTGCAATAAAGCGGACTTTGCACGGAGATTTATGAAGTTTAGGTAACCAACAAAGTTTAGGTTCTAGTTTGAAACTTTTCGTTCATTTCATCTTTGTGCCTTGAAATTATAACATTAACATCGCCAGCAATAGGTGCATAAGTGACACTACTCGCAGGTGTAAAACTTGTTAAATCGAAACCAAGCTCTTTCAGTAAAATTTCAACGTAGAATTTTCTACATGTGTAATTGCTACTATCTTCATCTACTGGAGCAATGATGAAATAACGGTGGATATATTTCATGTAATTATTTGAAAAGTAGAGTTCATCATAGCTTTCGTCCTTTCTTGTATTTTCGCTGATCTTGTGAATATAATATTCAGTATTCTCATAAAGGCCAATGTAATAATTCTACTGCGTCACACTTGAAGTTCACTCGTGTAAATTTTATGAACTTTACTTGCCTTATTGTTGTGCTTATCTAACGCGCTAGCAATTGTATTCAATATTTCCTTTTTGCTGTCAGGCTTAGGTAGGCGATGCTTGGAACGCAGACTTAGTACATTTCTGATATCTTGATTGCCAATAAACTTCACATCTCCTGTAAACAATAATAATCGTTCGTAAACTATTTGTGGTTAACGCACTTACAATCAGTCTGAGCAATAGCTCTGATTCCTTCGTTGTCTAATTCATTAAAAAATCTGTTATGTAATACCAGATCCCATGTAATACCAGACTGCTCATTTATGTTGGATAACTGTTTAAGAAATGAACGATGCAGTCATTGGGTACTTCCATGGAGAATTTTATATCCGGATGGATAGTATTAAAAACATTGTATATTTTAATCGAATATACCACTATTCCTTTTGAAGAGACCCAATAATATGTCATCAATATATCTTCCATAATATTTAACTCACATTTCTAGACGCAAGAATATGAAGTCCTTGCTTTTTTATTTTTTAGCGAAATTTATGAAAACTATAGCAAACGGCGGGGTATAGCGTGCCCCATGGGACAGCCTTTAGTTTGTAAAAAATAGTTTCCATCATATTGTCTTTCGTAGTTGAATGACACAAAAATAAAGAAAGCCTTCGAAATCTTCCAGTCGGATGACGAAAGTACACTATATTTTGCTAATGCTCAGACGCGAATTTTGCAGCATAATCTACTTCCTCAAGGATGGATATAGATAGTATATAGATACAGATAAATAGATAGTATATAGATAAGCGACATCGAGTGAAATGAAAGTCCGGTCACATGACTCAACCAAAATATAAGATTGCTCTTTCAGAATATTTTACATAATTATTCTCTATCTATTGATGATTTTAACCTTAACATACTTAACCACTGCAATGATCCAATATCCACTAGATAGTCAGAAAGTGAATTTATCAATCAATACAATTTTTGATATTTTCATGTTTGCATTATTTTCAATGTGATACCGACGATGCAACACACAGGTCGCGGCAAAAAAAGTAAGATTTAATATAGCATAACTTTCTAATTATCCAACAGAAATTTTACAGAGAAGGTCTCATTTTAAAGACAAGGCACATCTATTCGTATATTACCCTAATCAACATTACCATGATTGCATTTGAGGATGAGAGTATAATGTACATGCAAAGGAGAAGAACTCGAAAGCCAAGAAACTAGATGAAAAATACAACGACTGAATGGAAAAGCTGGCCTACTTCCAACTCTTCACTTAAACGATGATCATCGTGGCGAAGTCTTTCTGTTGCAGATAATCACACAGCGTCAATTGGTGATGACTGGATCAGCCTTCAGCAATCACGCCTTGTTACGGAGTACCAGAAATTTCATGTTTTCCTGTTTCATTTCTTGTAAACTCTCCACGTCTCTTCCAAGTTAAATGACAAGCAGTTATATAGAAATGTGTTATCACACTTAATTTCGACCATTGGACTACATTCAATGTGTTCATGATCGATCATTGATCTCTTCATCGCGGGATCTCTTTACCTCTTTAGTAATTTCACAAGGGGTCCAGTGCGGATATAAGTGGTGTAGTGTAGGCATTCTACGCATCGTTTTATAAGCTCTTTTTCTCTCTTTTCTTATAGTCGTGACAGAATTTAGAAACAAAATTGAAAAGATTTTGAACTATAGCCCCGACTGTAATTACTTCTCATTCTAAATTTGAAATTCTATTTTGCAGACAGTTCATACATATGCAAGTTATACTGTTTTCTGATGATAGTCACATGATGCTCTGGGTATATATTTTCATGTGAAAAATATCGTCCCAAAAGATATTTGATTCAACACATCGATCCCATTATGTACTTACAAATATTCAGTATTGCATGATTGAAATGAAAGTTGTCTGGTCATTTGCAACAATGGTAAAATACTTTGCCATTTTGACTATCATTTAAGAAAAGAATTGGAAGAAGTAAATGAAAATGTTTGTCATTTAACTTGGAAGACACGTGGAGAGTTTGCAAGAAATGAAACAGGAAAAACATGAAATTTCTGGTATTCCGTAACAAGGCGTGATTGCTGAAGGCTGATCCAGTCATCACCAATTGACGCTGTGTGATTATCTGCAACAGAAAGACATCGCCACGATGATCATCGTTTGAATGAAGAGTTGGAAGTAGGCTAGCTTTTCCATTCAGTCGTTGTATTTTTCATCTAGTTTCTTGGCTTTCGAGTTCTTCTCCTTTGTATGATGTACATTATACTCTCATCCTCAAATGCAATCATGGCAATATAAGTGTAGATGTGCCCTGTCTTCAAAATCAGACCTTCTTTGTAAAATTTCTGTTGGATAGTTAGATTAGTTATGCTACATTAAAATTTGGTCACATTTGTAATGCCGCGGATACTGTTGCAAGTTCGTGAGAAGAGGTGCGGTTGCTATTTGAGGGTGGCTTTCATTCAAAGAAATAAGGTATTTTAACACTATTTCGCATTATGAAATCAGTGCTTCGGTCAGGGTGCGGAACGTTATGATTTGTCCAGACTTTTTTCAATTATTAATACTTCGGTTGTGATGTTCTCGGAGTTCACTTGGAAATGCAACAAATATGTTATTTGGAGTGCACCATTGCATTAATGAAGCCACAAAAATACGAGTATGTACTTTTGAATTAAGTTATAAAAGTAATAGAATAGCATGTGACCGTGTGTTACACATTTATCACATATAAATAATTTTTGTGTTTTATATGATATCCGCACGTTGGTGGACTTCGGTTGCAATTTGACCGTGTGCTTCATATGTTACTTTGAATTCTCCTATGTCTGGGAAGTTTGTTCACCTTTGCTTAGACTAAACCAAAAACACCTCGGGATATTATCAACTTGAATTGACAATGATTTTCTAGTGTTACAATCAGCAGAGTATTAGTGTGGAATTTTTAGGCAACTATGTACATGGAGATGAGCGAAAATATGCGACTGCAGCTTTCACGGATGGCTGATAGCCCCAATATGATGCAATGCACAGATCCTTCATTCTGGATTTTCAACATTTTTGAAGGCCACAAACATAACGGCAAATTAGGTGGGCTATTAGCAATTAACTGTGGTGGACGTAGTATCATGTTAGCATTGATAAAGCTATTCATGACTTCAATTGCGTTCAAAAGGCACTCAACATGCTAGAATCCTATTTCATCCTAAGTACAGTTTACATAGCATATTTTGAACGGACCATCCGTCGTGCCTGAAGAATTTGCTGCTCTGCTAGATGAAATTCTTCTCCCTAATTTGAAATTTATATAATGATGTTTTACTTCACACTATGTTAAGGGTTTGTGCTACTTGATGCAACTCGAACGTATATTCTTGACAATTTACACGACGAATTAACATTAAAATTGTAAAATCGAGCATTATCGGCGGCACAACAGCATTTTCGCTTCTAAAAAGACACGTCTAACGAAGGACAACGTTCTATATCGAGCGTTTTATAGCGAATGTAGAAAAGGATAATAGTTCTTTTTCATAACCATTCAAACTTCCCAACGCTTCAACTGCTTAATTTCAAGATATCGAAAAGCAAACTGTAATACATGACGCCTTTTACGCTCAGTTGAAATGTTCATGTGTATGTATGCATGCAGGTCTAATTACATAAATTGATGATGGGTTTCTAAACAACTTAGCTATGATTGAAAAATGAAGCAAGCTGTTTAGAATGGCTCCGAGAAAATAAAAATGTCGCGAAATCCGTCTTTTTATCGATCAGGGAAAATTTTCCAGTTTACGTTATTTGATGCATTTTTCGTTGATCACGAACGCGTGTTTTTCGAGACAGCTCTGGCAACCCTGTTAGGTTGACCATTTCGTGGTTGAAACATTGTAGCCGAATGACCAATTGAATTGATGTTTTTTTGAGGAATAACCTGTTCGTACCTGATCAAAGGGCAACGTGCTTTAGGCGAAAACATCTGTTTTGTCGTTGCGAAATTTGTTAGTCCATTGATGGTTTTGAAATATAAATAGTATTATTGATAACAATAAAGCTCCATGTGAAGCAAAATCGGATAAGTGGTCGTATGAAAGATGATGTAAAATAGTTCAACATGTTCATACTTACAACTACTTGGCTCTTTTTCGAAATTTTTATGATATAAGAAGTTGCAATGAGAGTAGAGTTTCACATAGCTGATAATATTTTTCGCTGACATTCAATTTCCTGCATGCTTTTTAGTTCCGTGAATAACCCTTACTTGGCGGCTACTGCTCATGCTTTAGCTGTTCAAGCACAGTCTGCTGTTGCAGCTGCAGTCGCTGCAGCTGGCTCAGCCAACAGTGGTGGATCGGCACCGAAGCGTCCACGTTTACAGGGCTCCATGGATTATTCCTCCAGCACTCGAAAAACAAGTAACTTGGTTTCTTTGGTGTCTGCAGCACCAAGTCAACCAGCGCCACCAGCTCCTAGGCCAATCGTTAGAGAGCCTAACAGAGAAGGTTTGTTGGTACACAAGAAATTTTCCGCTGTGAGAAATTCGGCTGTTTAATTTTGTCTTTTCTTTTCAGTAATCGATACCTTGATTTGTGGCAATTGTAAAGAGATTTTCAACAACTACGAAAGATTCATTGGTCACAAATCAACGAACTGTCGTCTTCGCTTTATTTGCCGGTGTAAACAATGTAAGTGAATATGAGCGCACTTAATCATTCAAATATGCTAATATGTGCACTGTCAATTTGCTGGATATTCGGTTATAATTGAATCGCACGCCTCAAGAAAATGGAAAATTGTAGTAAAGAGTTCAAGTAGGATATATGGCTAGTACTTGTCAGACATTTGCATTATTTTGTTCGTTGATATTTTTATTTCGTTACATTTTAGTCATGTATTATTCGTTGTATTCTAATAATTTTGTTAACGTTGAACAGTCCGTCAATAAATGAATATAAGCTTTAGACGGATCATTCAGCTGTCACACTGTTTATGGACGTCATCTGACATCATGATTTCTTAAAGGGAGGATTTTCTTCAGAGCATCGTAGATATCAATGAAACCTAGATGAAAGCAGAATAGGCCTATTAAAGTGGTGTCACCTTCATAAACGTATACCCAGTCAACATATCGAACAAGATACTACGTTTTTTAATTGCGGAGAAGGTTTTCATAGAATGAATCAACCCTTGAAATTTGACTAGGATGTTTGAGGGCGCCGAACATTAAAGTTCACATTATGTCTGAACGTCCAATTCATTCGAAAACTTAAAAGACCTGTTTCGATGCTGGAAGATGTATCGGCGGCATTCTGGTGATCAAGAGTCACCTGAAGACTGCTGGAAAATTTAACTGTGATGTTTGATGTTTGTGGAAAGTAGCTCCATCCACTGTTAACTTGTCGAAAATCGGTGCAACATGGATTTACTTACGTATCTGTTGCACATGCTGGCTTTTCAATGGAGAACTTTCCATAACTCAACAGGTTGCTGAGATAGCGAGCTCCAAACTCGAATTTCAGCCATCTATCATGTGTCATACAAGTTCCAAATCTTGTTCTTGTGAACTGTTACCTCCATGAACGCTGCCATAAGATTCCAACTATCTTCGGATAAAACAGCGGAATGACACGACTTGACTGGATGCTGTGTCGCTTTAATATGAGACCGAGGCCCAGGGAAGTGGTCAACATTCGTCGGGAATCTGTGTTCTCCGATCACACTGACATGTGACATCAAGCTTTGCTGACCCACCTTCCAGTAACCTCTACCGCGCCCTTACTGGACTAAGCTGAATGATATCACAATGAAAGTCTTCCTTGAAGCTGATATTTGTCAAAGACTCTCAACGCACTAGCATCAGCGGTCAGTTTTACAGCAGCTTGCATAAGAATGTGCAAACGACTAGAACTTTCGAATTCAAACAGGTGGTTCGCCACTGAGCCCAAACAATCCCCGATACGTTTACGATCTCTTTAGCGCACACCTATCCACAGCGCACGAAGGAGTCTGTCACGTCAATCAAGGCCAAAGCCGACAATTGCAAGCTCTCCACAGCCTGGAGCGCCCTGATTGGTCGTAAGGTCCAATGTGAACTCGAATATCGATCGCACACAGGAAACAGCTTCTAATGACGCGTTACGGAAGATCTGTCAGTCCTCCATCGTCAATTTCCGATCTTGTTTCTATCGAGACGAAATATTACCCCCTGAAATCGACTGGTGCAGCTGTGCACACTCAAAACTCACCTCTCCCTGAAAGAGTATCTTCTCGGCGTACAGGGAAGACCAGTGACCTTCACATCTACTCTTGATATCCTCAAGAGTAATAAACTTGTACCCTCATCAATTAATCTAGTTCTCTTCTCCCCTTCTTCACACGCAACTTTATAACCATTCAATGACAATGATTGTTGCGTTTTGCGTTCAATATTAAATTATTAAGTCTGAGGTTGTAGATGACCTTCACTGTTTAGGAGACATTGAGGCTGTAGTGGGGCGGTAACTTCCGCTTCAACGCTCACACCTTGGGACCTGTGGTTGGCCCGCCCAACACCTGGTCGACGCCACAGTCATCTTAACCGTCACTTGCGCAAGACTGAACATAGTGGATAAAGTTCACCCACGCAAACTAGAATCAGCATAGTCAGAAAGTCACTCCGTCAAATCTGGTGCTCAACCAATATTTAGCGAGTATTGAGCATGGCACAGAATCACAGAATGAACACTAATGAAACATGAGTTACAGTGTTTGGAAGAAATAATGGTGGAGTATCTTTATAGAAGTGCTTAATCGCTTAAAGTGTTTGATGAATTGCATTTCAGTCATCAGACTTCAACATCTCTTTGGGGATTTTAAGAAAATTATTCGTTCTTATAACGTTCGGTAAAAGTGTGCTGCAAGCACATCTTTGTTTTTAGCATTTTGTTTGTTTACAGACCAATTTTATGTATTGTTTTTAAAGTGGATGGATGCGTGTATCTCACTAAATACCTAAACTGGATTTTTACTTCTGCATTTGCACGTTCATAGAGTGATGGTTTCTTATTGCTCTTGAATCGATTCGATATGATCGCTCCATTTTTGTAACATGAATGTATTATACAATGGAAAATGTTGTAATAGACTCCTCTTGACTATGATTGTGCAGATTAAAGTTTTAGTATTCACTTATCGTGACTTTATCGTGAGTCTTTATGGACATTCATATACCACAAAATATTCATGTACACATATGATGGTTACTATCGATCAGTGAAACACATGAATTTCTTATTTTGATATAATTACATGAAAATTCATTCAAAAATCATGTGTGATATCATTGAGTTGTTAGCACCTCCAATTTTGTTGTAAAAGTCCAATTACGTGAGCTATGCGTCTATTCATTCAAAGATGTCATCTAGTCCTTGTATTTATGCCAATGATATCGCCGTATTACCATTCATCATCTTATTTGAAATGTCGGATACTTGCTGCAGTATGGAAAGTTTTGGCGTCGCGGTCAAGGATTAAGTCAAGATCGCTTCTACTTTTATGTTTACGTACGAAATTCGTTGTGCTGAACAATTTCCAGACATTGATGTGATTCTTATTTCAGTGGGAGAACCACGTTCATTAACATGCATTCGTTGTGGAGTCAATCTTCAGAGCTCTTGGGAGCTACTTGAGCATCATATTGTTCACCACGATGGCTCATTCTTTGTTGGAGAAGATCGCTACTTCGCCAGGGTGAGTTTAAATTAATTTTCCTTAATGGAATTTGATCAAAACAGTGGAAACAGAGCTTCTACCGTGTTTTCTCGAAAACAGCACGCTTTGAAATTATGAGTTTGCCGGATTTAGTTCTGCTGCTAATTCCTGCCGGATTTGTGTTATACATGCGGCTTGTTTGCAATGCATTACTGTCAGAGTTGCCACTTTTTCTGTATTTGAAGGCCAGTATGTAACGTCTGTAAATAATCCGATATTTTGATTTTATAAGAGATGTTAGTTAGTAGCTATCTTCGAAGTTTGGAACCAAATTTGTCTTTGTGTATTCTCTGATTCCCAAATCACATAGCATGAAATTCATCGCAGGCAAAGTAATTGCAACAAACCGGTAAACAGCTGAGTGAACAACCAATTCTTTTAGAATACTTTGCTGTTTTTGCTCTTTTACATGCTACAATAAAGGATTACAAGGATATCTAAGACAACCTCAACTGAGGGAATCTCCTAAAATGTGTGCTCTGTGTGAACTGTGGATACAGCGAGAAGCGTTTTCTTAAACTGTTCATCGAAGCAAAACGTGTACAATTTTGTTTTTTGGAATGCAGAGCACATGTCTGGAAACCGTAGAGCACTTACTACAAACTATATGTTTGATATATTTTACTTGTAGTCAATCTCTCGTATGAAGATAAGCCAAGATCAACTATTTGAGGTTTGATCTTCGGCCTTCTCCACCGGAAAAATCAAAATGCGCTTTGAGTAGAACAGCAGAGTCATTTCAATCTTAAATTTTGATAATGTCCTTCTAGAGGATGAGGATAAAATCAGTGTGTGGACTAAGTTTGATTGTTCAATATTTGATCTGCCGGATTCAACACGGGAATCATGTTATCCCATGGGAAATCTGTTCATGAATGGCTTTTATTCTGAGTTGATTAAGATTTTCTTTGACACTTTATCTCCACGTTATCTTTGGACTGCCTGTCGGTTTCTGATCCGTAGCCCTTCTCTGAATGCATCTTTTTAGAATGCCTTTCCATGACTGAGCAATCGATAGATTTTCTTTGACACTTTATCTCCACGTTATCTTTGGACTGCCTGTCGGTTTCTGATCCGTAGCCTTTCTCTGAATGCATCTTTTTAGAATGCCTTTCCATGACTGAGCAATCGGAGCCTTTTCCATCTCATCACCAGGGTGATGTAATATATCTGAAATATATTGTAATAGTCCCACAATCACCCAATGTTCTTGTTTACGGTGATGAACGAAATTCTAAAAGTTAAAGTCAATCCGGTGAATGCAATTTTTTCGATCCTGCTAATTTTCGTTTCGGTTGTAGCAGAACTAATATTCGTTACTTTACATTTGAATACACTAACGTGTATTCAACGAGCTGTACAATAATGCTGACTGCTTCATGTAGTGAATTTTTAAGTACAGCACCAAAATAACCAAATTACCAATTCATCACCAATTCGCACCAATTTAGATTATAACAGGCATGCCTGACGGTAGGAAGTAGCTTAGTAAGCCCTTGAGACTGTCGGATTGACGAAACGGGTGATTTTTTGAAAAAAATTTTTAAATAGATTTACGTCAAACAAAGGGAGCGATTGTTCACACAATTATGACTAACCTCCCGTACGGACGAACTATGAAATAAACTTGCAATTAGTATTTGTTGAATTTTCCATCAAAAAACTGATATTTACAAAATGAGAACAGAGTAAAGTTGCATTTTCGACACCCTGTATATCACAAATAAGTTTCGTTTTTAAACAAGTTACTAGTTACCTCGATAAAGTTATTAGTCCACTCGATAATCACATCATTCATAAGCTCATATGAAGAGCTTTGCAAATAATGAAACATGTACGATAACAACGCATTTCATCAAATAACAGCCGCCCTCAAATAGTAGCCACACCTCTTGCCAGGGTTTTGCAATTCTAACCGCACCTGCTATTCCAGGGTGCCCACGGGTGTGAAAAAGTTTGGAGAATAGGGTTGTATGGAAAAATATTGGATAGATAAGTCTAAAAGTATTAAAGCTTCACTTACATTATTCCAATCGCATTCTGTGAATTGATTGCTGGAAACTACGCATATATGTACATTGTATTGCTTTCTTAGCGCTTCTCTTTTCCTTGTCAAATGATTTTTGCTAGTACTTAAAGGTAGGTGAGTGACCATTTAAGAAAAGACCAGCACTCGGAAAGCAATGTAGTGCATTTTATCTCAATGAATGCACACAATTCGATTGGAACTATATGAGCGAAACTTTAATACATTGAGAAAATTGAAAGAACCATAGGTGCAAAAACTCGATGTGGACAAAATCGTAATTGGAAAAACATTTTAGTAAACAGAGTCGTATATTTAATAAAAACGACCTAATGAGGGAGAAAATAAACACAAATCGATTAAGGAAACCATCTGCTCAATGACGTAATACGTTCAGAAATGATATAAATCTTGTTGATAAAGAGAAGAAGTTATATGAGAGACTGTATCGTCTTTCCCCTTCTCATTATTTTCGATATTTAATTTTCCCTCATGAAAAGGGTAGTATGTGAACTGCCAGTTATGATTTTGAATTGTATAATTTTAAGCTGTCCTTATTTACTTTTCATATTACCAAAACGATCTTGATTGTACCTTAGTTTTGTTTTTAATTGGTTTTAAGTAGCGTCAGTTGCTAAGTATTTACTCAGTTTCTCTATTAGCTGTTTAACTGTAGACTTTGTTAGGGTATGTAGTTCGTACTATTAATGAAATTGACTCACCTAAATAGTCCGTTTCTAATGCGCTAAAAGTTGTGGTATTCCAACAAAAGTGATTTTCGTAATTTAGTGATGCAAAATTACAGTCAAATAGTTGAGTAAGAATAATCGATTACAGCTGTAAGTAGTAGACTACTTGCACTTTTAAAAACATTGTTTAGGAGTGGTGTGCGCTATATAAATGCTCGTATATGCATCCCGTTTGTGTAGTACTGTTGTTGCAAAAGTTTGTACAAAATTAACTTAAAACATAGGATCTCCCTGTCTGGAATACTTCTCTGCACCAGTCACTAGTTTCATTTCGAGTCTAGCTGCAGCCTCGGCACCGTCGTACATGCTCTTCCACATGTACTACACAGTAGTAGTACTTTCCACATGGCGTCTTGCGAATGTTATCGAAAGCCTTAGAGAAATCGATGAAGGAGACCATCAGCAAGGATCTGCTGTCTCAACGGAAGCCTGTTTGTTCTTTTACCAGGAATGGCTCGACAGAATCTTTCAGACGCTCTAGGATGATCAGTAGGAACACTTTGCACACGTGGTTCATCAGAGATAAGATGAGGTAGTTGCTGCAGATGCTTAGATCTCCTTTCTTTGACAGCCTCACTATAACCGACTCGTTCCATTCGCCAGGAACTTTCTCTTCAGACTATGCCTGACTGCATATAAAAAGCAGCTCTTCTGCCAATTACACTCCACCTGCATTCTGTCAATGCCACCACACCTGCATGTAGCATCCTTCCTGTGATGCCATCTGTACTGGGAGCCTTGTGTAGCTTTAGTTTCTTGGTCGCTGTTTCGATTTGGCACCCGAGTATTTCGCCATTTCTGTCGTCGTCTTCGAGAGTTGTCTTCAAGTTCCGTCACTTCTGTGGTGTCATAATCATACGTCTACCCTTGCAGGTCTCAGCAGTACTCAGTCCATCTCTCATTGGTCTCTTCGGATGTCTGGAACTGGTGTCCATCGCGATCTTTAACAAATCGCTGCTTCGGCTCCCATTTTGTATTGATATCTCTGATCAGCAGGTATGCTTGGCGTGTCTCTGCTTCTGCACACTCTGCTCAGTCAATCGTTATTTCTCCTACAGCCATATTTCATTTCGGCTCGTACCGCCTTTCGAAATTAATTGCACTCGCTCCTGTATATTTTCATGTTCTCTTCAGAATGTAGTGTGCTGTGTTTCGACTTCGCTTTGAATCCGTGAATAGGAGTGTCCTCTGAATGATTCCTTTCTGTCGGTAGACTGGCTGATAGCCGAATACAGCCCAGCTGCTTTTTCTTCCAACTTTTTTCTTCCGTTAGGTTAATCAAACCAATTTTTTGGGTGAATTAGAGTAAATTGGGATTATCAATGAGTCTGGAATTTTTTTCATTAGTCTGGAAATTATCCTCCGAAAATTCGCGGGCGCTCTATATTCGAAGCTATGAATCTAGGCTGCTATATAATACCATTTACATATGTAGGCACTTACAGTTTTGAGTTTTTCACTACGCTGTGTCACACAATACAAACAGACACATTCTGCATGCATACGATTCCTTCTACGGCAGGCTCATTGCATTGGATTTGTCAGACAGTGTCGTTGACGAGAATATCGAAGCGATATTTAAAGTGTGAGGGGCGATCTGATACCAGTTCATGCTCCTTAAGCTAAGAGAATGTTGATTAAACCGTGCGACATGTCAGTTGATGTTTGAATTGAATATGAGACTAATGATAGTAAATACTGCAGGTCATTTGATGATTGCCTACCGGAGGCAGTGAATATTCTTCTTTCCAAAACACATGGTTAATCTCTCCCGTATTTATTCACCATATGCATGTAGATATGGCAAAGTACAAAATTAGAATCTAAGGCAAAATCCTACGTTTCGACTCACGGAGTGCTTCTCGGGGGCACAAGCTGGAACATTCATTGTGTCTTGACTTATATGCAATGACTGACGCTAAACTATACACTCATGTTTGCGATTGATATTCGGATTAAGCCTATCAATTAAATCAGCTTCGGCCAACCGTGTCCTGAGTGCGTTCTGCTATTGATTCATGAATTCTTTATTGAAAACATCGACAGATTGATCAGATTTATAGTTGGAAAGAGTAAGGAGTATTGTATGATATTATTATTATTGCAAATTTTTACAAAATTTTTCGACTGCTATCCGGCAATCATCTTCAGGTACAAATGAATCTATTGATGCTAGCAGGGAGTTCAAATGATTATTTTGAAAATGATGTTCACAATGATATCATGATATTACAGTTATAATAACAACATCATAAAATACTACTGACTCTTTCCAACTATAAATCTAAAAATGACCAGTCAGGGCCTCTTCCATTTTGACAATATTGACAATAAGCGACAAATTTGTAGCATCTTATCACTGAAATGCAGCAAGAAATGTAGGATGTAGATTACATGATCAAATTTGATCAAAGCTTGTCGTCTAACCATAGAGTAGGGATATATAGGTAGAGTGTCGACTCAAAATATCTGCATGCAATGACAATTTTTATATGATAAGATTCAGTTTTTTGCGGAGATTGAGTTCCAGTGGTCCAAAAATTTTTTTGAGCAGTTTCCAAAAATTTGCCAATTTATATACTGCCGAGATGACGCCTCTGCTTGTTTTTTTTATAGAATCAAATTATAGGCTATTATATATAAATTTTTGTGGAAACACATTTTGAAATATTTTCATTATTGAAAGCAAGAGTGCCGAAAGTCATATTGTAAAACAGAAACAACTGGTGATGATAATCAGTCAAACATGTACCAGGCATACGCCCTTCGTCACTGACAATGAATGATCCATGTCAAAGGCTATCTTTATCTATGATTATCCATTTATAATTTCCTCTCGTGTGTAATTGAACTTAAATTGCCGTAGTTATCATTTGAGACTTGATTCGTCATTATAGAAAGTGCTTTGCATGTAATAGCATCCCTCATTGCCACTGACGAAGTGCGCATGCCTGAAATACAAGTATGTAAGTTTTGCTGATTTTTATTATCAAGATTGGATTGGAAATGGTCATGACTTGATTTCCTGAAGTGGGAAGATAAGGGAAGCGAAAAATAAATGGGAACAAGATCTGAAGAATCGAACTGATTCGGAAGTCCACAAGACGTCAACGCAATCTGAACTCAAAAACATCGAAGAGAAAATAAAAATCAAAATGCT
Organism: Prostheceraeus crozeri; assembly: GCA_907163375.1. Lineage (NCBI taxonomy): Eukaryota > Metazoa > Platyhelminthes > Polycladida > Euryleptidae > Prostheceraeus > Prostheceraeus crozeri. The sequence continues at coordinate 257,516 of CAJQUW010009455.1, read as the reverse complement.
TGGTATTTCTGTTGCAGACCCGAGGCGATTAATGATGCAAGCTCAAAGATTGTAAAAATAATGAGAGCAAAACTCTGTCAAGACCAAAAAGCTCAATCTTCCTTGGATATGGGTATAATACGAAAACGCTTACTCGAAGAGGAGGTATCAAGACTTTAATAAGTGAAGAAGAAGAGAAAGAAGTAAGCTGGCGAAACTTGATGACTGAGTCAACAAGAAGTTAAAATCCAGTTCATTGTTTATACAGCAGACTCAAGTTTCTGCTTAGCCTTCAGTACTTTTATGGCATGTTCCACTTTGTGAAAGATAGGTGTTCTTCCATTGATCTTCGGTGAAATTCTGTTACGATTGTTGAACGTTTTCTGTGGATTATTTTGTTAAAATTGTCGTTAGACTTCTGCTCCGATCTTTATCAGAAACGCGTACCTGCCTGACATTGATAAGTTATCATCCATCAAGCTAATGATTATTTTGTTATATTTTTAAAATTTTTATGCAACTAATAGTCAGAAAGTGTTTTTTATATGATTTTTTAACATGTTGCCGATTGGATATAGAAGAATATAATTTTTGCTCCCTTAAATTGTTAGTTTTTAGAGTGTCATAATATGATACGAGTCATGAAGATTATGACCCATGTGTATTTTTGCAGGAATATGTGGTTAGATGTGCGTTAAACGTCCATGTATCATTCCGTATGGTCATGACATTTTCTAAAATTCGTCATAAAATTTTCGAAAATTGGTCATAAAATCATAAAATTTTTCATCCGGAATCGCTGGGAGGCCTGCATTCGTACTTTCTTGGCTGAAATTTCTAGTTTTTAATTCGATTTTCGCCGGCATGATTTTATGATTCACTAAATTCATGCTTCATATCTCGAATCTGAATAGTGATGTTGACCAATTTACATCTTTCAAAGTTAATTGAAATCAATGTCTTTGATTCTGTTATTTTGCTCTGCCAGTGGCAGGTTGCCTGTGATATGATCACGCTTGAGAAAATACTCTCGAGGTTCAGCATGAAAGTAATAGGAACCCATCGAATTGCTAATTTAACAAACATGAAGTCTCCAAGGGTGTCATGACACTGAGAATCTGTAAAATACCATCATTCCTTCTGCATTACTCACATGATCACTCAATTCCGTTGTTATTTCCTCAAAACTGCAAAAATTTGCAGATCTCACATTTGGCAACAATTACAAACTATATCCCCTCGAGTTCATTTAATAAAATCGAAAGTGTATACACATGGGGGATTCAATAAATGCGTAGTTACCACTCTACCTAATATACCTACTCTATGCGTCTAACGTAAGTGTTCGAAATGTCCACCATCAGCTCTATTACATTGCTGACAACGCGAACTCACTGATCTGCACACACGAGAAATGATTTCACCATCGATTGATTGACTTTCGTCTTGGATGATTTGAACAAGCTGATCGATGTCTTGCGGTCTTCTGGCGTAAATTTTGTCCTTGAGGTATCCCCAGAGAAAAAGAGGCTAGGAGCGTCAGATCAGGAGATCGTGGTGGGTGCTGCACGCTTCCCCACCGCCACATCCACTTGCCTGGAAAAGTTCGATAAAGGAAAGATCGAACATTGTGATGGTGATGGGATGGAGCGCCGTCTTGTTGAAAGTAAACATCAATCCCATCGTACAGTTACCCTCGAATTACCGGCATGGCTCGCAACATGTCAAGATAAGACTCGCCTGTAACTTTCCCATCAAAAAAGAAAGGTCCAGTCAGTCCTCTAGAAGACGGTCCACACCAAACCGATACAACAGGTAGATTCACGCTTCGGTCAATAATGAACGTATGGATTTTGCTGTGACCAGTAAGTTGCATTGTGTCGATCAGTCATACCATTCAGTTTGAATATCGCCTCAACAGACCAGATTATTCGATCGGAAAAATCAGCTGTCTCCTCTACTTGAGTCAGATGCCATTGCAAAATTCTTTGCGTCGATCGGGATCATCCTCATTGATTGAATGAAGTGATGAGGGTATGTAGGACTTCCAATCGTTCTGCTTCAATTACCGATGAACACTTGATTGGCTGATTCCAGTCTCACGAGAACACTGTCTGATTGATTTTGTTGGAGAATCAGTGAATTTTTCGATAACCACGGACGAAGAATCAGGAGAAGTTGTCGTCGATGATCTTCCTGTGTACTTCATCATGCCTCGAACCGTACTTTCCTCCTCGAATTTATCGCGGATCCGAGATATGGTAAGGCGAGTCGGTGGCTGTGACAAAAATTCACGTTTCCATTCTTTTTGCACATGGACAACGTTCTCCAACTTCTAGAACTTTTCAGAATCCACTTCCTCTCATCGAAGGTTAATCTGATGCGTGAAGCAGCCATGATGATTAGCAGTGAATAAAACAATGAAATGACTTGGTTCGTATATTCGCTAACTGACTTCCCGGGAATGCCCAAGTTGCTATATTTATCCATAGACGTCATTAGAATCTAGGGAATGCTCAAGACACTAAATTTAGCCCAAAATATCTGTCGATAGATTATGTTAATGGCTCTATCCATTGTATTGAAAAGTGTATACATTGTTTTGGGGCACCCTGTATTGTGCAGACAGTTTGCATCAATTTTAGCTTCATTTTACTAGGACAAAGCTGTTTTTCCTGACTATCATTGTGCAGGAAGCTGCGCTTGCTTGTGAGAGTATTTAGCATAGTTTGATCCGGAATTTCTCACCGCAGACATGACTTACATCTGCATATTTTTGCGTGGGAATTTAATCATCGACATTGCAGTCGTGTATTGGTGCTAGGCCGCTTGGCAACTGTGCAAGATAAAGATCGAAAGATCTCGAAAACGAACATCTGTTTTGCGGACTCCCTTGGAAAATCATTACAATGACTTTCAAATAACAATGAATCATCGATTGATTGGTTGTTATTTTGACATCGACAATAATTTATGCAAAATGCAGCCAAACATTTAGTAAACGATGGTCGTTGGTTCAACAATGACTGACAATGAAATGCCACAAACGAAAGTGAATACACAAGGAGAAGGACGCTAACCGATGACCTGATCGGTAAATACGAACAGTAGTATCCTTGTTTATGAAACGTGATTACGAATATCGAGATAGAATAAAAAGGCCGAAGCATAGATAAAGATTGCCGCGAAATTCAAAATGGGCAAGAAAGACGTTCATTGAAAAATACACAACCCCAGGACTCAGTTCCACAGCGAAATCAAAAAGCAAAAGTCGGGGAGTGGTGCCGGCGATTTCCCTCACGAAACGGCCGTTTTATGAGGCAATAAAGTTCATTCAATTATCAAATGAAGGTCACGAGCAATCTTCCCAGTCAGGCGCGAATTTTGCCATCAGAGGCGCGAATGCGCGAATTCTGTGGGCAAGGCGCGAAAATATTTGAATGAAATGCGCGAATTTAGGGACAAGCGGATTAACAGATTTCAGTAAAAACTCTCAAGAGTTATTAACATGCAAGTTTGCTGTACATGTTCTACGCACACAATTTATTGAAAAATGCATGTTTAAGAGTGGAACTGTTGCACGTTTGAAGAACGAGGACTTTACTAGCATCATTGATCTTGGAGGTTGCTCCTTACATCACGTTGCAAACGTCGCGAGGCATGCATGCAGTGCTGCTGATTTGGGGAACAACGTGGAAGCGCTGGTGAAAGATGTCTATTGTTATTTCAAGTTCTCACAAGTTGAACGAAGCCACTTTGACCACCTTATAGACAGTTTCACGGAAATTAAGAAAGTTGTCTTCCTACGCCCAGTTGATACTCGGTGGTTGCAAATTGTTTCCGTCGTGGAGCGTGTGCTACATTTATATGAACTGCTGGTTGAGTTCTTCTCAAAGCAGACTAGAAGAGGCACAAGTTCTAGCTTCACATCTATCCAGGAAACACTGAAAGATCCAAAGGTGAAGTTTTTCTCTTTCTCGCAGAGGTTTTGAAGCCATTGGAAGAATTCGAATTACTTCCAAAGCGAAGGCACCCAAATTCAGTCTTCACAGGTTGAACTGATGAAGCGCTGGCTCCTCCGCTTCATCAGACCAAGCAAGCTCACTGACAAAATTTGGAAGCTTGATTTGGCAGACGCTTCTGTATGGCTTCCACCTTATGAAATGTCAGTCGGAGAGCCTGCAAAGCGTTTGTTTGCGGATCTTTCAGTAAGTGATCAGCAAGCGTGTCTCTCATCAATGAAATCCTTTTTCAAAGCAGGAACACAGAAGCTGAAGGACTATTTGCCGTTTGGCAATAGCTTCTTGGTTGCTTGTCAGATGCTTGATCCGAAGCACCAAAAGCATCCCAACTTCGTGAAATGGGTCGGAAACTTGGCGCGTTGTCTACCCAATGTGTTTGCTGACACAGAGATCGGCAGCTTGGAAGTCGAGGCTCGCCTGCACCAGACTGAATTTAAAATCACTTCTATTGATGACGGCGACGTACTTGACTTGTGGAAGAAAGTTTCAGACTACAGCAACAGGTCTCTCCTGACTCGACTCGTCCGTGCGCTCCTTGTCCTGCCTCACGGCAATGCAGAGGTCGAGCGTGTGTTTAGTTCACTGAACGACACGGTGACAAAGAAGTGCTCACTACTCAAGCCAGCCACTGTCAAGGCATTGATTGTGTCGCGTTCCTGCATGGAATCAAGGAAGTGGACTCCAGCCTCACTTCCTGTGACTGCATCCTTGATTAGCATGTGCAATAGTGCCCACACTTCCCAATAGTGCCCACAAGGAATTGGAGGCATCCCGTATTGCCGAAGTCCAGATAGAAAAGAAGTGCAGCAAGCGGATTTCGAGTCTCGAGGAGGAGCTGTTGCAGAAGGAGAAAGAAATCGAAGCGAAGTTGAAAGAGGAGGCAGCTCACCAGTTGTTGCTCAGCACACAGAGAGCAACTGCCAGCCGTGATGAAGAGATTAAAGCTTTGCGGAAGGTACAGGGGCAGCTACAAAAGAAAAAGGAAAAAGAATCGGTTCGAGTAACTCAAAACGTTTTAAAACGGAAAGCCTGTGAAATGGCAATGATCGGCTTGTCCAAGATTCCGAAGAAGGACTAATGTATATTTAGATACTTCAATGCTTTATTAGACAGCGTTGTGTTTCATGAATTTAAGCTTGCTGCTCACTAATGGTTGTTTTCCACTCGTTTTCCATGGGTATATGAGGTTCTGTTGTTTCTGCTGCTGCATTAGGTACAACCCGCCTAAGAAGACCCGCAGGGACATCCACGCGGTCCGTGGAGATTGCTGAAAATAGGCATCTGAATCGCACAAGTAAAATCAAACCTCTCATTATGATGTTTGAATATCAGTTTTGAATATGTATTATTGATTAACTCAGCTGTTGCTTTTTACAATTCTTTTACTAACATGGTATGTGGCATGCTTCCCGGGAATAGTAGTGCACGGTGTGATCATACTGAAGTAGTAGGTGCGGAGTTGACCTCACGATTGCTAGTCTCCTAAGTCATTTCAGTTAGGCGCGAAAATTTTCACCAGGCGCGAAAAATTGCGCCACTGCCGACTGGGAAGACTGGTCACGAGTCAACAAATTCATCAAATTTCAATACTGATGCATCATTTATCGTATTACATTATTAAGTTTACCTTCTTGATTTGAATAAAATTTTATGAATTTGATGTAAAATTTTTAGGTTAACTTAGCATAGGAATTTTGGAAACATGGCCTTTATTATTGCGTATAACAGCGGTGGGCAATGAAGATTGGATGGTGAACAGTGTAGTCCATTTTCACGAGGGCCTACTATACTTGCAAGCTTGGGCTACATATAGGCATGCAGATTCGACTTGCATTTTTAATATCTAGTTGATGTACTTATACGCTTTCTGCAATGGCTTTTGCATACATGGATTAGTGGATATGAAAATGTGGCATAATGCTCTTCCATTGTCTGGATGCATGCAATGACAAATGTACTACATTAATGAAATGGAATGAAGTGAAGACGATTCATGAGTTACGCCTATTACATATAGTCTTGTGTTAATTAATTTAATCGTGACAAATTCTAAAAGGGTAATAAAAGTATCTCATAATAGCATAACTAAGAATAATTCTAATCCAATGTTAACGGTATCCCATGATCCGATCGCTTCTTGAATTGTCGCGCGCATTGAATTGTCCTCCTTCCTAATCCTCGATTCGATTCGTCCCAAAAGATCTTGTAGCGAACATTCTCAAAAAATTGTTTTCGGCTTTTGTATCAGGCACGGATCCTGATCTCGTAACTCGAGCATAATAGCATTGCAAAATCCAATTTCCTGACTCATCATAGATCGATAAAGTGTCAAAGGCAATCTTTCCTCAACTGTCAGCAACTTTTTAATGTCAATTGTAAACGGCCTCTGCAATCTGATTGCGGGTGGCAGCAATAGTGACAGCAACAAGGTTTCACGTGTAAACGCGCCTTTAGATCCCTACTCTATGTGCGTACGTAAGTAAACGTGAATTAAATGACTCATTCTGCCAAGTTGTATAGCATATTTTTTGGGATATGCTATATATATGATATTGGTGACCTCTAATCGAAAGTATTGAGTTTGGTTAAAGAAAAAAGCTATTAGAGTTTATCAACCGTACAAGTGAATTTGGAGAAAATTCAAAAATACTTGTCATACTGGATGAATTTTAGGCTACAGCTCTGAGTTAAGATAATATTATTTCATTCATTATTTTGTCCAAGTAATATGAAAAATACACAAGTAACAATCACTCTATGATTTTTTTTGCAGAGCATAGAAGCTGCTGAGAACAAGTCAAAAAATGAATCAACCAAGCCTGCCATGACTGATGAACCCTCAGAAAAACCGAACGGAGACACAGAAGTTGTTGATGAAAGTAACATAGATGACATTCCAGACGAAAATGACTCCGGTCCTCTGAAAGCTGGAGAAGACCCAATGGAAGAGAATCTTGTAGCAATTGATGAAGATGAAGATGATGGACACGAAGCGCTTGGGGACTCACCTGGCGGTTTGTTGGCGGAGGAAGAAGAGAAGGTGGATAGTCCGATGGCTGAGCAAGACGAAGCTGTAACCAATGATGACGATAATTGAGCTGTTGTCGTGTTGTTGGTAATCAATTTGTTTTTACATAAGTACTGTCGTTTTTTTGTACTTAATTGTATTCGTGAAGTAGAGAATATGGAACATTTTAAATTGGAATGATGTATTAGGCCAACATAAATTGGTCCCGCCATATTGGTCGATAGAATCAACGTTCATCCAGGCGCATTCACTATCATCTAAAATTTTGTACTAAGTGTGGGACCTAAATACTTTTCGAGCGGCTCAAGTGAATTCATGTGATCGGGGATTCATATAATATAATTTTTGACTTGCAATTTTGAATGAAAATGGAGCGGTACGGAGATGCGATCTTGCCTTGTATCGGTCATAATCGATCACTTGTGGAAGGCATTGTACACCCACGTGTCTAGTGTAATCCTATAAATTGGCTAGCTACCATCTGTGTTTCATGATTAGTTCCCACGTGCACTATGAGTGAACAATAAAAAATGCGACGATGGCGTGCTGCACGTCGGGTCAAAAACAGACCATCGTCTTTGTCAAGGTTGTTTGGGACAGTGGTAGCTGTTGTCGAACACTTGCAGATTAAAACATTAATCTTTGATCATTTTACATGAATCCTAAGCATTAATTAGGCCCCAGAAAAAAATGGTCATCTAGGTCCCATGCTCTTATGTTATTTTATCTACAAGCTTACAATCTAAACCAAGAAAATGTTTTCATACATAGGAGCCATACATATGCTTGCTTTCATCTGAAATACTGCAGACTTGTTTGAGAAATGGTATGTGTTCGATGATGTCAGAAACAACGATTCTTGATGTTATTTTAACCGTGGCGAATGGCAGCATGTATGAGGTGTCAACAAAGACTGAAAATTTTCTGAAACCACCAGAAATATCAATGGTTTTTCAAGAAATTGTAATATTTAAGCTTATTTAACGGTTAGACTCCGTTGCGGGGTGCTCAGGCACCCCAATCATATGTTCGAAGTTAAAATTATAGTTTAAGAAATTGAGTTAAGATCTCGAAATTTCGTGACTTTTCATCAATTTTTACCTTTTTTCCATACATAAAAGCCACTATCACTATTTGATTAGTTAATAGAGATATTGAAACCACTCAGCTAAACACCGCTCTGGGGTGACTCAATCAATCGGTATTTGTCAAATGACTCTTTAGTCTTGACTTCTCAGCGGTGTATATTACTTTCGTCATCATAAAGTAAGCTTGCTGCAGTCAGAACTTTCTGTTTACACTTAGGGCGACTTAAATGTTGGATTATGTTTGGGGTATGTGTTTTAGACACCCCCAAGAGATTTCAAATGAGAAAAAATTGAGAATACACTATCGGACAAGGAATTCCTTTTATGACTTTTATTTGCATGTCGTATGTAGCATTAAACAGGAAAATGAAAGTCATACTCTATTTTGTATAATATCAGGCATACAATCATAGTTAGATTATGTTTGGGGTGTTTGAGACACCCCATACAATTTGTGCATTTTGACTGCTGTTGTTGAAACTTAGCTGAGAGAAATCTACCTGTCTTCAGAGCGGCAATGTCTCGAGAACGATTTTTATTCACAAGGAGATTCCCCAGATTTGATGACTGAACCCGACGCAATTCAAACGACCCTCTGTCTCCAGTTCGTGATGTATGGATGTATTCACGCCAGCTACCAGGGGTCATCAAAAATTATTTGAACCTCAATTAATTGATTGCGTTGAATTTCATTTATCAATAAATTTATTGTATTCAACTCAATATCAATCAATTGATTGTTTTCAATTCCAATTATCAATTAATTGATTGCTGTATGTCCCAATATCAATTAAATTCATAATCAATTAATTGGTTCAATTATTTTATCAAGTTTCACTCCATTGTAATATATAGCATTACAATTCAACTAAGATTTTCGCTTCGATCCTGCGCATCCACTATACAAAATTCATTCTGCTGACTCAATCTGACACCTCTCAACTCTCTGATCTACTGTATATATTCTTCGACATGATTGCCCTTACTTGTCAAGCTTCGTAAGTCATTATCCATGGTATTTGAAATTATGTTGATATTTAAAGTAGCCTAGTAAATGATGATAATTTGAAATCTGAATCAGTAAATCAGTGAACATCAAAACTATTGGGATGCACAATGATCATACAATATTAATACCGGCATTTTAACTGATTGAATCGAGTTCCAATATGAATACAATTATTCTAGGCTAACTCTATTTTATGAAAATATAGGCCTAGGGGAAAGTTGGCCACCTAGAAAGGTTCTTTTACATTTTTATAGATTTATCCTAAAATATTGATCGAATCGATCTGAAAATTTGTATACAAGTGCTCCGGGGAGTCAAGAAAAAAGCTCATTGACCTGGATTAATTTACTCAAAGCATAAGTAATCTGTATACGATTACAGCAACAGTATAAAAATGGGGAGAATTGGCCACACGGGAGAGTTGGCCAAATATTGACAGGGAGACTTGGCCATGGTGGGGAGACATGGCCATTGAAGAAAAATATAATATTGAAGCTGAATAAGGCCCCATAACCCTAACTAAAGGGGAAGACAATCTAATTGCATGCTTCAGCGCCATGATAGGTGTCATCAGTGGTGGACTAATAGCCTACTTGATAGGCCTAAGTGGAGGTAAGTTTTTAGAATTTTTAAATTCCTATGCTTAAATGTAATTGACGCATTTTAATCAAACATAAGCTCGAATATACTCTATTTTCTCTATAAAACCAAAACATAATATTGACTATTCAAAACTTCGGTAAGGAAAAAAATTTATGACTTTATTCCACATTGCCGAACTTACAAAATTTTAAATTCGGGACAGGCCAAAATCTCCAGATAAAAAAGGCGTAAAATGTGAACGTAGACTATAAAAGGGCAAGTTGCATGTTAAACAAATTACGAAGATTAATCGTTTATTAATCAATTACCCTGGTCGACGGATTTAGTAACAATAACGTTAGAGTAACGTTAATATCTTTCGAATTATGGCAACTTTAACGTTAGCAAATAGAGAAGTACCTAGTCGCCCGTCCATGGATATTTATGGATGATTTCATGCATGTATCAGAAATCAATCATGCATGGGAATGCATGATTCATGCATGGGAATGCATGATTCATGCATGGGAATGCATGATTCATGCATGAGAATGCATGATTCATGCATGAGAATGCATGATTCATGCATGAGAATGCATGATTCATGCATTCCCATGCATGAATATTATCCATGATCCATTAAGTATCAATGATTTATCAATGTGACATTTGATGTTGCTCAAAAAATCATGCATGATTTTACGATGCACTTGATGAAGTTGACCATGGTCCCCAGGAAGGTGGAGTGCGCTTTTAAACAGCACGATCGATACAGAATTGAATTCTCCAACTGAGTGTGGAATAGACCAGTTCGTGTTAGAAATATGCAATGATTCATTGCACTTGCCGACTGGGGTGCTCGTAATCACAAATGGGTTCTTCACATATATTTCTATTCAATTCATTTCTGGATCGATCATGCGGTTCAAAAAATGAATTTCACCAACCTGACGCGCCACTACGTTTTCATCAATTGCATGGTAAATCATATCTGATTTGCATGCTAGAACTACCTGAAATTCACATATTAAGGAAATAATACATAGCTCATTATGGTATGAATAGATTTTATCTATAACAAAAAACAATTAATCAGTGTAAACATGGAGGCTACAAAACATAACGAAAAAAGTTCACTTCATATAACAAACTTGTTCGCTAGTCTTTCTCTTTACAAACATTGAGATTCTTCTGAAGTTGGATAATAAAAGCTAAATTAAGTTGCATAAAAGAAAAACAGAACAAACCTTCAAAAGAGTCAATTCAAAAAATTAAAATTGAATTGTTTTACATACTTTTATCCCAGGCACAGCTGCAGCAGAGTTCTGGGGTTTACTCTAACAAAATTTATAACTTAATTAAAAACAGAATTAAATTCAGTAGCCAACAGAAAAATTACATCTAATTCGCCTTTAAGAGACCTGTTAGCTGGCCTCTAGGATTCTATGAACTGGAATAACACACGGAAATGATAGATACGCCAAGACACATGCGTGTATTATGAAGTTGATATAATCTCACTGTATAATCCATGCTATACTGGGTCTAATATATATGAAATGCAATACATTCATATACGACAAATTCACGAAGCATTCACGATAATCATGGTGACATAACGTTAGGACATTGCAAGACTTGAAAAATGCATATACACGATAGATGTAATGATTATCAGTAAGTCATCGGTATAATTTGCCATCATAAACAGCCACTGACACTTCAAGGGGCCATATATGTATAGTGATAAAACGATAGCCACGTTTGATGTCGAAGATTCTGACACACACCCTGTGGGAACGCATCTTGCTAATATCAACAGATTATCTGGCGAGGTAGCGATTTGGTGGATAATTTTTTTAAAGGTTCATTTTCGTGTAAAAACTATCTCCGCATGTGAAAATGGTCATCATTTATCCAAAAACATGTGTAAAATTAAAAAACGACAGGTGGCGAAAAAGTTGCTATAATTAGCTGGTAGATATTTGTTTACTAATGCGAGCTGATTTTTCGCAAACCGGCGAAATCGTGGATATTGTAGCAACTAATTAGTGGTAAGTAGTAATGTTCGTATATTACCTTCACATGAAAATATATTGTATACTCAGTCTGATCTGATAAAAAGGGATCTTTTTTTAATTCACGAAGGCTTAAACTAAAAAAAGTATTTGTCTTCCATAAATGTCGCAGTAAATACTATGATATTATTCAAATATTTGTCATTGTTGTAAATTATTGAATGTCAAGAGATGTTATGAAAATTGATATATGCGGATTCTCTATATTCTTATCATTATCAAGGACTGATAGTCTGCACTTATATCTTAGATAGATTAGCCATATATGAGGGATAGTGAGGAGGTGAGGGAGAGAATAGAGCCTCGACTGTAGAGGCGGATTACTAAAGAAAACAAGAGAGAAAGTCAAAAGTAAAAGGAGACATATAGAGCGCGAATTGTCGCCGGCGAACTTCGCCAGCGAATATCCCGCAAATATGACTGAACTTTAGCATGATATTCTGCAGCTGACATTCACCAGTTTTTCGCAAGATTCGTTTCCACAGGGCAAGTATGACATGCATAAACTCAATGGATTCCAAAAACACAAAAGATTATTTCGCAGTATTCATCCCATACAATTCGCACGAAATATTGAAAGATCAACCATAATCAATCCAATTGCACACATTGACGCAGTGATCAGCAGCGAGTACCGAAAGTTAATAGAGGACAAAGGAAGTAAAGCATCAAATGTGGAGATCACCACGAGCATTAACCACCTGCAACGAAACGAAAATTACAAGTATGTTATTTTAAAACCATTGTAGGGGCTGTCTGCAATTGACGTCAAATAGGAGGGGGAGGGGCTTACTCAAAATTGGCATTTGATGTTTGACTTTTACTGATTAAGTCACCTTTTATGAATACATGATAGCAACTGTATACCAGATTTTCCAAAAATTCACACTTGTCTCTTTCAAATTTCGGGACACGCGCGGATCAGTAGACAGATTCTTTATTGATTTAAGATGACCAAATTGTAGTTGAATAGAATCCCAGTAAACATGTGACGTCAGCGGGATGTCATGACGACGTCATTCCAGGATGGCCCACGTACGTCTTATTTGACAGTAAAAAAGACGTCATAGCGGAAGCATCACAGGACGTCAGTATAACATCCCGCCGGGACATCCCACGTACGTCACAGCGGAACTCTCACAGGACGTCAGTCTGACATCCCGCCGGGACATCCAACGTACGTCTTCAAAGTGCTCCTAGGAGACGTCCTAATGAGTCACTTGACATCGTGACAGACATCCCATTACCATACTTAAAACTAGTTTCAATCATTTACCCAATTATGAAGATAGCGAAAACATTGGAATCAACTGTGGATTAATTATATTTTCGCAAATTATCTAAGTATTTCTGTTTGCATACACGTTCCACTTGAGACAAAAGCAGACGCTGATAAATCACGGATCCTTCTTCGATATTCCATTGACCTTTTGTAAGCACGACGTTCCTGAAGTAAGAAACAGCAAAATTTTCATTAGATCACAAAAAATTACATCCACATAGGCATACATATACAACGCTCAAAAGAGAAATCACTATATTAGAATATCAATATCTAATATGATGAAATTGCTCATCAGAGGTATCGAAATGCATGCCTATTGAATTTGAGTCACCGTAGAGAAGATGCTTCGACATGTAGGCATATAGGGCCTACATTGAATATGAACAATATATAATTCTGTATAGTTCGTAAAATATAAAATTTCTTTCATTGACATGAGGCACAACTGATCCAAAATAAAAGTTTCTTCATGCTTGTTGCCTAAAATCTAGAGGCTATCGAAGCTAAATTATAAATTGAAGACATAATTAGAAACTAAAATTAGAAACTAAAATTTAGAAAAACATACATTTTAAAATTCACATTGTCATTATATTTTGAATGCATGCAATGCTCTGCATCTGGACAGGGACACAATTTTTGATATATTTTTGATTTTTGACCATCTTCGGATATTTATCGCCTGTAAAATTAGATCATGAATTTTAACATGATTTTGCATTAATACTGTACAACCCAAGAAAATTTGACATTCATATGATGAGAGAATTCCTTGTTTAGATAGTATTTCCTCTGTTTTTCAAGCAAATGCGGGACAAGCGACCATCATCTTCCGGCTATAGGCTAATTTATTTACACACAATTAATTGCACAATCATGATAAAATTAATCATCATAATTATCAATAAATAAAAAAAAGCCACTAGATTTATTTTGATAAAATTAAAAACTAATTCTTGCACAATGTCTTTCGCCCAATCTTATTTAAGTATAAACGTGGACTGAATATAAAATACAAAATCTAGAATCATATAAGCATACTTCTGCAGTAATATATCTATGAACAATCCTTTTGTTCATAGATTCATTGCTGTAGAAGTATGATTTCAGATTTTGTATTTTATATTCAATCCTGCATGTTTGCACTAGAATAAGAATGGACGAAATGCATTGTGCAAGAATTAGTTTTTAATTTTATCAAAATGAATTTAGTGGCTTTATTTATGAACTGAGTAAAGGGTAATCATTTTTTAGGCATCATAATTATCATCAAATAATAAACGTTTTGTTCTATTTACAACATAATACGAAACATAACGTTTTATTATAATTAAATCGAATACAGGCCTATTTTATGTAGCCCAGAATGTGTTCCTAACCTTACAAATATGCAAATTATAATATTGTCATGTTTGCAACCATTTCATAAAAATCCAGGCTAGCAAAAAATACATTGCATCCAATACATTCATGAGAAAAGCAAATTATTTATTCATTCATTTTCGCAATAATTGATAACATTCAACAAAATAAGCTTATTTGAATATTATTCAACAAAACTTATGCATGTGCACGCATTACGATATTGCAAACTGATATGTGTGACGTACAATCGTCCAATTATTCAAATATACAGTAGAATCATAATCATTATCTAGATTTGCTTAATAAGCTTAGATACCTGTAACTTACATTATTACATTGTTACAGTACATTTAAATTATTCACTTACGTAAAAAAATCAATGCGCAATCACAACATTTTGATCGTCAAAATGGTTGCCTATGCATTGTCATTTATAATCCTATGGTACAAACTTCAGTATTTTGCAGAAAACTTTAAGTATTATATTGATGACCACACAACAGTTCAATAGCAGGAAGATGAAAATGTTCGAATAGCAGCGTTCCTTTTTAAGCATGGCAAAATGTATGTAAAGCCTCTAATTATGGTAAATTATCTTCGGCGGGAGGAACTAATCTGATTCCAATTCGAGAGCCACGAAATTTGAAACAAATTAATTGATATCAGATGATGCCATGTTTTATAGACAATTAAAATAATTTATCTTTTATTTTTGCAATTTCATGAATTAGCTTCAACTTATAATGATTTCGTGAAAATAGGCTTATAACTAATCCAGTGCGTAGTTAATTCACTTAAACTTAATAAGAAGTGAAAAGAGTAGACATCTCACCTGAAAACTCCGGCAATTGATGATATCAATCATCGAAAACATTTTGTTGTACTGCATTAGACTATTTTCTTGTCAGAGATCACGAGATGAAATTCGAAGCCTTGGTTTTCAGCGACTAATGTAGGAGATAAAGTCAAGTCACTAAATATGAGGTGAACCAAATCGCAAGATGTTTTGTAAGATGATAAAGGCAAAAGCTTAGTCGTCAACTGCTGGTCTGCAACTTGAAAATAGAAATAAATGATCTGTGAATTGATTGTGGAGGTCGAATATGGGTGGTGGATTTAAATTCCTCCAAATGTCGAAAGGAAAGGTGCTCGAGGCGTCGTTTAAGAAAGTTTGGTCTAATTCGTAGACTTATCACTAAACCGTATCGCAAAACATGAATCACGTTCGATGCGCAGTGCGAGTAACATGAATGAAATGAAGGACTGCTTGCACGTTTCCTCTCGCTGTCATGTGATTATCGATAGTGACGTGTTGATTGAAGGTCATTCGCCCAGGCGGCAGTAGGGAAATAATCTGTGCGCAGTTCTCCTCTATTCAGAAATGAAATACGAGGGCTGCACTTAATGACGTGACCGCCAACGCTGCGATGCTTTTAAATCATCGAAAGACAGACTCATTCCATGCATCGAGTACGGGCACGAATGAATCCGAAAAAGAGATCCGTTGAATTATGATATTGAAGTATTGCAATTGTATTCTATTCCAACTGCAATCGCAAAATTGGGATTCATCAAATGCCATGCGATAAACATGAATTCTAGTAATAAGAAATGCATGGGTAGAAATTAGTGATGAATTTTTTACATTATGTTATTATCGAATATACATCGATTTTAGATAAAAACAAAGCAGAAAACAGATTGATGGGAGAATAATAAATAGAAGAAGAAAAAGAAGAGCTGATAAGGAAACAGAAGAATAAAAGGAAGATAAATGAGAGAAATGAGGAGACAGAGTAGAGGAGGAAGAATGAGAAATCAAGAGAAAGGAGAGGAGGAAAAAGAGAAGTGAGAAGAGATATGGAAGAAGAAGAGAAATGATGAATTGGAACAAAGAAAAAAATGAAGAGAAGTGGGGAGAAATAGAAGATGAGGAAGAAAAGAATTAAGTTGAGAGATTAATAGAAATAGGGAGAAAGAGAAGAGGAAGAAGAAGAGAAATTATGAATGAGATCTAATGCTATGACAGAGAATCATTATCAGAAGAAAAAGTATCAAGAAAAGCGAGGAGATAGATAAAGTGAGTGAGACATCGAGAGTTCGAGAATGGAAATTAAAAAAGATAGTCCCAAAACTTAGTGCAATTAAGTGGAATTCATTCATCATAGCGTAAACGTTATAATTTCATGACTCATCGTGGTTGTGGCTCATTTTTCATGTTTGTGGTCACACTTTGGATGTCACAGTGACGTCATATACAGGCGGTCATTCTGACGTCTTTGATGGGAGGTCACTGCGACATCCCGTTCTGGTCATAGACGTCTCAGACGCATGATGACGTCAATGGGACGTCGCAATGACGTCACAATGTTTACTGGGATATCATTTTCAAATAATCATTTAATTGTTCCTCATAAACAGCCTATAAAAAATCGAAAATAGCCGATGCTGTTTGTGTTGAAAACATATTCTCAAATTTTCGTCGTCCCCTGACGCGGTCTGAGACAGACGAAAGTTTGGGAATATATTTTCAACAGCATCGGCAATTTTCGATTACTTAAAGTGATCATTTATTTCCATTCTTATTTCTAGTTCATTATGTAATCACGTGTTTTATATCTATCAATATTCGATAAACTCCTTTTATATCATCTACATCGTAGGCTACACTAAATGATGAAAGTCATGTAACGACTTAGAATTTCTGAGCTGCAGAGAAAAGAGAATGACCTAATCCCATTTTCAAACAGCCACAAATTTTGAAAATGATTCCTCTTTTAAAATACATACTTTAATATACAAGTAAAGAATGAGCTGCCAAACTCAGAAGCACCAATTATGACTTTCAATGAAATTGGAAGAACATGTGTATCCGGGAAAACGACCACCTTCAACGTCAATACACACAAAAATGCCTGTTAAATGATCATAATAATTGCAACTTACCAGGAATAACGAGACCACTTTAATTGAGCTGCAGAAAAGCCCGAAACATCCCATGCAATTGAGAGAATCCGTGTAATGGGAAAACAACCATCTACAAAGAAGGGATTAAGTACAGACTGATCAACATAATAGTTTTACATTTACAGAACAACTATTACACAATTAAATCAAAAATTCCAATGAAAAAAATACATGCACTTAAGTTTTTCACTTTTATCTATAGATCAGTGGTCGGGCCAGAGATTTTTCCGTTTTTTTCGCAGCTCTACAAAATTTTCGCAGGCCTACTAATACCAGCAAATTATAGTATCATATTTCATGATTATGAAGAGTAAACACCGCTCTTATCAAAACTTGACCAACTCCCAATATCTGTCGGGACAAACTGATTTTTCAAAATGTCTTGTGCAATCTCCGCAAATAAGTGCTTTCTTGTAATAAGCCAGATTTTTCGAAAGTAACTACGTTCCGTCAGTGATGACTCACAAAAGATTTTTCGCAAATATCTGATTTCAGAAACTTGCTACTACTGCCATCTACTCTTTCTTAGGAGCCATTTTGTTAATACTTAACTACCTAAATTATAAAAAATAAATAGATAAATGAACGTTGTTTATACTCGGAAGCACATTAGGCACGGAGCCTTTCTTCCATGTGGCCGAGTTGTCATTTACCACTTTCATTCTTTTCCGTGCTGAGTGTTTAGCAAGAATGCAGAGTGTACCTATTTTAAAAGTCTTAGGTTTGACCCGACCAAGATTTGAACCAAGGTCTCCGGACGCAGAGCGAACACTCTACCACAAGGCCACAGCGCCGGTTCCTAAAAGATAAAACTGGCATTTTGTTACCGAATCCATCTTATCAGCTAGTACATACATGTGCATGTAGCAAATATAGTCAAAAGTCACTAACCTTACAACTAAACCACCAACAAAAATTTTACAACAAAAATTCTTGTTATTACATGTCATTTAAGACATGATCCGTTCCAGTTGATAACAGGCGCTGACAGGAAGGTCACAACAAAAGGAGATAAACCAATCAGCAATTGACAGAAAGCAGAAGTTTTCATCAAAAGAAAACAAGTAATAATTACGGATCGAAAGAGAAAAAGTAGATGATGCAGAAATTCAGCGGTGTGGAAATCTTGACTTGTAAAGATGCAACAATTATATACATGAAAACATTGAGCATGATGTCTCTGAGTATGATCAAGTATGATGTTCTCTTTCCATTGACTCCTCCTGCTCCTCACGCTGCTGTCTTGCTTGGTTTTCCATTAATATTGCACTGGTATTTCCCATCAATTCTCTCTGTCTCGGAATGCATCGAGCTTGAGGGTATAGGTCCACCCCAAATTTCCAGGCACCTGGAGGAACTGAAATCGATCAGTGGCGGCGACTGCACAAGCAACAAAATTTTTGCATCTGCTTGCAGGAAATTACAGGAATAATTGGTAGTCGCATTAATCTGATGATCACATTATTTCTGCAACAGACGAAGGTCTTAGACCGAAAACTTGTGTGCCAATGAATCTAATTCGAGCAGAACAAAATGTGCTTTCCTGCAGTATTATCAACTCCGGCTCGATAGTTCTACATCATATTAATGTTTTCCATTCCCTCGTGTTTCTTTTTGTCCGATGCCTCTATCTTTTATCTCTTAGTGCTCTGAAGCATCGAATTTATTGTCACAAAATTATTTTCCTTTTTTTGCTGTAACTGTTTTCCGCTTTTTTTGATGGTGATCTGTCCTCTTGTTCTTTAAAACAAGCCTTGGAATGCCGCTTGGCCAACGACACTTTTTACGAAGACTGTCTGTGGTTGGCAACGTGTGGCAGAACCATAGAAATTGACAACAATAAACAGACAACTAAAAAGATAAAATTGCTAACTTCAGATAAACAGTTTATTTCTATGGGCAGAACTGATTGTCGGCAGCTAGGTCAACGCTCACACACTGTTGATCAAAAACAGATGTCTCGAGATTCGGACATTTCATTTTTATGGACTTTGCATCATTTAAGAGAAAATTCCAGAACAGTCTATTTTCCAGGGTCAGCTATGAAATTTTCTGCCTATCTGGTATAAAATGTGGTACATTTTTTGCAGCATCCACGTCTTTAGAATGCGCTTTCAAATTTTCTGAATGGAAGGTAAGAACCGTTTGTAAGATGAGAGTACATTCATTTAACATCACTCATCGCTTGATTTGATCTTTTCGGGTGATCTTAAAAACCACCAGCTGTTCGAGGATATTTTGGACAACTTAATGGCAATGCAACTGATAACACAAGGCTAGACATTGTGTTTTCTGCATCCATAAGAGCCGTTGCATCGTTAGCTGAATATCAAAAATATGAGTAAATCGTATAGGAAGTGTGGAGCGCTTCAAATGACTCCAGTTGCGTTCAGAATTTCAGGCATCGAGCGAGTGTACAAAATGAATTTCAATGCATATATCCGACAACAATACTCATATTAATTTGAATTTTATTTGTTTTGTCTATACATCAATTGAAAAATTATTTGAAATCAAGTCGGTTATCATTCTTCTATAGAACTATCGGCAACTTCTTAAACATGGCTTTGACAGCTTCGTATGCGGTTACAACATCCACAGTAACTCAGTAGATGCTCGGAACTACTGCTGCAATTCTTTTATTTTACTGAATCTGTTACAAGATGTAAGACGCTGTGAATAATATGAATGAAGCTTTAACTAAATGATAACGTAATGAATAACATGCTAATTAGTTGTTATTAGTTTGCCTTTTCCATCCTGTAGACCAGTGTTTATTCTATAAGACAACATAGGTTCATTTAAATGTAAGAATTACAAGGTTCAATTTTTCGCAGGACCAAGTCAATTTTTTTCCCAGCGAGTTCATTTTTTTAAACATTTTCGCAGATGGTCCGACCACTGCTATAGATCTGCCATTTAATATTACGTGCAATTATATACAGATTTAGATACTTCTATATATAACGAAATTATCAACCGACCTTTTGATATGGCATATTTGAATTAGTTAGCATTGCTCAGTTAACCGGACTGTTCAAGGTCAATGACATACGGTAGTCTAGTCATGTCAAGTTTTGATAATGCCATGAATTTGGAATACATGCACATGTACTCGCTACGCAAATATATTTTGGTTTGATCAGTCTGAAATTGACAGATATTCTCATCTGGTACAGAAAGAAGGCACAAATATAAAAAGAAGAACTAGGCCTACATGTAAATAATATCAGGATTTCTGTTGAAAACTGTAAAACATACGCGTGTATTTAACGAAAATCAGAAAACAATTAAAAAAATAAATCTACTAGTGCAAAAAGTCTAAACATAGCAACTCCTTAATTACATCTCTACACAAATTTGCATCATCTTCTTACTTAATATGGGCCTATAAAAGCAATGAGTAGGCTTTTGAACAAGATGCCAACAAGACGGCCCCAATCATTACAACAATCCTTCACTCGTTCACAATCAAGTCAATGTCATCATCTAAAGAGCTAAGTGAACTGTTACAATCTTCACAACACGGGGTGTGAAAGACGGTTTCTCAGTTTTGTGTGTGTCGGTGCGCATAAGCTGAATACTCGCTCCGTACCAGCACTGGATGGAGGGCAACTGTGGACAGCAGCTGCAAGCTCAGCAAATTTTCACTAAGACGTTTTCATCCGCATTTACTAGGACGAACCGCCAAACTTGACGGCTTACATATTTTTGATTTCACTTGAAAAAACAGGTGATATGAAAGATATGCAAGACAATAAATCAGTTATCGTCCGCTAAGCTCCTTTATCCTTTTACCGACGACAAGCAGATTTAGATGTTACCTGACTTCTGACTGCACCCTGATAAATAATGGTCTTCAAGAAAGAAACCTTCACCGAGCGCAAACATCACTGATAAACAGGGGCAATGAAAAATTAATTTCAAATAATTGCTAGGGATTTGCTACAATTAGGTGCAATTAAATATTTCTCAATTGACGAAATTAAGCTGACAATCCATTTGATTTTTTGGATAAAATTATTGCAATTAATTGGTCGGCCTACATAAACGTACATTACCTATATATGCGGGGATGAGAACGGGCAGTTAGGGGCTCTGACAAAAAATCAACTTTTGAAGGGCCCTCACGGAATCCTCTAGAATTCCGTGGGCCCTAAATAGAAATTCATTATAGAAATTCATAATAAAAAAATTCATTATAGCCTTTCAAGGGACACTGACGGAAACGCGTATCCGCTAAAGATTTTCATCCCTGTTATGCGAAGTTGCATGCTCTCTATCAATATCAATTTTTGAAGGCTGTAGTCATGGTATTTAATTTTAAAATTTAAATTCTACAATCATTTGCAAATAAGAATGACCAATAAATTCACTATGACTGAGATACTTCTTAGTTGTCTAAACTAATTTAGAGACGCATATGAAGACCAAAGATCTGTTATAGTGCCCGCTACTTTTGATAAGTGATCCTTAGATAACTTCGTTATAAATTAGTTCTGAGCTGCCAACGACTGTAAGTCGTCGTGCGAGGATTTCATAGAAGACTTAATTGGTTGTAGTCAAAGTAAAAGCAATTAAATAGACAATTAAAATGTGTGGTACCAAATAGTCACCACAGAATTCTGTTAAATACTGGTTGAATATGTGACAGTGAATTCATAGTCTTGGGAGCAAGGGCTGGTTCAACGCGGTATTGAAATCTTATCAATTAAAAATTTTTGAGTGATGAATATGTTTAAAGTGTTTTTAGCAAAATATTACTGAATTCCAGTTATTGTATTACACATTACTGTATCAAGTTATTGATTATTATTGAATTCTAGCGAGGTGATGATAATCCAGTCAACCAGTGGCTGTGACTACACTCCTCCCCCAAACTAAGTAGATACCGGTAGTACATGATTGTCATCCATATATTGTGACACAAATGACATGATGACTTACATGGCACAATCCACATACTGAGGACTGGTTCAAAATACATTCACTTTGACAATAAGTAGGAAGTATAAAATAGATATTCAACAAATAGAAGCAGACATAATTATAATAATGTATTGCATGCAAACACAATTCAAAAAAATATTAAGAATGCAACATAAGTACTTCACAATAGACTCAGTATTATACCCGCGACTGCCGATCAATATCATTTGCCACAAAATATCCAGGATTACAAAACATTCGGAAGCTCTGACATATCAGTCGTTATGAAAATTAAACGACTTACTTTTATAACCAGCTAAATCACAAATGAGGTCCATTTGGTCAACCGTCTAATGTAGCTAGCTTGAGCCCTATTTCTTAATCAGGGGATGGGACTATTTGGATTCATGCAGCCTCATCTAAAAAAAGCAAGTATCTACCTACTATTCGTCTCAAACATGCTGTATAAACCGAGTACAGTGGCGCTGCTTTCTGAATTATTTTGAGTCATGACCGCAGAATGTGCGCATTAAAATTCGGTTCAGTTCTTGAGAAAATAAGGTTTCATTTCAAGACCTCATGTGTTGGTTCATTTTATAGTATATTATAATATTATGTTTTTCAATTTCATTAATTCATGATTTTAGCATGACACTTAAAAAATTGCAGAAATCTTACTAATTTCCAATTTATAATGTTACCCTCTATCAATTGGCCTACTTAGTTTCCTGAAACCTACTACCTGAAACCTTGATGCTGTAAACCTAGTACGCACTACATCTACCGGATGAACAAGGAGTAAAACATAAGCTGTTTTTGAATTCCTACCCAGTCTAAAACAGCCGTGTTACATTCTCCAATATCTATTCCCGAATGAAACCCGGGTCAGAGTGAGAAAAAGAAATGGAACCCTCAATTGAAGCACAGTATAAAAAATGATCACACTGAAAATGATGCGACGCTTGAACTTTCCTATTGAATTTCAGAAAAATATTCATTGTTTTTAAATCAAAAAACTTTAGCACCGGTAGGTCTAGAAAAAAATGTTAAATTTTTATTCAATCTCAAGCACATTATTTCAAAAAGGAGACCATGAAGGTGTACGCTTACAGCTAAAATACAATTTAACTCACACTTCATGGAATAATAACTTGGCTTGTAGCATGAGTGATCGTCTTACCTTCTTTTACGAGGCCTCCAGCACGTAAACTTGAGAGAATCGGCAGAAATTGAGTCACACAGGTATTCGATTCACACATCTTCTACCATACTTCCTTTATTTCGAAGAAGATTCACGAAATCATAGTTTGCCAATGTAAAGAATCAGCATGAAAAGTCGTTGGCACATCCAGTGAAAGCTTTACAATTCACAGCCCTTCTGTTCGAGTGAGGAGCGCATATCGAAACGAGCGCAGCAGTATGGCCAGACAGTATAAGGTCACGCATTGTTAAAAGAAACGCAAAGTAAGTCAATGCGCGCTAAAGACGGCGGGCGAGGACACGCGCACACTATGCGTGAGTCACTCTATAAAGCAATGATCCTACGTGTAAGGCAAGATTGATGTTGTTCGATTGACGTCACTCGATCGTATTATACAGAAGTCCTCGACTGAAGGCATGCAAGGAAGAAACAAACGCTCATATTAATGTAGACCTGCAATTATTAATGAAGTATGGGAAATATGGGTGCTGCTATTGTGCTTGTCTGTGAAATCAAACTGCATGTTCATCGACTTCGCTAGTGCAAGTTACACTGTTCAAGTTCAATTCCATTGTTCACGTGTTTGTCTTGGAGATTCGGTTCCGTTTTGACACCAGCTGCTGGCTAGTGATAAAAAGTTGTGACTTTTCAATCATTTGACGTAACCCGGTGATAAATCACATCAGGGGCCCTTAACAGGTTTGCATTCAGGGGCCCCAACGGTGGAGTTCCGCAAGCTTTGATCAGGGCCCGTAGCGGTATTTAACCGCGTCCAATTTTAAAAAAGCAGGGTTATTTGTGCTACTCATTATTCATTAAATAGTAATATATCAGTAGTATACCCTTTTTTTAATTTAGATCTTAAAAATCCTACCCGATAACCGTGCGTGATTGAGTTATGAAAACAGTTTGCATTCAGATTTTCTTTATATTTTTGAAGAAATCACGTTATATAAATCATCACGCAAGAAATCACATATATAAGTCATTCACTGTTGGAATCCAATACACGTGGTCTTTTGACAGGTGGAGTGCCAATATCACTAGATTCCTGTTGCCTCTTCCTCCTTCCACCATACCGATCGCGGGCGTTGTTGAAGAGCTTAGACACAGTCAGTTCGACCTCCTTGCAGGTTGTCTCAAATAGATCTGTAGATGACTCTGAAAGGAAAAATTCCTGTTAAATTCACTGGCAGTTAAAATATATATTTAAGTCATACCTACAGTACAGTAATGCACAAACAACAGGATTTTATGAAATCAATTAAATCGATTTTCCGAAAACAATGAAAAATAAATACCAAGACACAATAAAATAACGTTTATTTACAATTCAATATTATTTGCAATTCAACCAGAGATTTTGACAGATATTCCATTGCTCACAATCATGAGAAACAGTGGAGACAGAGAGAGAGAGAGACGAGGGCCAACACCAAAGAAATGAAAATGACACAAATAAAGAAAATGTGCTATCTATTCAAAATATAGTTGATAACATCAGCTACGATGGTTGATCTAATGTTTATTTAATTAAAACTTGTTGGATATAGATATATTTCTTTAAAAAAATGAGATATCAATTGAAATATGGGCCAATAGAAAGGAAATGACATTAACCCAGACAAATAAAAGTGTGGGATATTACTTTATTGATGACATTAATCACATTTATTCATTTATAAAATACTTAATGATTTAATTGAATATGTGCAAATTTTATGAAAATCAATCAAATATTTAGAGATCTTATAAAATTTAATGAAATGTTTACATATTAACGTTTCGTTATCAGCATGATATGTACGAAATATGACGGATTTTTTGCAATTTCCTAAGAACATTATAATGACGGATCTGGTGGCCTTAACAAGCACAATTTGAAAACAAATTTGTAAAAGAATGGACGATCATTACATTGCTCACTTAATGACATTTACGGATGCAAGCATGTTTATTGCAGTCAATATTCTTATAGTTACGCATTATATTTTAAATTTGTCATCTTCTTTCGTGCAGATAGTGGAAGAACACATGTAACATACATGTAGATCACTCAAAGTGACAAAGACAAATAAAATGAATGAACTGCGTAACGTATATTGTTATGGATAAAAAAATTGCTTACAACTAGTATATAGCAACCAACCCACTTCGTACATTTACGCAGACAAATAAAATGAAAAAACTACGTAACGCAGGCTATATTGTTATGGATAAAAAATTGCTTACAACTTGTATATAGCAACCAACCCACTTCATACATTTATCTAATTTGATCAAGAATTGTATGACAAAAACCTCTTTCATTAATTTTTGATATAAAATTAATCGAGGTTCTAGCTGTACAAGCATTTTGAAAATTAACGGCGTCATACGGGAGGTGATTTTTCACTTTCATGATTGGAAATAGGCTCTCCCTGCTTTTTTTAGACAATTTATTGAAATTAAAAAAATATGAGCGTTAAAAACCCAACGTTTCGTCCGTCACGGACTTAATCATGGGCAACAAAGTCCAGCCATTTTTACAATGGGTTTATAGGCCTATACAGCTAGTGACAGCTCATATTTTTTAATTTCAATAAATTGTCTAAAAAAAGCAGGGAGAGCCTATTTCCAATCATGAAAGTGATTTTGAAAATTCTTACAAAAACCTTCACCGGTAGTTAGACCATAAACTCCAGTCTGACAGGACAGTTATCAAACTTAACAAATTTAGATGAAAAGGAAGTCACTGAATAACCATGCCAAAGTGTTTGGTTCAAATATTACAAAAAGAAAATATTCTAACCTTGAACAGAACATCAGTTTACTTGGTTCTTCTCACAACATACCTACACCCTAATGAAACTTTATTTATCAATAATGAGCTAATGCAATGCTGTTGTAAGTATCAAAATAAACATCTCACCTGTAGCGGGTCCAAATTTTTGATCAAATTTTGCATTCTCTTTGACTTTGGAGCAATAATCAATGTCACATGAATTTGATGGTTTTCAGCGAAAATATAGAGACAGTGCAGTACGTATTTCACTGAGTCTGCAATTAAATGCGAATCAAGACGTGTCCTGTAGATGAAGATATACCAGAAATTATTTCCAAAATGTAGGCATAATCGAATTACGACAGAATTCCTCTGAATGTCCAAAACACAAATTACTGACTTGAAGCGTCGTTAAAAGTTTTATAAATTCGCAAGTTTGAGACTGCAGATATCACAATATAGTGATGCCGGAGAGTTTGCTGACTGATATGCGTACAGCCACATATCACGATGCAGTGGGAGTCAACTAGCAAATAAATGACGCCTGCTTGGTAAACATTGCTAGCTCGCATCCTCTTGTCATGTGACTCATGGAATGAAGGTCGGTTCAGCAGGCAAGCAACGGGGAAACTATTTCATATAGTAAATCGGTGTGCGCAGACGAGTCTTACGTAATTGTAGGAGCAACAGGCATCTGAACAGCATTGTGACTTCCCATATGTTCCAGCCCGGATAACATTTAAGATAAGTTTCTGAATGGAAAAAGAAGATACAAGAAAATGAATTTATGAATTACGAGAGAGAGAGAGAGAGAGTGAGTGAGTGAGTGAGTGAGAGAAGAGAAGAGACGGAGTAGATTGAACTAAATATTCCTTTTGCAGGTGTATAAATCACATGACCGCAATTAATTTCCAAATTTTCTATCTATTAATGAATCATATGTCTTATCTCTTCTACATGAATTCATTTACAATTTCAGTTGAAGAATCTCCTATTGACTGACCATTTCAATTACTTTAAAAAGATAAGAAGAGTATTCATTTAATCAATGATAATCATCAATATGTATACTTATACAATGAAATTGATAGCGCTGATATAAGACAATATACATTATCTTTGGCGCGCAAGGTTATGTGAAAAGCAATTTCCAGAACACAATGTGACTTTACAGTCAATTTTACGTGAACATTAGCAGTGCTCGTTATTTCACAGGCTCAGCTATGTTATATTACAGACATCTTTTCATAATGTAATTTTACGTGACCCAAAAGTTGTACGGTAAAATTATATTGCCGAGTCTGTCAAATTACAGAACATTTTACAGTGTAGGAAGTGGCACATAACTAAGGAAGCATATGAATGATGTGTGTGCAGCTGCAGCACCATCTAGTGTAATCAGGGCATACCCTGAGCATGCCCTACTCTGCCCTGAAATCACATTGCCCTAAGGTTACCCTAATCTTGCCCTGATATCGAATTTTGAGAAAACTTGCTCGTTATTGATTTTCTTAGGGAAATTATCAAAAATCTTGTCATTTACAAAGACAAAGAGCCTATTTTGAAAATTTATTGTTGCCCTAGTTTTGCCCGAGTGCCCTAAAGGGCCCCGTCAGGGACCCTGACATCATTTATCACCGGGAAACATTGTTATCATGTAGCTAAACAGATGATTTCAGAAGTGCGCTTACTGCACTGTTTAATGCTAACAATTACATAAGTATGCAGGAATATTTTTGTTACATCGACAAATTAATTCATAAATATTTGTAAAATGTTTCAGATATGAACATTTAGGTGATTATGATAATATTTGTCAAATAATAGTCAAAGATGTATCAAAAATTATTAAAAAATATCAAGTATGCAGTATTTGATTGTTTTATAAAACAATTATCTAATATTTGTAAAATTTGTCACCATTAGTCATATATTAGATAAATTATCTCGGTTTTTTCAACCCGGGAATACTGTAAGAATTGAAAATAATAATCTTTATTTTATCAATGCGAATTTATCATGAATGTTCAATCGGGATTTATGCATGAATCATCAATGCAAGTTTTTAAGATATCATAATTGCGTATTTTTGGTTCAATAATGATAATCGATGTATTTTGACAATGCATATAAGCTTTCCAATCATTAAACATGCTTACCAACAATGATTTTCAATTTTGAATAATCTTTATTTTATCAATGCGAATTTGTCATCAATGTTCAACCGAGGTTTATGCATGAATCATCAATGCAAGTTTTTAAGATATTGTAATTGCGTATTTTTGGTTCAATAATGATAATCGATGTATTTTGACAATGCTTATAAGCTTTCCAATCATTAAACATGCTTAACAACAATGATTTTCAATTTTGAATTTTCCATGGATTTATTGGAATCATCGATCATGGATTCTGTGTCCATGGCTGGGCTACTAGGGTAACGTTAGCAATGGTCCACTTTTTCTGTTATCCTAACGAAAACCTATAGCGTTAGTTTTTTGTTAGTCAAATCTAAAAAGTAACGTTAGCATACTTCGCAAAACTCACTATACTTCTCATTTCACTAATTTCCAATGATCCAGAGATATACTAAGATCAAAGATGTTACCGTTTTTCATCACAATAAAATACATATTAAATACCAGAATATAAATCCTTGATCGAAGGTTTATCGTGCACCCCAAAAACGTTAGAGTAACGTTAAATTATTTCGGATCATGGTAGCTTAATTAAACTTTAGCAATGGTCGACAAGTTCCGCTATCCTAAATTAAGAAAAGTATTATTTCCAATATAAACTTTAGTTTCCAAAAAACGAATTTCATTGATTACTACAATTGTAATCCGCATGAGATAGTGAAATCTCACCAAAAATAATTGTTCTTAGAAAAAGCCATAACATGTACAACTAAGTTAACAAAATTGTATCACATCAATTAACCAGAGTATACACAGACAATTCTGGAAAAATTACAATTTCATAGCATGATTTTGCAATATAGCCAAGTCCACTTTCCACTTCAGAGACCATCTACATATCCAATATGTACCTGGCAGGTTGACTTGCGAGTAGATTATAATGCCCTGAGTAAGTTATCCAGATAAGTAAATATACTCGGAGTAAATTTATAATATTCAATTAGCATATTAATTCTACTTGTGAACATAATTGGGAAAACCGAGTACACTATTATTTTATCAGGTGCATGCAATTATGAGAATATTTGTAGCCTATAATTCAAATCTGAAGATAATCTTTGCTAAGGTTGAAATATTATTTGTAAAAAAGCTAATCACCACAATAACAAAATCAGTTGTTTTTCCAGTAACATTTATAATTAAATTATGTCGAGCTATCAAACTTTCCAAATGCTATTATGCAAATTTTTCCAAGAAATTCGGTGTGTTCAATCATAAATCAGGGCTACTCTATTATTGCGCAATGTGATGGTCTCTACAACATGTACATGATATACTTCTAATGATTACATTATCAATCAAATTAAAAGCATCTGGTAAAATTGCATTGACATTCATGAATCATGGTTACTTTGCGAAATAAAGAGATGCAATTTTTGAAAAATGGCAATGCACCTTGACAACTTATCTAGCATTACATCAGAGTTTTACAGAATTTGGGGCTTTCTTCAGCCATCTCTGTATAGAGTCGATTATATCTTTTTCAGATGCATTCGTAAATTCATTTCGCGCAATTCCAAAAATGACACGACATATATTCGGGAAACAGTTTTTAAGTGATAGTTTCCCAAGCCAATTTAGTTCACAGGCGACCTGTTGTGTAAAAAGCTTTGACAGTGCCATGTCTGTCGATCCAACGTTAAGTGACACAAAATTTTTCACTTTATCAGACATACTGAAATAGAAACATTCATTTTCACACAGTCCGGTAATAAGCCAATGCTCCAGTCTATCACCTTCGATTTGTCAGGTATCTGAATATTATTCTTTTCTCAGTTGCGTATAGGCATCATTCCGTTTCTTTCATGTTTAAAATGTAGTTAGCACTGTTTGCTTTTATTGGCGGAGATTATCAGTATTTGAGTGCTTCGCATAGGTTACTAGGGTTCGTCCGTCAGTCTACCAGAAGGGCTTAAGGATCATTTCCACGAGTTGAATCTTGGATGGACAGATTATGGTCCAAGATGACCTGTACATGTCCAGAGCTTCTCGGGCGTAGAAGATAGAAAGAAGAATGTCCGGAAATTTCATCGGGAGCGCGCGTTGGTGTTGATGCACGACTGGTAACTGGTCGAAGATTATCAGGCATTGGATCGAAATAGGGGGTCTTTCTGGTCGGCGTAGAAGAATGTCCGGAAATTTCATCGGGAGCGCGCGTTGGTGTTGATGCACGGCTAGTAACTGGTCGAAGATTATCAGGCATTGGATCGAAATAGGGGGTCTTTCCGGTCGGCGTAGAAGAAGGTCCGGAAATTTCATCGGGAGCGCGCGTTGGTGTTGATGCACGGCTAGTAACTGGTCGAAGATTATCAGGCATTGGATCGAAATGTGGGGTCTTCCTGATCGGCGTAGAAGTATGTAAGGAAATTTCATCAGGATCCCACATTGCTATCGATACAGGACTCGCAGCTGGGCGAGGGATACTGGGCATTGGATCACAATTTGAAGCCTTTCTAGTTGGCTTAGAACAATGTCTGGAAATTTGTAAGTTTGTTTCTCCACCTTCGTTATCAGAAGTTTCACTGGTGCGGTCAAAACAAGGTCTTTTCCTGGGCTGCTCTCCGTCAGTCTCCGACATACTCCCCTTCTTTTCATATCGCTGAGCGCGATAATAGACATAATCCAAGTCATCTGTAAGAAATATGTAGGCTATCATGCAGCATTAAAAAACAACTGATGATCAACATTTAATCAAAATTATATACGTCGTAAGTCTCACATTCATTTTGATGTGTGTAATTTGCATCACTAGCGTCCTATTTCAGGATGCACGGAATAAAGAATCAGATGGTAATTTCCAAACAGGAGAGAAGATTCAGACTTTCAGCAAAAATCGCAATTCACCCGACAGATACATAGATAGTTATAGAACGCGTGCAAAAAACTAATTGAACTCAACACTTAGAACGATTCTTATTGAGAGAAACCAAAACGTGGAAGAAAATGTTTCTTTGTCAACGGTCCCAAGACTTTCGCATACGACATTGTCATAAGAAATGTCTTTCAGCTCTGAGAACCGTCGCAAAACCGCTGCTCAGCTCGGTGCAGTGTCAGGAGGAATCTTTCCCAACTCATTGAAACACTCGCTAGCAATAAGGTCCAATCTGAGATGTGTCAGCAGTGCGTGGAAGTTGTTCATAGTCGATCTTTAAGCGCGGAAATTGATACCAAATTGCGGTGATTATACAAATCCGCAGTGTTTATACATGAAGATAGTTAGCGGATGCTAACTGAAAATATATGTGAAGAATTAGAAAATACAATCAACATTATTAAATATTATATGAAGAGCGACGTTACGTCTGTCTCCTTTGCGTTCATTGACCGCATTATAAAAGAAATTCAATTAAAGATCGCTAGACTACGGCCGTCGCTTCGTGCCACAGAAATTTCAAGGACCAATTCAGAAGTAGCAGTATGATGCAGTGCATCAAATGTATAGCCATAAAGCGTAGTTATTGCTTATAGCTCGCTATTGCTCGAAGAAAGTCGGAATAATAGAAAATTCAAAGAAGTAGGATATACTCGTATATTAACAGAATTCACGAAGATAGCCACTGTATAGTTCTACTTTATTGCCTTTCTCAGAATTGAGTTTCTCTGATTTTTGATCCTGATAAGCAATTCGAGGGAATGATACGAACACGCATTTCTGAGATAGATGACTAAATCATTCTGTGTAGCCTACTCTTGACTTCTGCAAGTGTTATAGCGCATTGACCGGCGCTGTGGCCTAGTAGTAGTGTTCGCCCTGCGTCCGGTAGACCTTCGTTCAAATCTTGCTCGGGTCAAACCTACAACTTTTAAAATAGGTGCATGTACACTCTGCATTCTTGCTAAACACCCAGCACAAAAAGAATGCGAGTGGGATAAATAACATCTCGGCCACATGGAAGAATGGCTCTGAGCCAAATGTGCTTCCGAGTATAAACAAAGTTAATTTATAAGTATCTTCTAACGTATCTCTTACATCAATTACATTTTGTGATACTCTGCATGCTTTTTCTTTTCAAAATCATCAATTGACTTGTTTCTTCTATCTTCAGATAGCTTTGCGATATATTCACGATT
Organism: Prostheceraeus crozeri; assembly: GCA_907163375.1. Classification (NCBI taxonomy): domain Eukaryota; kingdom Metazoa; phylum Platyhelminthes; order Polycladida; family Euryleptidae; genus Prostheceraeus; species Prostheceraeus crozeri. The sequence continues at coordinate 224,950 of CAJQUW010009455.1, read as the reverse complement.
AAAACTCCAGCTGATCATTTCAAGTAATGGCATTCTTCATTTAAAAGGTGTTTCGCGATTTTTTGAAATTATTTCACCTCTCATTTCGATCCTTTGTTTTGTGATGTTCTCGTTAAGAATCCTTTCGTAGTAGTAGTACATTTTTCATGTATTTAATTGATAAGAAGTTAAATTTTGTATCTTTGAATCTCGAGGTGTGGTACAAAAATCGATGCCATAATAGAATGCAATTAATTGCGCTAAAACTGCATTCTACTAAATACTAGGCCGAGAAGAAGGAGAAAAGAGCTTCGCTTTTGTATAGTTAGGCTTGTATATTGATCCACCGTTTGTTTGTAAAATCATATCAGTTGTCCTCTTATGCTTTAAAACACTACTGACTGTCGGAGAGGGCAACAGTTGCTAGCCAATGTCTATCAGTCGCGAGATAACAAAACTGTATAAGATTCCTTATCTCAGGGTCTCTAAGATCTCTTCATCCTAGAGATAAAAACAGAAATGCTTTCTCTCACCCATGAGGCACATGCGGTCATTTCCAATAATTGTTTTTTAAAAAAAATTTGGGTGACGTGCCCCACTCCCCCTGCATATAAATCACAATCATCATCTTCTAACCTTTGATTGTACTCGTTTCTTATCTCTGGACTATCGCCGCAAAAGTATTAGTTGCAAACTTTTCCTACGAATAGTATCAGACTCAACGCATCCTCTTCACCATCTCTTACTGCCGATCATGAATCATTCTAGGCAATTTCGTCTTCCAGTGATCACTACATACAAGTCTACGTGGAAGCAGGTTCATCACATGTAGCCTCCTAATAAGTTGTACCAGGGGCGTACATACTCTATCATTCAGGGGGGTGTGATCTATAAAATAGACCGACTCGAAATAATTAGTACTGGCACCATAACTGAAAAAATATGGTTAACATTTGATAACAATCTGACGTTTGCATTCTGAAATTAAGCGGTGTTCTATATATAAATCTCCTAAGCTTCTTCTGAATGTGCATTAACCTCATCCGCAAGCAACAGCTTTGATATTCTTATCCCAAGATTGATGGACTAGAGGCTCTTTATTATTCCTCAAGGACCATCATCCTCAAATGATAGCTTGCGCTGCGATAAATGTCTTTCTCAAAATTTATGATAAAACTGATACGTAATTATACTAGCCAGATGCATCAGATCGCTAGAGAAAATGAAAAGTAGAAAACTGCTTAGGAAATTTGCAAGAATGATAGACAAGGAAAACCATTGCCATGTATAAATATTGCATCAATACAACCAGGAATTTTCATAAGACAAGGTAATCATTTTAATGTTACCATGTTACTAACTTTATCGTCAAGTGAAGAATTCCTTCACAATCTACAATTGATGATGCAACTGTAATTATATCCAGAAGATGTTCTGCAATCAGCACTTGTTAACAAACTATGTGTATTGACACTGTACATTAGGTTGAATTTTAACTTTATTTTACCCAAAATTAAAACGGCTCGTCAGTTAACGCAAATAACGTTTTTGTGGTTAGCGGTATGCTCGGGTCTTCTATCTTGGCTGTAATTGTTTTGTCTAGGCCGGTATATTGTTTTCATAACTTGATCCTTTTCTTGACGCAAGTTTTGTGAGTTTGTGAAATTGATGAGACTAGCTTTGAGTTCTGTGAGTGTTTTGATAGTATCAGTCTGGTTGTGTACTATGACGAAAGTGTTGTAACTTTTATTAAGCCCTTTTAATATCATAGCTATGACTAGGTTATCGCTGACACTCTCACCTGTTGCGCGTAGGCTGGAAATAGCTGTCTCAGAACGGATGAGGTAGTCCGTAATGTCCTCATGATCCTCCATTTGAAGAGTTGTTAGTTCTGTGTACAGAGAGATGATTCGGGATTTCTCACACGATTGATGTCTACTCCGTAGAATCTGTAGAGCTTCGTTTCCATCGTTGGGAGCGTCGTTAATTAATAGATGTTAGGATTTGTCATCCAGTACCTGTACCAGTTCCGCGTACACCGATCGATTCGTTTTTTCGGTAGGTCCGGGGGATGTCTTTGCTGTAGCAACATCGTAGAAATCACTGTCTTTCGTGTAAAGATATGACAGGAACTTTGTCTCCCACAGTTTGTAGTTCACGGAGTCGCCGTCGAAGAATAGATGAGGGTGTCGTAGTACGTTGCGCGTAGCAGTGCTTGAAACAGGCGGCCTGGGCCCATAACCTGTTGCGAGTGTAGAAGAAGTCATATCAGTTCATTTCAATCGTTTATTGAACATAGGAATTGTAAACGGACAGAAAGCTATAATTCTTGACGTCAGGCGTAGCTGGCCTGAGCAGCGAAAGTGAAAGTTCTTTTTCCAGACATCGACATCGCGCACACGATGACGTCGATCCAATAATAGCAGAATCACAGTCATCGGGGAGTGACGTTGGAGTGAGTCAGCCACTCACCGCTGAATGAAACGCATGGATTAGATATACAGACATCACAGATTATATTACAACAAGTTGTCACACACCTTGATCAGCGAATTTGTTGTGATTTCTAAGAAAAACGCATCCCTGATGTTAGTGGACTGGCCAAAACTGTCATCGATCGGCTGTCTGGCATATCTAGCTAGGCAAGTTTTTCCTTGGAATAAATAACCTTAGCTCTCATTTCTCTCAGTGATTTTCGCTACATGATGATGGTGCATTCAATCGTGAAATGTTGCGATAAACATTTTTGGTTGCGATACTTCATACATTTGCATGACGCATCGATGGCAATGCAGATAATTAGCCTACTCAAAATTCTTTACTTACCCTGAACTTCATATCATTCTTTATATCATTCTGACCATGATTCTGACTATGCCTGAATTTCAATGCTTGTCAATTTTTTCGTCAATCAAGGTTTGCAAGTTGTACTCGTATTATTGTTCATTCATTAAATTGTGAATGAATGGAAGAATCCTCAATGAGTGTTGCATAATATCTCGGTCGCTTCAAGCCTGCAATACAGTGAGGGAGAGAGGGCATGCGCGCACTAAGCGGCCAGGTCGCGGCGACTATGGCCGACGGCTGCGACCAAGCAAAACGCCATTTGTTGAGGAAACGTGAAATGAGGAAGAGGTTTTCAGCAATTTATTATCCATTTGTCGCGGGAAGGGTCGCGCTCTGTCATAAGCTGCAACGTATTTTACTGGTCGCCGCGACATCCTGGCCGCGTGTGCGTCGCTGCAAATCTTGATGGCCGCCACGACCAATTGGTCGCGTCGGCAAAGTGCGCGCGCAAGTAGACGACTTCCCATCTCCGCAACAATGACAAAGCATTCCTGCTGGCCGCCACGACTTGGTCGCCGCGACTTGGCCGCTTAGTGCGCGAACGCCCAGAGAAGGGAGAGAGAATTCTATTAATAGAAGCGCGCTTTGTCCAGTCCAGCCCGATAACAGATAACTTTCTCGTGCGCCTTCGATAGCGCAGCGCAATTAGAAGATCATATTTCAACTCGAGGGTTGAAATAGAGGTCATCGCTTCATTTTACAAAGAGAAATAGCGCAGAATAATCTAGCAGTTTCATTCATGTCTCGAACTTTTGAAGCTGCCTGACTGACACCTGTGGACATCGCTGTGTAAATTGATTGATCTTATTAATGGATTATAAATCAAATTACAATATAGAAAATGCGAGGAATATCCTGAGCCGAAAATATTGATGGAATGGATTATTTATCAACCGAAATTCGTATCAGGTAAGTCGAATGAAGTGATGATAGATAGATTTAGTAAATAATAGCGGTTAACCTGCGCACTACACATTATACCAAACACTGAATTAACTGAAATATTTCAACAGATAATTTTTGAATTAGATGTGATGTAAAAAAATGTTCCTCTGGTTATAAATGTTTGACTATAGGTAAAGCAAGCCAATATTTCACGACCATTCAGATCGAATCGTGCGGACAGACTGACATCGTAAACGAATCGCTTCGTATGAATACGGTAAATCCAGTCGAAGCTCGTTAATTCGGACACGGATAATTAAGACTTCGGTCAATTAAGATCATAAGGCCGTGGCATTTTTTGTATATTTGGCGGCTTATATAAGTTGCTTTTGAATTCAGACTTTCAGTAATTAAGAGATAGAAAACCTGGTATTTATGCTCTTAATTATCGAGCTTTGACTGCAAGATACTTTGCACAGCGTTGGCGCTAACTGATGGTTCGCTGCAATGAGATGAAGTCAATTCTGGCTACGTGACATTAGACGGGCAAAATCAATCAATACGGCATGTGAAAAACCAATGAAACAGATTAAGTTAACAAAGGACTTTAATCGAATATCTTTATTAAGTAGGAAACACCGTTGTACTCTTATTAAAGATATTCAATTAAAGTCCTTTGTTAACTTGATCTGTCTCATTGGTTTTTACATGCCGTATTGATTGATTCTGCCCGTCTAATGTCACGTCGCCAGAATTGAATCGAGCTTTGACTGTATGTACAAATTCATTTTTATACTGATTCATGCAGATATTCTGCTATTACTGTCCTGTTTCATCTACCGCTTTATCTCAACTGCGTTGACAGCCATATTGATATGCATTGAATTTTCGGAACTTACCAGTGTACAGTCTGCCCTGACGATACGGCCTACATGGTCTTGATATAATCCCTTGCTTTACATACAACAGGATTTCGAAGAGCTTCTCAAATTATCATCAGACATCCTACCGTGTTCGCAGTAGATATTCTGTATCAAACAAATGAAACGAAAGCGCTGAATTCTCAAATCTTCGGTTAATGATTAAGCCTATCTCTATAATACAGAGTAGATTACATTACAAACGAACGTGTCCGTAATCAGCTTTAAACTCGAACGTAATAATATCCTCCTATGTATAATTGTAATATTTGATATTGCTTGATCGATCAATTTTTCAGTCTGTTTTCGTGAGATATTATTGCCAACCCAACATTTTTAATGAAATCCGTTTCATATGCTTGGGATAGTATACTGGCCTATAACACTCCTGATCGCCTCTCTGCAGACAAATATTTCCTTTTTATAATTGCAGGGTTATATGATCATCCAATTATGCCGTGTGAGTGATATTATCATTTTCTTATAAACATTAACATAAAATTATGTAGCAAGAGCAAAGGAAGCAATTTCTAAAATTGTAATGATGTATAGGCTATTTCCAACAATGATATTGCATAATATTGAGAACCTTTTTCATATTTCAGACGTTATGGTCTTCAGTCTTCGCGGAACTCGTCACTGCCTCCGAATGTTTCGGTTCTAATAGAGTTTTATTATCTTTCTATTAGTACATGGAACACTTAGTGGAGTGACACTATCGACCTGCGTGAATAAAAATCTAAGGTAGGTTCAGTAGTTTTCAGATTTATGCCACTTGCCACCCTTCTTGCGTTGTACCTTTTAGTAGTACAACGCAAGGGGGTGGCATTTTTTTGGAAAGTCAAGGGCTGGCCCTCGGCTTTTTGACGACTTTTCGAGGGACTCGCCCTCGTCTTTTAGCTGTGGTCCGGCCCTCGAGGGTCCGCGGACTTATTTTCTCGCGGGATATCAAGATGAGTTAGCTCAACTTATAGTCACAAATGAATTAAATTGTTCAGAGCTAAGACTTACGATCTTCGGCTCTTATAGTGGTTCAAAGCTATTTCCACCAGGTTTTAAAATTGATACCGCTCCTCGTCACTAAAATGACTCCATTAATCAGTCTGAAACTGAATAAATCAGTCATAAGACTACCCTACCAGCAAGGATATCGGCACATTTAGCCGTCGTTTGTAGACGCATTTCGGTATCCATGCGGAAATTAGCATGTAACAGGCACAGGTCGAAGGACACCGCTGCAGAAGCACTATTTCAAAATATACTTTCATGCGTTACCTTCGTATAATCAGTCAAAATATACGGGGTTTATCAAAATAAAGTCATGACTACTTTATCATATCACAATATAATACAAACTAGTCCACCGTGAAAAGATGTGTGATCCCTGTCAATTGATAAATTTGCTTCCATGAAACATAGGTACCGTACCAGTGTATCTTCTACGCAAAGCAAAATTTTACTAAAGCTTGTCACCATTTTCCGTTATTGATAAGGAACATCATTGCCATAGACTAACGGTAATTTTATTACAATGACTCACAACGTTAGTAAGTAACGTTATTCTTGCGTTAATTTGACAAAAATTTGTAATGTTATTCATCGGTTACAATTTTTGCCGAAAACTAATGGTTAGTTTTTGGAAACTAACGTTGCGTTGGACCAGGGAAGAAGCATTATGCACCATAACATATCGGTGTGTTCGACAATAGGAGGATCAGATTCCGCCACTTAGATTTAACACAGCATTTAATTCAATACACCGAAACAAACAACAAACGATAGATCAAATTGCCATGCAAAAGATGTGCGGGTGGTAGGATTCGAACCTACGACCAAGGTTAACTAGACCTGTGCTCTGTCAACTGAGCTACAGCGAGCTTTTTTTGGTTGCTTATTGCACTCCTCCAAATCATGGCTGTATGCAATGTGTGAATGCCATTGTGTAGGAATGGAATGAATCGCGGCGTTTACATCATCAACACGAGTTGAAAGTGAAGTCTGTTTGCGGATGAGAATGCAAATGTATGAAGTTAAGTCTTGGTCATGTCACACAAACACAGTAAACAAAACATGGATCGGGCGCTTACGATTTTGTGGTAATTAATGTGATTTCTTTTAGTTTGCTCTCTATAGTCGGGATAAAGTTGTTTCAAATGTTTCAATGGTAATCAGCACAAGAAGATATTAAGATTTCAAGATTCTTAATGCATGCGGGAGAATTTTAAAGAAAGTTCTCAGAGTGATGGAAAATATACTTCAGAGACAATTGCACATAAATAGGTGAAAATGTAATTAACACCAAAGGTAACGTGGGAGACTTTCTCGCTCCTCCAAAATTGATCACGTAGTGAAGTGGTATAAGTTATTGCTATCGCAGAAGGAAAGCAGTCATCCCTGATGCAACAATGAAGTACAGTAAAAAACATAGAACCGACACCGACAGATTTCTTTAACCGCTAACTGCCTAAATATTGAAAGTATTCTAATTGATGCAAATCGCGAATATCAAGCAATGAGTATGTGCAAAGTAACGAAGAGCACATATAATCGAGAAAGCAGTACAAAGCAAATTTTTAAACATGAAGCAAGGAAGGATGAAGTTCTGGGAGTGATGAAAACCATAATACATATAAAATTACACATAAATAAGTGAGAAGATAGATAACTGACACCAAAGGAAACGTATGAGACTTTATCGCTCCTAGAAAATTGATCACATAGTGGAGTGGAAGAAATTATCGATGTTGTGGAAAGAAAGCGGTCAGCCCTAATGTAGCGATAAAATGGAGCGAAAACATGGAACATGCACACTTTTGTCAAATTTTCTAACTGCTTGAGTCTCACAATCTTTAAATTTCTCAGACTCCAGACTATTAATCATGAAGTGTAGAGATAATAGAAAAGCAAGGAAACTAGACACTTTAATGAAAATCTAAAAGTATTTGATTCTAATCATCTTCTCTCAATTCTCGGACTGCAGACTCCCAATTAATTATCACATGTCGCTGTCACTCATATTAGAGAAATAATTACTCCGGGTTTCTGTTCCACAGCGGTATGACGCGTGCTCCTCATAACACGTTCCATAAAACATTCCTAAAATCACACTTGGAAATTGCAATAAAATCGAAGTGATTTAAGCGAACAATCAATGACGTTTTATGTTTGACGGTTAGTCCTCATGTGGAGATCATCTAAAGTAAAAGCAAAGCACTAAGAGACAACTCAGTGAAATTTTGACTACATATTTTACTTCTCATCTTCTCTTGAATCTCTCCGTGTCTCTGTCAACTACACGAGAGAAATGTCCAGTCCGTGTTTCAACGCCAGAGCGGTCTGAAGCGTGCTGCACATGTGTTGCACATGTGCTCACACAAGAAAAAGGGAAGATTTGTGTGACAACGTGCACAGAAAGCAGTGCGGATAAGTAAGTTATCGCACTGGGAGCCTTATATATAACTTTATAACTTTATATAACTTATAACACTCTATAACCAATAGATGTAATATCATTTTGCCTAGCAGTATTGGACAATGGGTTTTATTTATCTTATCGGATAGTCTGTTATCGTCACATCGACGGCAATTTATCTCATAGATTTGCAGAAGAGTTAGTACAAAATTTGCTAGTTAGATATTCACTATTCAAATATGGAAATAAAACACCTTATTTGACAGTGTGCCTTCCTAGGTCTGACTCATAATGACACCACTGATTATTTTGCAATGTTGCCAATCACTCTTTGATTCATTTGACCAAGCAAACATCGATTCAATCTGAAATAAAATATTTAAAGTCAAGTAGAAAGGAATGTGCTGATGACACTGATTGATGGACCGCCGCATTATCACAGAAAGTTTCCCTTTTTACATCAATGGACCGCCGCAACTTTAAAATGAATAGCACATTAAACTCGACGCGTTATGTAATGGAATAGCGTTTCTTTTGGGAAAAAAAGGGAAGCATACTCCTACGACAAAACAGTTATCGTACAACCGGACGTTGCTGGTGTATTCATTCAGCTCTAGCATAGCTGATGTAAAATCCAATGAGATTAATCCACCAAGTGGTATACCGTCTCTTGTCTCCACTATCATTGATATGTCAACTTGTACAATGCCATCAGTCATTGTTTCCATCATTTCTACAGATTCTTCACACCGTAGGTCTGTATAATTGTTTAAAGGCTATTGCAAGGAAAGGAGATTTATCATTCACATATGTCGGCTTGAAATACATGTCAAATTGCAAGAAGCATTATGCACCATAACATATCGGTGTGTTCGACAATAGGAGGATCAGATTCCGCCACTTAGATTTAACACAGCATTTAATTCAATACACCGAAACAAACAACAAACGATAGATCAAATTGCCATGCAAAAGATGTGCGGGTGGTAGGATTCGAACCTACGACCAAGGTTAACTAGACCTGTGCTCTGTCAACTGAGCTACGAGCCACTTACGCAACTGTGTCAATTGGCAATATCAAACCTTTACCACCACACATCAGTTGTCAAGGCAATAATAATCAATGAATAAATAACACGTCACAATTGTGACTGTCGACATTAAGGCAAGTAGCGGGGATCGATTGTCCACCAAAGCATCTTAAGTCATGTCGTGAATGCAATTAACAACAATGATAAACGATAGATCAATTGCCATGCAAAAGATGTGCGGGTGGTAGGATTCGAACCTACGACCAAGGTTAACTAGACCTGTGCTCTAACCAACTGAGATACGAGCCACTTACGCCACTCTGTCAATTGACAGGATTGGAATTGTGTCAATTGGCACTAATTGGAAAGTCAGAGTCTCAAGTCATAAATCATTTTTATTGCATATGTGATTTTTTATAATTGATCTAGCTAACTTAATAGACATATTTTATCTTATTTTGCCGCTTCACAAATGTGTGCGATGTTTCTTTTTATCGCACAGCGAACGATAACAAGAGCTCCCGTGCGACAACCAACTAGTGGATTGGTTATCGCACAGCGAGCTTTTTTTGGTTGCTTATTGCACTCCTCCAAATCATGGCTGTATGCAATGTGTGAATGCTATTGTGTAGGAATGGAATGAATCGCGGCGTTTACATCATCAACACGAGTTGAAAGTGAAGTCTGTTTGCGGATGAGAATGCAAATGTATGAAGTTAAGTCTTGGTCATGTCACACAAACACAGTAAACAAAACATGGATCGGGCGCTTACGATTTTGTGGTAATTAATGTGATTTCTTTTAGTTTGCTCTCTATAGTCGGGATAAAGTTGTTTCAAATGTTTCAATGGTAATCAGCACAAGAAGATATTAAGATTTCAAGATTCTTAATGCATGCGGGAGAATTTTAAAGAAAGTTCTCAGAGTGATGGAAAATATACTTCAGAGACAATTGCACATAAATAGGTGAAAATGTAATTAACACCAAAGGTAACGTGGGAGACTTTCTCGCTCCTCCAAAATTGATCACGTAGTGAAGTGGTATAAGTTATTGCTATCGCAGAAGGAAAGCAGTCAGAGAAATGTCCAGTCCGTGTTTCAACGCCAGAGCGGTCTGAAGCGTGCTGCACGTGTTGCACATGTGCTCACACAAGAAAAAGGGAAGATTTGTGTGACAACGTGCACAGAAAGCAGTGCGGATAAGTAAGTTATCGCACTGGAAGCTAGTCTCGCGCTACGCGCTCGACTTTTGCTCCCAGTGCAATAACTATTACTTACATTACGCAACCTGTCAATATGAAAAGAATATAAATGTATCGTTTTTGCTGAGTTACTACTCCAACCGTCAGCCTCCTACTGGTGCATTATTATCTTGACTCAATCCCATTTATGGAAACAATGAATTATCAACTTATACAAATCGTGCAACCGTGCCCACCAGGTCTTCAATTAACCCATCAGTTCGGTTTAAAGTGCTACACTGCCGCATAATATATGTTTTCAGTGGGGAAAATGCTGGATATAAACGCTGAATTCACGAGTTATTTAAGATTTAGCTATACTTCAAAGTATCTCCAAGCTGTGTAGAGGACAGGCTGCGCCAAATCAAACAAAAATTTGCATTGCTGTCTAGATTAAAGTGATTTTAGTAGATATTTTATTTTATAAATAAGTATAGAATAACCTACATAAGTGTTTTCGTTTTATAAAATTTCAAATTCATGGGATTTTGCATGAGGAAGTTGCAAATTTCACAGATGAGGTAGTCACAGATGGGCTACCTCTATCTATGACCATAAAATTGACGGGAGACAATATCATAGGCGACGGATAAAAGCAACCGATCGCTGTTAAAGCGCTTGTCCTTCTCACAAAACCTATTATATTTCTATTAATATGGAATCGTTGCTAGAATAACTTTGTCTTGTTGGGTATTATGACTGACTTCAACATGATTGACTTACATGTATATGTAGAGCATCCTGACTTGATTGATGTCTATTGCCTGCAATTTTATCTACCACGTAGGATGCTCGCCTTAAATGAAGTTACATGTATAGGTATACGTATAATACGACATGCACAGAAATAAAACTCAATGGGAGCGAAGGGTTGCGGACAAATATAGCGGTACTTACGGTACTTATGGTGAATATAGTAATACCGTCCTGATAGTGAATACGGTAAATAGGCCTATAGTACTTCGAAAATAGCGAAAATCAAAATAGCAATGAAATTTTGAGTATTTAGGTCTGTGGTTCTCACATAACACTAAAAAACACCTTGAAATTTGTGTACGAAGGGTAGTAAATCTGCCTATTTCATAGCCCAGAAATTGAGAGAATTTGGACATGTGAATAGATTAGTCGTGAAGATTACATTCGAAAAGCAATCTTGATCAAAATTGAAACACGATGGAGAATTTTGTTTTCACAATAAACTGTCCGATCTCCATATAATTAACTGAAAAAATCACAATTTTACAAACGTTGCTATCATTTGAATAACACACAAGGCAATAAAATGTCTAGTTACCAATATGTATATTACAGAAACATGACACCATTATTATGTACTCATCTTGCTCGGATTATTTCACACAACGTAGCCATTTTTCAAGTATCATTATCAGATCATAAATGCTCAATTTTGGCTCGCGCGCGAAGTAACTGTTTTACTCCAATACATACACACACTTGTTGATACGCTGTTCCTATTGATGCATCAGATAGCGCACAAACTCTTTCCTTGAGAGAGATGCTGTGTTTGATTCTTAGACTGAGATCTCATTGATCATACTCAGTAATGCACATCTTTCGGGTCGTCATGAGCAGAAAAGCATTGCATTTTCATTGCAATTTGAAGCTTGAAATGCTTGGCAGACAGGGCCGAATAGACGAATAATAAGCTTAGGTTCGCAAGCTCACAATGAAACTTTTAAGAAAAATGTCTGTCACATTGGAGTAAAATTAAATGATTGCATATACAATCATAAAGCAGTGCGTTTAGGGCAGTGTATGAACTTCAATGGAATTATCACTTAGAAATCTCTAGTTTTTACCTATCCATGTACTTCCATTTCATTGTGCAGCAATGCACACCATAACGTTGAACATACATGCATACTTTAAGCTTGAAAATTCACTGAAATTAATATCAACGTTTCGAACCATTCGAAACATGGGTCATCGAATTCCAGAGAAATTAGCAAATTTGGATTTTCAGTATTAACTAGAATGTCTTAGAAAGTGCCAGAGAAAGTCTAGCTACGTTATTACAAGATTTTTGCATCAATACCGTCCGTCCCGTCAAATAATGCAGATTCATTCCGCAGTTGTTATATGAGCTCCGCTCTTTGTTCACAATCTATGTTGTTGCTATATTTCGTGGTCAGTGGGCCTACATCGACTGTACATGTACTACATGTGGAGGGGTAGACTTTCAATCAAAAGTGGAAGTAGTGAAAAATTCCTCTCAGAAGAAAGCTGCTAATGCCTTAAAAGCGGAAGATAAAAATTATTACAGAATGCATGTTCAAAGTTCATTCAGTTTTACGATTGGCAAAAAAAGCAAAAGACAGATGTGAAAATGGGGTTCTTACTTTAACATATTAGATGACCGCATCAATTATCAAGAGTTATCTGATTCTAAAGTAACTTTTCAAATAGGCTGTTGTTGTCTTTTTTGCCTGAAATGGCACATGCGTCACGGACCGTGAATCAAAAAACGACCTGAGGTCATCAAAGAGACGATATTTTGACAATGCACGGTAAAACTTTTGGTAAAACTCGGTGACACATTTTGGTAAAACTTACAAATTCTTGGAGCTGATAACACCAGCATTCTATTGAATCAAAACGTGAAAACGCCATGGTTAATACAACAAAAGTTATTAAATTGTGTGAACTTGACCGTCAAAAACATTGTTAACGCGAAAATGGGGTAAAGTTAAGTAAAGGTGCTGATTGAATGAAATTGCACAAAATTGTTATTCGAATTCGAAAAAAATAATATCATCTTAAAAATAATATAAAAGCTTAACACGAGCCTGATTCAGAGTGATAATCTATTTTTCTGTATTGCGTATGTTCGTCTGTAAGTATCGGTGAATAAATTGACCAGAAAACCATATATTTTAGTCTGCTGGTTACAGCAGACCAGACACAACTTAGACACTCTGACAATTTAAAGTACTTAAGATGACCTTCTACATAGGACAAAGTTTATTGGAATTGAGCATCTTCATCAATGAAAAATCGTGTCAGACTCTTTTTAGCAACAAGTTTTCGTTAAAACGTATCAGTGATTGTATCTCTTAGTACATTCAACGAATCTTAAAATCTTCACATCACAATGAAGCTGAATGATAGCTCACACTGTCTGTTAATGTTCATAAAAAAATTCTGTTGTCTTCATATTAAAATCCTGCATCAAATAGAACGCTCTACTTTCTTTCGGAAGCCCGAATGACCACAACTGACCACTTAAGAAAGTAAGATGTATGTCAAAATAATCTGTGTAACACAAGGTTTCATATGTTATATCGTTTACTAAAATTGAACTAACACTTCAACATGAAAATTACATTTGAAAATGGGTTAACTTTTTTGTGCAATTATTTTCCGCATGCAGTCCCAGTTCCATAAGAATGTGACGTATACGATTTGTGCAGCATTTATCGCGTTTTGATTTGCTGCTTAAATTAAAATTTCAGTGCATTACTCTTAGTAAGATAAGGAAGTGGTAGTCAACTAAGACAATTTAGCTATCATACAAAAGGTTTACTGCTCATTTTATTCTCAGAGAATGCTATTAATCTCATATTACCGTATAGCAGAATACATTTTGATAGGACTCCGACTCCGGGTGGCAAGCATAAATAGCCGTTTTTTTAAATAAAAACTGGTAATCTACATCATAGATCATTATAAGCTTACCTGAACCTATCTTTAGTGATCATTGCTGTATTATCAATCATTTTCGATGGAAGTTTATCAAATGTCGTTTTAAGTTGGATGCATGCGACCCGCCTCCTCCCATCTTGTTGATGTGTGCTTCACACGGTTTTTCTCCAGTCTCTACCAGGCAGGAAAATCCCCATCCTTCTCCAAAAAATCTGAGTACACTTTCGATTTTAATATGCGCTTTGGAGGACCCATCACACACGACTAATGTGAGGGTAAGAGGTAATGTTCTCAAACAAACTAGTATTTAATTTTTGTCTCTGACGTGACCTTTGGTGTGCAGGTGTGATCGAGGCTAGGAGGGCTTGGCTTCTCCACTAAATCACTGAGTGAAAAGACAATCCTTTTTTCACTGTCACGGTTAATTCACAGCTTTGCATGCACTGCTGTCTCCGTACTTTTGTTTGACGGAGAAGATTGACATCAAGACAGTGACATCCATATGCACAAGGATAAATAATTTGTTTGTATTATATTCCGGGTCTAGTTATAGGCTGGAGTCCGGAGTCCTGTCAATTGATAGGACTCCGACTCCAGCAAAAATGATAGGACTCCGGGACTCCGACTCCGACTCGGCATCCCTGCCTTCGACCTACGAATTTGGAGATCGATTTGTGAATCCAACAGATCCATTTATCAATTATCACCCATTTTTGACAGACAAAATTCTAGCAGTTTTTATCAGTGAAATTTAGCAGTTATCAGTCGCTCAGATGTTTATGAAAGTGACATTTAATCAGTTGATAAAAGTCAGCAAAGATTCATGTCAGTAGTGCTTCTTGATCGGATCTGCTCCATAGGGGAACTCTAATTTATCAGTGATTGTTTAGGAAAGATAAATCAATCAGCTTGGTTTAATCAGAATCTTATCAAAATGTTCTTATCAACTCACAAATATTGAACCGTCTCATTCGTTTTGTGAACTATGGTCTGATCAATTATCAGTATTTCGTGAATTAGGTCGGGTGAAAAATTCTTAACAAAATTTTTACTAAATTATTTTTATAATATCTGAACTATAATAGGCTTCTTCACAACTAGGTAAACAATCTCATTCAGATCTACATTAGCAGGCAAACTGACAACGTCAAACGTCAAGTGTCATTTTGATGAGCTCTCTATTTGCAAAGTAGAACGGTAAGATCTACTTTTAGTGAGCATGCTTCTATTAATAAATCCACTGCGGCCCTTTACTCGCATCACTTGAAACTACTACAAGGAAATGTAAATCGGACAGCGGCAGCACTTTAGTTCAGTTTACAACATATGAGTTCATGACCTGAATATATTCCATGCCAAAAATTATGACTTAAGACTCGTTCTTTTCAATTAATCAGAGAAAACATAGAAAATCTCATTTCTACTGAAAAGTTCGATCATACTTCACCTTTGCATTCGCATGTGATTTTCCTTGATAGTGTCTGACAAGAGTAGGAACCGAGTGAACTCGGCAGACGCGCAGACTCGTTGTAGCAATAGGGTGCACAATATTCTGTGAAAGTCCTATGTTCGGCCTCGTTCCATGCAAAAACTCGTTTTGGCGAATGGACTGCAGGAGTCATGTGCATGTGTGCACTAATGATGATGTTTCAGATTAGTGAAATGTCCGAATGAGACAGGGGTAGAGGGATGTGATCCTCGTGGAAATGAAAAATGTAATTGCACATTCAAAGCCACTGGTTTATGCAGATACATTATAAACTCTCATGTCTATATCATCATCTGTCTATACACTCGTGTCTACGCATTCGTTCTAGTGCTGCTATTATGGAAAGTCAGATTTCTAAAGTCTTTACCATTGAAATCTAACACCAAAGGCATGTTCACACTAGCACGATAACGATTACGATAAAATCGTGCCGATATTTCATTTTCTCGGATGAACGATTTATCGTTGGGCTCCGCTGCTCAACGATATATCGTGACGATAAAATCATTCAACTACACAATTTTATCATTTGTACTTGTTGCAAAGGAATAAATCATTCCATTTTCAATGGATGAAGAAGACGGAAAAGTGACGCCGACTGTATTGGACTAATCCAGTATCTCGCAACAATTAAAGGTCCCCAAAATACTATTTCCTTTTGGTTGCAAAGAGGCTGTCAGCGGCCTGATGGAAGGTCCTCTGGCCTTAAGGAGTTGAACTACTCCAGTCGCAAGAGACCATCGAAGCTGAATCTGTCCGAGCGACACAAGAAACTGAGAATACAGTGGTCAATGAAACGTTGCCACTGTTGGAATCAGTGGTCGCATGTTGTTTCGTCGTATGATGCAGTTGGCCGATTAAAATTCGAAGATGGACGTCTACGCCTTTGGCTAGACGTTTTTTTTAAATCGAGGAGTTAGAACGATTGCAGGAAATTGCTCATCCGGGGAGCCATTTGGAGTGATGGTCGCACTGCACTGCATGTTATGAGGGAAAACATGAACTTCGAACCTCGAAGTTCGAGTGCCAGAACGTAAAATGCCCGCCAATAACGAGCGAGTGCCAGTTAAATATATCTTTATCCTTTAGAAGTCAGTTTAGGTGATCCATCATCTGATTGGATTCTCATGGATGACAATACTCCATGCCATCGTGTCAGGCAGGAGTATGAACCTTAGACTGACCGGCAAGGTCTCCTGACTGTAATCCAGTCGAGCATGTCTGGTCTATCTTGGAACGGCGAGTTCGTCGACGAATTTGTCCTAGCAGTGATTTGAATCGGTTGGAATCTTTAGTGAGGCAGGACTAGAATCAGATTGATCAACAGATGATCAGAAATTTGATTGGCAGTATACCTGATCGCATCCGAAAGGTAATAGAACTTGAAGGAGACGAATTTGGCTGCTAGGGAACGCACCCATCAGTTCTTATAACAAAGAAAAACATTTAATATGATGTGGGAAACAAATTCATTCAATTATAGTTAAAAACTTACTGTTTAGTATTAAATTGTTGCTGTTTTAACTAATTATTGACTATTTATGAAACAGACTGAAATAAATCGGCACGAATTAGTAACTGTTGCATGTTTCAGTAATTTAATTCCCCTGAAGCTCTTGCAATCGGCGCTAAGTCGTACGACTGAATTTACCATCAACAGCTGCTATCCATTCTCATCATCTATAACTGCTGCAAGATAATTAATAACAAATTAGACGGATTAGGATACAAGTCTCTTGTCACTACAGAATTAGATTGCTTAAGCGTATCACTTTGCTAGAAGTGCTGGCACATGCAGGAACATAGTAAGTGGGCAAAAAGAAATTTTTGATACCTTGCAGAGATAGGAAAAATAGTCATGCGCCGCTTGCAGATTGCTGTGAATTCCTTCAAAATGCTCCGATCGGTTCAGATTCAAAGAATTCAGATCATTGTGCAAAAGTTTTCTCAATCATGGAATGCCCTCCGATCATTATAAAAAAGTTAGCAGGTACGAAAAACGTTCACAAACTTCACTGTAGAACATGACGTCGACTGTGTTTCCTTGCTGCGTGATCCGGTTGATAATAGTCACTGAAACTTCGTACAATTTGGTGTGCTTCACATCTTTCATTATTGAAATAATTGATAATGAATTGAAAACTTAAGAAATAGAGAAAAATCAAGATGTTATCCAGTGCGCGTCGAAAAGAATCTCATTCGCCTATTAAAATGTCTATTTCAGGGATTTTATAAGTAATCAACAAGGAGACAGTCTTGACTGATCATAGTACAGAAAGACAGCAAGAGACAAAAGCATATAAAGGCATCACAGGAAAACAACAAAATTTTCCACAATTCAATAGCACGGAAGAGTTGGATATCCAACTACTAACGTTCGATACTTTGATATTCTACAAAAGTGTTGGCTGATGGACCTGCTCTGTCAATCAGCTCAAGATAATTTACTGCTTTCAATTGAAAACTCGATATTGTTTTCTCGATAATGTTGGGCCCTCCGATCATTATTAAAAAAGATAGCAGGCGCACGAAACATCGTCTGCGTCTTTTTGCTGTGTGATCCAGTTGATAACAGTCACTGAAACTTTGCACAATTTAGCATGTTTGATGTTGAACTGGCTGCTCATTGTTCGATTGCTGTGGTATTATGTCAGCAGATTGTTCCATTTCATCAACGTTACATTTTTCAATGTTTCCTTTCTAGTCAAAGAGAAGAAGAGACAACTTGTCTAACTCTGTGCTTGTTGCTGATAAGAATAGAAGCTACTACTAATTACAAATTAAAAGTATAGTTCAAAAGTATGAGAAATTTTGAAGGAGAAGTCAATAGCGGTCAACTTGCAGTAAACCTTTGGTCCTGGTCACAAGTGCTTAGTCCAAAGAAGTCATTTCCCGGACCAGAATGTGTCAATGACAACCAATTTATGAATTATGTCTCAGACATGAACAATTTAAGCACAAAATTCATTGGCAGCCGCCAACGCTGTACAAGGTCTGCTCATACATGTACTGCGACTCGGAATGACCCCAAGCTAGTTTTAAGCATGTAGGATAGCTGAAAGCTGAAGGACATAAAACATAAAAGGAGTTAATCAAGAAGGCCAAATTGTTGAAATTTAGCTTGATTAGCAGAATTACGTAGAAACTAAAAGTTGCAGAAACTAGAGTCCTATCATAGCCTTTGAGCAATATCAAAAAATGCGTAGGGGCTCCAAGACTCCCAGGGAAAATAGGGTTGTTTCAATTTGCGAACATCTGAACACAGCACGCTGACCATTATCGGTAAGAATTCCATCATTTGTCACGATTGCATCATGAACAGCCGTGATGATGTGCTTTCATATCAGAATCGTCAAACGCACGAAGAAGGCGCGAGCGTTGATGAAGCTTCAGCTTCCGAATAATGTAGGAAGAGGATAACAATAAAAAGGCAGCAGCCAAGAAGGCAGCATTAGTGAAAATTTGTGAAGCAATAGTCGGCAGTGCTGATAAAGTAATCTATATGGAAGCATTGCGTGGACATATGGCTCTCAAGGCTGGCTGAACCCAAACTCTTAACATCGCTCGCCATCGTATGGGCCTATCTCTGAGGCCAACTTGCTGACGAGAGTCTTAAAAAGTTTTCAAATTACATGTACATTCATTTACTCGCGCATTCCATGTATCAATAATAGATAAAGAACTATCAACTTTATATCCAAAAATAAAATTGTTGTGGCTATCATATGCAAAAAACATTCAATAAGCCTATTCAATTGCTATCTCTATCGCAAAAAATTGAAAAACGGTAATTGAATACGGTCTGAATACGGTAATTAATGCGTGAGCTTCGATTTCACTCAGGTTGTCACTTCGAAGCAAGAGCAGAACTTAAGTTCATGCCCTACTCGGCTCTAAGCTGCATTTCATAGATAGATAAGTAGGCTAAAATTTCTTATTGCTGTTCAGTACAATGTCCTTTTTCATATCCCTTGATGAAGGTTATGCCGATGAAAGTCACCACTTGCGTTGTATGGGGACTCAGAGGCGAAGGAAACATAAAAGAAATGAAGGTCATTCATCGATTCATCATGAGATACTTGACTTCGTGGGCGTGACGTTGGCAATGTCAGTTTCCAGAGTTCTCCTTGCGCGCATGACTTCCTGAAGTGCTTTCTCTCCATCCATTTGTCGTGGTGTTTTGTTTTGTTTCCTAGGTTTTGTAAATATGTTCATCTATGTAAGGACAATGTTTATATTTGATGTATCAAGCACTGTAAGTAAATGCTCAAATAATTCAGCTGATTTTTGTGATTTAAAAGAAGGACTCGTGTGCCTTATCCAATAAATGCCTTTGACTGTAAAAAAAGTACACGCGAATGTAAAAATTATATATGAAAGCACACATTTTAAGTCAATCTACTGAAAAACTGCCTTAAGTTGTGTCACTACACGCATTTTAGCATGCTTATGCTTTGTAAAACACTTCAATATAAAAGCAAACTTCTGCTTTAAACAATTTAAAGCAAATAGAATAAAGACAAGCAGCTACAATTCTTTGATTAATAATTCTACTGAATCATGACCGTCATTGACTGATTTGCTGTAAATTGATCCTTCAGGAAACCAAGTCGTATAAGGTACTTTCAAAGCGCATTTGAATCCAAATTTGTAGGATAATTTCTTCGTGAACAAACTGGTAGCTTCACTAACAGCATATTTATAATTCTTCACCCTGTAGTGATCCAATGCAGCTGATCGAACTTTAGACGCGATGCCCTGTCGGCAGAAATCTGGCACTGTCCCAAGTAGAATGAGATGTACCGAGTGTCCGAGTGGAAAGGTCCCGCGATCAAATCCTTGAATCTTGCAATAATGTTCTTCCAAATGACGAATAATACCATAGATTTGAGAATAATGTGGATGATTGAAGACATAGTGAAAAACTTTCGGATTCATTACACTTCCGAAGTCCAACGCCATCGAACCTGCTACTGGAGTGCCGTCTTCTGTCTCCGCTATCATAGATAACTCATCCTCAATGATATTGTCGGATAGCAGCTCCACAAGTTTCCCTGGCTCCTCGCTTGAAGTCCTGCATATTTCAACATCGGCTCCTGAAAATATCGAAATCATTATCGCATTAATTCATCAGCTGCCAAGGCAGTTTAGAATTCAATTTTTGCAGAAATGGTGACATATACTAAACGTCGTATAGCTTAAAGAAATATCGGTATTTTTCTGAGTCTACCGTCCAGCAATGGAGGTCATTTCACTAAACCCCATAGCATTTTAACCAAAGGAGAGATAAGGTCAGAGTGCAAGCGTACTGAAGTAAGAACACAAGTACTCAGATATTGAACTAACTAATATTATACACAGCACATGTAATGCATGAATAATATATTGCACATTTGTCGTCACAGCAGAGAAACACAGAAATATCAAAAAAGTTCAAACAGTAGAACAATGAATAGAATAGATGCATCAAACAATTCAGCAGTCAAGAGATGCATTAAATATAGTGGGAAATACTATTACCATGGTCACATTCACAATCATTGATGGTATCAATAAGCTCATGCTGATGCACGTCAGCATCAGATCAATTGCGATTGTATCAAGGAATTTATATATGTACATTACAGTAATAAAGCAACCAATTGACGAGGTTCCAATTTGCCTTTATTGACATCAGTTTCCGAAATTACATGTATTTTAACATTTCTCAGAAATGGCGAGGAGTTGAAGTATCGAAGAATGGTTGATTGAAAGCTATTGACAAGTTGGTGAAGCAACATGCACTTTCTCTGTTTGATAAATGTCTAGAAGCAAACAAGTCGTTGCTCACTTTTTAGGAACTTTGAGCCGATGAAGCATCAAAACCCTTTCACAAAAATTTATTATATCATGTTGAATGCAGAATCGTGGATTTCCAAATTTACGCCCAAAGTTACGCAATATAAACCCCCATTTTTATCCTAAATAAGCTCGGGACATCAATATTCATATTGAATCTTTACAGCTTGTTGTTTGTGTTCTAGAAAATTTGCATGAAATCAAAATTGCATGATTGCAACCACACCAGGTTGCATTTACAGTTAGTTTTTATTCACTCGGTCTTGAAAGCCCGCACGAGCCTTTTCTGATTGATTCCTCACTTGGAATTCTTCTCTTTCCCCAGTGCTATGACAACGCTGGCTGCTAGCATGAGTGAAGCTTCGTTGCGCACGGTTGTAAACCATATACGCATGATAAACATTAGACTCTTTTTTAATTAATTTGATATCTAATTATTCATTAACATGCATGCTGTAGGCCTACATGTCTACATACATTGTACATGTACCGGTGCAGTACATCTATTTTCTTGTTCATGAAAATTCAATTACGATACGTATGGTACTTTATCTACATGCTATCCAAATGTGTGTACATAAATGTAGATTTACCTCAATAGATATGAAGTAACTTTTTCATGCTTTGTTCATTCTAATTGTCATGTTACCGTTGTAGACTTATGACCACTGCACCCGCTTTACTAATCCACACCAAGGAATGAATGGAGATCCCTGACCTTCAAAGCTAATAACACAAAAAAGATCCAAACATATGATACTGATCCGACTGCCTCACACTTATGTACAATGAACAATACCTGTAAATATTAATAAGTCTATAATATGTAGTTGGATATGCGCATATTAGTTTAATGAACACAAATAAAACAGGTTTGCTGTCTTTCCTTTCTTTTAATTAAATACACTTGTTTATCGTTGTTGAAATTGTTTGATTGACAATCATGGTTAATGTAAACTTAAATAGTTCAGAAATTCAGTTACAGTTATCATGTCTTAAGAAAGTGTACACATTTCTCTATGCTCAGTCTCAGATTGCATTACCGATATTTTAGATATTTGTAATCATCCATTGATATTTAGTAATGATATTTTGTAAAAAAAGTAACAACAACTGAGAACCAGAGTGACAACTGCCATTGGCGATATCAAAATCCTAGGATTTCAATATCACTTCATTAGTATGTTTTTATGTATACTACTCAACTTTTGATAAGGATCACTAAAAAATAGTCGGTGGAATTTTTTGTCAAAAAAGATTTTTTTTTACGAATTGAATGTAAAACTTCAAACTTGAATTGGGATTCTACATTATTATTGTATGACTTGAGATCATAGGCATGATACTTAAATGGTAGGCTACTTATCCATGATTCATAGATATCAAAGATGAACACTGGTATATACATATTCATTCTGATAATGAATTTTTTGGCTCCATTTGAAGTTTGTTGACGCTGATTGCTGATCATGAATTTTCAAATCAATTTGGACGATGCAGTTGCCAAAGAAATAGCCGGTACTGAATTCTGTCAGATTGCACTTCAAAGACATACAATAAGCAACTAGAAGGACTGAAACTGCAGGAGGGATATTGGAATGTTGGAAGCGGAACTTTGTCTGGATATGACTGATCGAAGGGAAGGAGCTCAGCGAGAACGGAATCTGAGGTTTCACTTCAACATGATTTGTCATGACATGTTTGGAGCTGGTTCTGTTCTAGTTAGGGGCGGAATCAGTATGCAAGACAAAAGAGATTTGTCCTCACATCTTATTCTAAACGGTTCTTTAACAGGAGCCAGCTAAAATCGCAATGAAATTTACCAACGTGTAGTCAGGCGCATGCCGGAATCTTTAGTCAGAATTTTATTCTGATGGATGACAATAGCCTCATCGTGCTATAATTGTGAACTAGTATCTGAAAGAAGCAATTGAACGTACAAATTGAGCAACGAAATTCCCGACTTAAATCCCATTGAACTCAAATTGCATTGACATGTGTGGGTAATAGTGGAGCGAAGAGTAAAAATCCGCATGAATCAACCTCTACTCATTCAGGAACCGATTTGTGAGACAAAATAAAGATTTCATTCATTCATTCAACTATGAATTTCATTGGAGGCGGAACGAGATAGAATAACCCCATATTGATATAAGTAGACTAATTTGTAGCATGAAGAGACGCTGTGAGGCCGTTCCCAAAGCGAGAGGAGACCACACGCATTAATGACTTCTTTGTTGCCTCTCTTTAGCTCTTCTTCCTTCTAACTGCATGTCTGCGTTTTGAGCTTGAAAACAACTCCTGATGCAGCTAACTTTGAATTGTTCACTGAAATGAACCCACATCAACAGATAGATGTACTTGTACATACACAATGTGTAATAAGCATATCAGTGTATTCAGCAGTGATATGAATTGAAGGTGCACGTGAATGTAAAGATTTCATCATGCCTATATCTATGATAACATGACATACCTGTTTAACTATTCTATCAAATTAACAATAGTGAAACATTCAAATCACTTCAACTACATTATAATGTAGAATTCATTAGAAATTTTGAAGTGATCCTTATCAAAAGTTGAGTAGTACATTATGAAACGCATAACTTAAACTTAATATCAGGAACCAGACTATTCAATGCTTCATGATAGTGAAAACGAATTACATGCAGTTTTATCACTTTGATCATAGGATCCGGGATCCGTCCGGGTACCCGGGTCTAGGATCCGGATTCGGGTGGTTGCAAAAATCCGGGTATTTGCAATCCCTGTATCAGAGGGAGAAGAGGCAACCCTATCATGCAGAAAGTCGAGAGCGTCGACATAGAGCAAGTTGTCTCGTGCGCTGCGCGCCCTCGGATATCTTCCAATTTATGCCCTCGACAGATAGTTGTAATTCCTGTATTACAGCATATTCTGTATATCTCCAGTTGCAAATTAGACGACCTTAATTGCAGAATTTATGCCACCTAATTTGCTATGTGATGTTATTGAGGTAGGAGCATGAAGATATATTGCGCTTCAAATGACGGCCTTAATCGGCAGCGCGTAGTGCCAGAGAATTACGCGCCGACGATTAAGGCTGTCTCAATGGTATTACAAAGCAAATTAAACGGCTACAATTCTGCAGTTAAGGCCGTCTAATATGAAATTGGAGACATGTAAACGACTTAAAAATCATTCAAAGAATATTTGCTTATCACCTACATGCACAAGTAACTTACCGCTACAAATGCTTGTCCCAAAATTCGAATGAAATTTGTCATGTCACTCATGACAACTGGGCGAACTATAAGATTTGAAACCATTTCCGTCGAGAAATAGGAGCTCTCTAAAATTAGAAAGGAGTGACTACACGTTAATCACTTTCTGTGACAGATCACTCTTGAATACGTCACAGCGCTGTGTACCTATGAGTGTCATCCAACCATAAATTTTACATAACAATCTTTCTTATCTAACGCAGTCAGGTCAGTTCTACAATATATAGAAGTGTTGACAATATGCGGTAGCTTAGACGACAGAAGATCGAAAATTGTGTATAGTAGATGTTTGTGTGATTCGTTAGTGTGATTCGACAGATATCCAAATCAGGTTCGAATCCAACTCACTGATTATTCCTGATAATTACATAATTGATCCCCTACCAATGTTTTATTACCAAATTAGAATATGATCACAATGAATGTTGCGACACCAATTAATCAAGATGATCTATGTAAGTTTGCAATTTGTTAGCATTTGTTAGTTAAACATGCTCAGTCTGTTATACAGCTTATTGCTTTATTACATCGACGTTCTAGATGTATATAATGTAAATACTCTTATTCGCTTCTGGTTGATATTTTGATTGTACAAAATTAACCAGCAACTATACAATGGCTTGTCAAAGAAACTCATCATATGAACATGAAAACCATTCATTGGTCGATCGTATATATTAGTTTTGATGCGCAGATATCAGCAACATTGAGCAGAAGCTCTAAATCAGTAAATCAACTTACATGCAGCACTTGTGATTAACTAGTAGGCTAAAATTTCATCCGTCATTTTACCATGCCCCGCATTGGCCTGCAGGGAATTTCGAATGGAATTTCTGCTTGCCAACCATTCACTCGACAGGGCACTTCAGGACTTTACGCTCATGAAAGTATTTCAGGAATATACTCTCTCAGTGCACTGTCGCTGAAATTGATGTTCACTTTGATTACGTTTGTTCCACTCATCTCGAGGTACGTATGAAACAGCAGTGTAGGGCTTAAAGTTATGTGGTACGCAACTAAATATGTAATTGAAATTGTGTAGCAAGAGTGAATGTCTCAAACCCTGCTTTTGTATTCTTGTTTATCTTGATTTTTATGCTATTAATTACGGCTGTGAATAAACTGTCAAACTTGGGTACTTATGCAACAGTGTTCCCGTAGTTAGTTTCTTTATGAAATTTTGCTGCATATCCTCCTGTAAATTATTTTGACAATTTATTAAGGGATATGCCTTGGCAAGGACAGTTGGCTCCCACAACACATATGAGATAATTTTGTCAAAAATAGCTTTATATGTCCAAGATCGCTTTTCGAAAGATAAAGGTACAACTGTGCAGATAGTGACTTACAGATTGGTCAATGATAAATTGACCGTGTGCTTAATTTTTAGCACTTTCGCACCTATTTAAAGTTTCCTGTACTTCTTGTCAAGTATTAATGGTAGTTGATTAATTATTTATTTAGGGAAAACATTTTTTTGATAAAGAATGAGTTTATATATTCTAACCAGTTCCCGGACTGGTGCAATCTGTCAAGCAAAAGTAGCTGAAAGTTGAAATTAAGTGTACAGACTGGAGGGTTCTTCCATAACAAGTAGCCTGAGCACAAAACTCTGGAATTGATGCTCTATAGGATCAAGACTAGCCTTTTTTTAGCATTTTCAACCACTTTGAATACACCAGAAATGTAAAAGTGTGTGTTCAACACGCTTTCTAAGATGCTGAAACATCGAAAAGTATAAAGCAAAACAACAGTTCCACTTATTTTGCATGTAATAATCACCTATGAAAGCAATTACACGACGACAAGAATCCATATGGCTGTTAATATCGTTGACAAAATGGTCTTCGCTGATTTGCCGCACCGCACTCAGTGAATGTTGAGTGATCTCGTCTCCGCTTGCAACTTAGACCTCTCGGAACGCTTGCCTGAAGCGTCTGCTGACCTAGCGTTCACACTGATTGAAGTCAGAACTGAAAGGTACTTGCTTGTTGCGAGTAAGATTATGTCGCTCAAAAAATTAAATGCTTTTGTAGAATCATTGCTGCGCGGGCATTGGCATGTTGACAGCAGACAGGAAAGGCGCGTTGGTCGAGATTCAAGCCGGCATCAAAGCTCATCAGACTTGTGTACACATTTGAATGCATCGGTCAGCATCCGCTGACGTCCCAGGATTAATAGCTTCAATAAAGATCTTCTTGTCCCCAGTGAAAGCCACCGGAAGCATGGCATTACTATTCGTGATCTTGTACGAGCTACGAGTTTGGGCTGTCCTGGAGCAGACCATGCCATGTTTTGCGCTTTGGTGTTCGGTGTATCAAACAGGGCCATGTTCATCTTTTAAGCATCAAAAACGGCAACAATCGTCAAGAGGATGGCCTTCATTTATATTTCCAACCCTGAGGCACCCGGAGCAAGCAGATATTCCGCTAGTCATGTCGCTAGAATGTTTCTAGCAGAATATTTGCTGATTTCAACTCAGTGGCAAGCATCCGAACACTTCGTGCGAATCTTCATCGATTAAGTCCTTTACTCTTGTAGTCACGGCGTTCGAAGTCAAGATATTCGGTCTGCCGCATCGAGGATTATCAATCAACCTTCCTTGAAAGCATTTGATTGAGTTGATATGCGTTCTATTCCTGCTTCGAGTAATTGCCAGGGTTGCCATTGGGATTGAGATTTAAGTCCCCACCCCAGCCCATGCCCACAGAATCCCCAAACTCCAACAGGAATAGGCACTTAATTTCTGCTATTTTCCTTCACACAGAATATCTGATATCTAATATTTCAATATCAGTAGAGAATAAAACATTATACGATCCGACATCCGCTTTGATGATTGAAGTGCAACACAATGGTTAAGCTGTAATTTCTTTTCTATCATCTTATCAATTCATGCATTTCTCTTATAACACAACTGTTGAACCTGTCAGAAAGCGGGTTCCAACTGACATTATTTGCACTTAGCCAAAAGTGACGATCCCGGCCAAATGATTTAACACAATGCACTTGCGAAGGTCTCATAAGAATACAACATTTGTAGTGCTGTCTTTCATGGTAATCGTATGGAGCATGGACATCACTCACTGGGGGCGTTTCGAACTTAACACGTTTATAAAGTTCTTAGCAAACTTCCCTTCGACAGCCCATGTATGGGTACGACTATTTAACTTCATACTGTTTGTCCAAAACTGGAGGTACACTGTTTTTGCATACTTTTTAACTTAAAAATTAGTCAATTTGAATACATCGGATATAACAGGCATCGACTATAACGAGCAAATATTCACGGTCACGAAATAATCTCGCTATAATCTCTCAGTCTCGCTATAAATGGATTTCCTTATATAAGGCCTGCACAATCCAACAGCTTACTCAGGATCCATGCTATCTGATCACTATCTTGGCAAAGTTTTGTGGCGACGTTGTGTTTAGGCAAATTATTGGCTACGAATTCACCACGAAGCGAAATGCGACAAAGTTTTGAGATCCCCAATCAAAGTGCCAATGGTGCTCTTGATGACTGTGAAACTTAGCAGCATGAGATCGAAGCTTCGTAGCTTTCAGCTTTGTTACCAATATATCGTGCCGACTTTCGTGGATCAGGTGTTTACAGTGTAGAAAATAGGCATAATTAATATATTACTCAGATTGAACTTGACAGAGAACTACCGACTCATGAATATTTTCAGTCACAATTTTCACAATTTGATTTTTATTTTTAAAAAGACAGAAAGTGTCTTCCTTATTTCAAACCATACATTGATACTTGTAGCTATGCCTCATCCTACCAAACAACATGTGACCACTGATTCTTTTCCTTCAAGACAACGTTTCTTGACCACTGTAGTCTCAATTTCTTGTGTCGCTCAGACAGATACAGCTTCAATGGTCTCTTACGACTGGAGTAGTTCAACTCCTTAAGTCGTCTCCAAAAAGTTGTCCTGGAAAGATTTTAACCTGCTGAAAGCTCAGATAAAGAGGGATCACTCGACCACACTGGTGATGTAGCGATTTGACCTGCGAGAAGTCAGCTTTGGTCGGCCAGAAGACCTTCCATCAGCCTGCTGACAGCCTCTTCGCAAACAAAAGTAAATAATACTTTTGGGGACCTTTAATTGCTGCGGCACAGTGGCAACTTGCTGGCCGCTTCGGATCAAGACCGTTTGACCCCTAAGATAGCCTTTCTGATAAACTTTCAGTACAGCATGTTACTGAGAGGCATTTCATGTTATATGAGTATGAGTTCATACGTCATGTTACTGAGAGACACAAAACAAATGAAATGAATGAATTCGATGTCTATCGATCACACAGCATTGTTCTCGTCCGACAATGTCTTATGCATTCGTGAGAGTGATAAGTCACGCTTCTTGGTTAGCGATGAAAATGAGAATTGAATTCCAAACAAATTGCAAAAGATTGAGACATAATTTAGTCTACTGACTGCAGTACTTGGAGTATAGTCATGAAATTTTCACAGAAGCAATTTCAGAACATGAGCTTTCTAAGCATATAAAGTTTGTTGAATTTGGAAACGACTTTCTATGCGTAATTTACGCTTACTCATTTCAATTCCTTATGAAACAATCTGTGGATGCCGTGTTTCGTATTTATGTGATGAAAGTGGTCGCTTCGCAAAAATGTGTTGACTTGTGCTATGAATAGATGACGCAATCTATCACTTTCATCGATGAACTGATTGAATAGGTTGCTGAGATTTCTATTTCAATCAAATGAGTTTTTACGTCTATTACACATAGGAAACCGCGAGACAAAATATCTGAAATCTGAATGTTTTATGCTGATTTTGAATAGTATACCGAACTATCCAATAAATTTTAGATATTCTGATAGCAAATTTCCTAGTGATTCCAATAAAAACAAGGATGAAAACAACTGAAGCCTGCCTTCAGAGTAATTTTGGTTCAAATCCTTCTCCAATAGACTAAGCCACATCCACTGGCATTTTCTATGTCTCATGAAATCGAGAGATCGAAATGGTTTGTCCGATGATTGGCAGCCCCAGAAATCGAAGTCCAATGAGAAAAGCCAATTCCAAATTTTATCGACAACTACGCAGCAAAAAGTCGCATATTGTGTGAAACAGCCCTTGCAGTCGGAAAAACGAATTTGAGGTGGGGGACTCGTGTACTTGTTCGCCGCATTAGTGTAGGACATGGATCCAGAGATTTCGATTACACTCGTCATTTTGGATAGCCAGTTGTAGCCGGAGATAAGTGAATGTTAGATTTAGCTTTGTTGAATTTAGATTACCAGTTACTTTTCACGCGAGATCTCTTTTGACCAAAAAGCAGGCGTAGTTTCGGCACCAATGCATCCTTCAAATCATAAGAATTTTCATCGGGTCGCACAGGACTCTTTTTGACCAATTCGTCCATTACATGTGTAAATTCTAATCCAAGTCCACCATGGCATTCGTTCATTGTCATTTTACCATATCAACGCCTGCCAAATGTAGAAGCCTAAAATATGCAAGACGTATATTCAAATTATAGTCTAATTGGAATTATCGACTAAAATGATAATGAAAAAGATGGTAAACCACAGAATTGTATTGTCAGTTCGTCTTGTCTTCGGTTGCCTAAAAAGATCAAACTTAAAATGCAGATGAAATGGCCCACTCTGCTGTCAATATGACAATGTAAACTGTGGAAAAGTCAGCTAAGCGAAATAAATAGCGCACTTATGTATGCTAGATTCCAATATAGACAAAGCTCAAAGAGCGAATGCAAAGTCACTGTTACGTTCTCGGATTAAGTTTAACTTTTCCATGTGTCTGCTACCCTTTACACTGCTGATCTCATGTGCTCCTGTTAGGCTGCAACGAACATTTCGTTATCCTCAGATTGGCATCTGCGGGTTAACCTACACTGATCAACGAAATGGTAGTCAAGTAAAAAAAGAGTCAAGGAAACGTGTTTAGATTACCTCATCTTTGTTGTAGCATGGCCACTACTATTAAGGAATCCTTGGTTGTAGAAGCATCAGGTTCTTGATATTGTTGAATGTTTTGATATTATATTTCGTGTGCAGCTTTTCATGTGAAAATAATCAAGATGCCAATCTACGTATCTGCTGATGACGACTGCTTGGTTGGCATACTCGTCAGTTCTACTCATCAAAAGTAGACAAATAAATAAATCTTATGTAGTATTTCGAGCACGGCAACACGCAGTGGTTCATATATTCTTCTTTTTGAACACATTTGATGAATGTAATTTTTCATGATAAATGAGAAGAAGTAAAAAACAAAAAGCTATAATTCTTTGATCAGCAATTCTACTGAATCATGACCGTCATTTATTGATTTGCGGTAAACTGATCCTTCTGGAAACCAGGTCGTGTAAGGTACTTTCAAAGCACACTTGAATCCAAATTTGTAGGATAATCTCTTTGTGAACAAACTGGTAGCTTCACTAAAAGCATATTTATAGTTCTTTGATTTGTAATGTTTCAAAGCCACTGATCGAACATTAGACGCGATGCCTTGCCTGCAAAACTCAGGCACTGTACCAAGAAAATACAGATGTACTGAGTGTCCACGAGGAAGGCACTCGTGGTCAAATCCTTGAATCATGTGATATTGCTTTTCCAAATGAAGAAAAAGTTCATTTATTTCAGAATAATGTGGATGGTTGTTGAGAAAGTGAATAAATTCCGGTTTCAGCTCGCTTGCGAAGTCCAATGCCATTGAAGCCGCAACTGGAGTACCGTCTTCTGTTTCCGCTATCATTGATAATCCATCCTGAATGATGTTGTCGGATAGCAGTTCCACATACTTCCCAGGTTCCTCCGCATGAAGTCCTGTATATTTCGCCAGGGGCTCCTGAAAATATTGCAACAACGGGTTAGGTGTAAGCCTAAATATGGGTAAGCATATGAGACAAAAAGAACGATACCAAGGTGCACGATCCATAGCAACAAAATTGTCTGAGAAATATGACCTGAAATAAAGCTATCTAGATATTGGCAGAGGTCTGAGCATCGGGAATTTCCTTTCTCAACCGGACAATGGAATTGAGCTGTCGAAAATTTTTGATTATGTACTTGAAATGAGGGTGGCTTGTAGTATACTCGCATAAATGATGAAGTCAAAACGCTTGTAAATATCTGAATGTATGACGACAGAGAATGTGTGAAAAGAAGCGCGCTCTACCGATTAGGCCTACAGCAAGGTTTGCTCATGATGCTGAAAGCATTGTGAATGAAGTAGGATAGACTGTCCTTCTGTCCTTGGTTATTCACATATAGCTCTGAACTCTAATATTGAATTTTGGAACAAGAAGAATAATTCTTGATAGATTCAGGTTTATCCAAGGACATTTGGTATCACAGAGTAAGTATATTAGGTAGAATAGCAACTCAGTGTTGATTAAATCCGCAATGTGTATGCAGTTTCGATTTAATTAAATGAGCTCGAGTTGAGACCCAGTACTATATGTGAGATATGCAAATTGCTACACTTTTGGAGAAATCTACACGGATTTGACTGATCGTGATATCAATACAGAAGGAGCAGTAGCATTTTACAAATCCTCTGTCTCATGACAACCTTGGAGAGGTAACTCGATAGAGCAACAAGCCCTACGTAAGCTAGCTAGTAAATACAACTAACATCCTAAAATCTATAAACGATATGTAGATGATATAATTATGGGAACGTTCCCCAGGATGATAGACTTTCTTCAAATGTATTAGAAACATTTACCCAAACAAATAAAAACATTCAATTCACGTAAGCCTTTCCGAAAGATAACTTTTTGGACTTAAGCATCAAAATAACCGACAACCAAGTACATTACACATGGTGCAGAAAACGTAACCATTCAGGAATATGCCTTCGCAATGACAGTTGGCTCCCACAACACATAAAATAAGATTTTGTCAAAAATAGCCTTAAATATGTCCAAGATCGCTTTTCTAGTCCGAAAGATAAAGGTACAGCTGTGCATCAGATAGTGACTAACGAATTGTTTAATGACAATTTGACCGAGTGCTCAATATTAAGCATTTGTGCATAATTTTTAGCACTGTTGCACCTATTTAGAATTTCCTATATTTCTTGTCAAATATAAATGATAGTTGATTAATTTTAGCAGAACCACCTCACAATGATATAAGAATGTTTTGTGTGAAATATGTGGCTCTAATTATTTCTCTATTGTTTTTCTGAGATAAATGTGTTATAAAGTTGAAATAGAAAAGTGCTAAAATTACAAAATATCTAAGTAGCTGCAAACATGCCATATGATATCTCTTAAGTTATCGTACTGTTTATCTGTGAACATTTACTACTAAAATAATGTGACATGTACTCGAAGGGCCCTAGCCACACTCCAACTATATCCACATTTTCTCGAAAAATACTCACAAAATGTCGTCATGAATTGGAAAAAGGCAAAATCAAATCGTTTTTGATACCCCAAGGTGAGTTTCAGGCTAAATTGTCTATGTACTGGATATGAGGAACTACTGATCAAAAGAAGACCGCTGTATACAAGATTAAATTATTTTACTATCCCTAAAATATCAAAGGTGCTTTATTTTGAGCACTTTTATGTAATCGCAATTATCAAACGAACGTGTGTGATTATGAACTTTTGCGCTCAGAAATCATTGATAAATGAAGGTAGGGACTATTAAAATGAAGCCTCGTAGAGCTTCTAGACGGCTACAATGCATACAAATATAATACATGTAGTTTTGAAATGGACTAGAAATATGAAGTACAATGCTGAGTCATAAATATATATGACTTTATTGTAGTAACAAAAAAGGTGGAGGGATAAATCATAAGTTACAGTGCTTTTGCTTTGTTTAAAACAGTGCATGTAATAGCGAAGACATTTCAAATTATATTGATTACTATTACACAAAACCAGATAAGTGTGCTTAAAATTAAGCACTTTCTCATGAGCAATGTCTAGTGGTATTGCGTATTATCTACTTCTATTCGAAAGCAAATATTACTTCAATTAATCTTCTTACTGAATTTCAAGCAACAGGAATTTCTTTGAGTCTTGAAAAAAAACACCATCTTGAATCCGTGATCTTGAAGTAGCAAGGATATCTGTAGGGTCGATTAGAATCCTTCCGTAAGCGGTCATCCAATTATGACATCGATTACATGTGGTACAAATACCTATATATATGTAGCCTACATGTATTTAGTCACACAAGCCTTTCACAGACATTATGATCGGCTATCGATCATGAGGATTTCTTCTTACTGTGTCTTTTCGGAGGAGCATCATCATTTACATTCTTCAACTAGCATTACGCTTTGAAGAGGGTTTGAAAAAGGAACATTGTAGGAAAGACACTTGAATGTTGTCGATATTCGATTACTTTCCTGATATCCGTGTCGACTATAATGCAACATGGTTTTGGGTAAGATGAAGAATTAGGGCGATGAGAATTTTCAATAAGGATATTTGAGTCATTTGCAGATACTAGCAGATCGCTTTGGATTCGATTTTGCTTTTACTTCTTCTGCAAAATTGATCACACCGCTTGCTAATGCCATTTTAAATTATCTGTGTTGCAAATTTTTTTGATTGGGTTTGAACGATCAACAAGTGATATCAGCATCAGTGAAAGCAAATCCAAGAATCCCGCGAGCTTCTCGGAGATGAGGCGACTGAGTTTTGCAACATCGTCCAGCTCCTGTCCAATAATGGTTAGAAGCATCGATTGATGATGCCTATTTCAGATATTCTTTAGCAATGTGAGGCCTTGAAACTTCACTATGATGCTTCGTTTTTCTTGGGTTGCTAGCTATTGTTTCTGAACATGTTCTATGCGTGTTTTCCTTTCATTGGAAATATATGTTTCTGATATTCTGACATGTCGCAACAAGCAGTTTTATTCTGAAATATTGAAAACTTGCCACTTGAAGAGGAACATCCTGTATATTTCCCGTATGTCCCACCCAGTTTATTCCACAAGAGAACATTTCTTCTACATGTAGGCGTTCTTTTTAAAAAGCATTTATGAGCGTTTTTCACCATGATTGAATGCAATCCAAATTTCATAAGCTCAACGGCAGATTTCACAAATCCGAACCAGGAATCTGCGATGATTGTCTCCCACTTGCTTGCATTTCTTTTGTCAAACAAAGTATCTGTTGCTGTAGCAGCACCCTAGGCCTACTCAGATACGTGATTCTTTTCTCTCATTTTCCCTTTGCCTTCATTCTATTCGATTCGAACAACTATGTCAATACGAGCGTCGGACACATTTCCTCTATATCATTGGAAATCGGTCTAGGCTTTCGCATAATTTTCACCTCCCCAGTTAAGCTTCTGTGGAAAAATTTGATCACACTTTCGTAGAGACATTAATGATCTCCAGGGCATATAGCTTTATAAAAAATCGAGGATTTGTCTGTCTGTGTCGTTTACACTTGAAAACTCAATATATGTAAGAGCGTCGATCACATGAAGTTGGTCAATGTAGGTATTTCACAGGTGATATGCTGCTATTTAGATGTTTATAAAAGCTCTTAATTTAAACACTTTTTCATCGCAATAAATATTCAATCCTCTGTAATTTGATGCATAATATTTATCGCTATTTTTCTCACAGTGAAATAAAGACACACTGATATCAGAAAATCGTAGCGCATCTGGGGCATCCAATTTCTAAAAAATATCTATATGATAGTTAGAAACTTGACGCTTATTTGTTATATTTCTTAAAATATTTTGAATAAGCCAGAGGCAATAAGCAATAAGCCAGAGGCACTTATGACACGCTTATCAAATAGTCTGGACCCTCACTGTGACCTATGAATATCTAAGCATATATTCAAAACATATTGCAAGTAGAATTTTTACGTTGCTAACAGGAATGCTTTTAATTAAAAAGTGCTCTAAACTAAGCACTTTTTAGTTAATGTTTGTCTTCATGTCAACCTGCGACGACTTAACATATTGATATCTTTAGAATTTCATCATTAGTGGATTCACCTCAGCTACATTTGGTATTACATGTACAGGGATCATTACTTGGGAGCATTAGTTCGCAAAATTTATCGATTCAAGCATTTTATACAGTAAAAGAAAAGTTCAGCATTTGTTCCAATGAATAGTTTGCGGTGACTAAGTGGAGCTATAAAGCTGAGATTGAAATGATTACAATTTCATGTGTCACATTGCCTGGCTAAAAACAGCTGCCTTGAAGGTCTTCTCACATTTTGAAAGACTTTGATTTGGCAAAAAAACGTGCTTAAAGGGGAATTCCACGCATTTTACAACATGGGCTGAAATGAAAGCTATTATCGAGTAGAACAATGAGTGGCGATTCGTTTTTTCGCTAGCTATGTTGTTAGCGCTAAAAATAGCTTTAACTGGTGACGTGTGACGTCACTTCGCTGAACAGATGAACGCCTGCCGTCGAGTCGATTTACTTGCTGCTCTGCGTCAAACAACAGTCAGCTGATGTTTCTTTGTACGTTGATGGAATCGGACGAAAATCATCAGAATCATAGGTGAGTAGACTGAATTGATTAATTTTTTATTACCTACTTTACTGTAGATATTTTCAATTCCATAAGGTGCTCAGAATTGTGATTTAGTCCTTCAAAACCTATTATGATTCTTATATGATTCTAAATTCGGATTCACATTACCCGAAGTTCGACGCTTGCGTCGAAAAATCTTATTGACACTCTTTTGACAAAATCATTGTCGAAAGTCTACGATGTTTTCTATCAACTTACGAATACCTGTGTGGCGATCTGTTGAAATAGCGTAAATATCATCCAAACAAACAGACAAGCGACGCAATAGTCGCTCACAAGCTAATTTTTCCATTCTAACACTGCTCGAAGTTTCAGAAACATCAATATTTTCAAAATCAACTATCAAACCAGTTTTTGCACACATGGCTGAATAAGTACAATACTTGGCGCTAAATCCGGGGGAATCGCACCTGAAATAAATTGTGGTTTATCTAATATCTACTTATACTAAATAACTAAATATGCTCATGAGATAAATGAATCAAGTCTACTACGTGTACGTACATGCACCGTACCTCATAATTATGGGTTTCTGCTGTCGGTTATTGGTTCGGTAGCTTTTGCGATTTTAGGAGACATTTTCTTGGACTAATAAAAACCATTCGCTTCCGCAGCCCTGGATAATACATTATTTGAAACGCTAAGTATTTTAAAGTCACAACTTATTTTTCATTAATGAGAAGTAGCACATAGTGTTATCTATTAGCTTTATATCTGCAAAAATATCCGAATAAATTAAAAACATTATTATCTATCGTGATCGTTACCGCTCCAGTGAAAGGATGTGTTAATATGATTAATCTATTATTTTATTTTTCTGATAAATAAGAAGGAAATTAGAGTATACTACTTCTCCTTATTTATGAAACCTCCAGATCACAACCATAATGTATCTGTCATTTGAATCACTGTTTTTTTATTTATGGCTTGTATCCTTTACATTTTAGGATTGCTCCGTACCTGCATGAACCTCGTGCACCGATAGATTCAATGCAAGTTCGTCAAAATTCATCGAGGAAAGAAGATACTCCTTCCATAATGTCTCCGATGCCTCTTGAAAGCTGGTGTTGGTGTGGTCGATGTATGATAATGCCAAATCTCAAAGAAAATAGCTGCTGTTGGTCATTGAAAGAAGCATCTGAGCGTCGCGGAGAAGCAGCTTGTGTAACGTTGGTTGAAGGCTTCG
Organism: Prostheceraeus crozeri; assembly: GCA_907163375.1. Classification (NCBI taxonomy): domain Eukaryota; kingdom Metazoa; phylum Platyhelminthes; order Polycladida; family Euryleptidae; genus Prostheceraeus; species Prostheceraeus crozeri. Next base: position 187,645 of record CAJQUW010009455.1, on the reverse strand, counting down.
AAGCTTGTTGTCTCAATCAGGAAGTTTTACGAATTTGTATGACGCGAGACCGAATCACCCGATCATTACCTCCAGGAGTTCGAAACCCACAAAATATAGATTACAGACATAATGCATATGCAAATTTCATTAATTGGATTTTCAGCCATTCTTCACGTCCATCTGTAAGAATTGTGATTCCTTCTTGTTGCGTACTAATCATCCGCGAACATTTCCCGAATCCTGCTGATGTTCCTGACGTTGGCTTTTGTGATATGTACTGATAGTGTGATTATATGCATAATCGTTTTAATGTCTATTACTGTATCTTCTTGTTTTATATTATTAGTCACACAATAATTATATTTCCATTGAAAATTAACTGGATATTGTGAAGTATTTAGCCTACATTATTATTAAGTACCGTCCCGTACTCATGAATATGCCTAATTAATTTGAGTGTAAGGCATGTTTCGTTTAAAATATAATCCATTTTTTCATAAACCTGTAGGTAAAATTCCCACGTATGATAACGAATATCTCAACAGACTATGCCTATTCTCGAATCTCTACCATTATCGCACAATGAAAAATTATCCAAATGATATTGATAAGTGTTAGTATTTGATAATCATTAGATATCTGCTAGCTAATAACTTTGATTCTTGTTAAAAGATACTATTAACATAGATCGGATTACTAGGATAATCGTTTTGTATTTGCTTTATATGAAGTTACTTGAAGACTTATTAGTAAAATAACTTCAAATCCATACTTCGTTGTTATAGCTTGATGTAGTTTTGAAATAGATGTACATCAAATCCAGACAAATTGAATGTCATACTCGTAAGTTAGAAATTCGTGGACAGCCCACTAACAGATTAGTAAGTTTACCTGATTTAGGCCTATGCTAATTTTGTATTTAGTGTATATATTTTTCATCTCATTTTCGGCTACCGTTTCCGTCTGTAATTCTTTTTTTAAGATTGAATACAAGAATATTTTTAAGCCAAGTTACGTTTTACATTCGGGGCGCGTTTACAATAAGATCAAAATCAGGGTTTCATTATGTTTTTGAATCTTTAAAATCGACGGATTGCATTTGAACCGCATAAATATTGAATTTTTAGCAATATCCAGGTTATTAAATTAACGGTATGCCTATGATCAGATTATGATGATAAAAAGACAGCATCGCCAACTAAAACTTACCTCCCATAACCGACTAAAACTGCTGATCCATGCGAATTTACTGCTGCCGTCACATCATCAAGTTGAGTTCGATAACATTTCGTCACAGTAGGTGAAATCCAATTACTTTGCGATTCATAGAATAACGACTTCGATGGAACAGACAAGTTCATTGTCTCAGCAATTTCACACAATGTTTGATATGTATTACCGGACAGAATTGTTGCAGTTGGGAGGGCAATATTTCGTATACATTGGTATTGGGTAATTTACTTTGGGATTCCCAGAGATTCTCGTGACCTTGGATGCAACTTGTCTTAACTTTCACCACGGAACCGATTATTTGGCGTTCGGTCACGCCGCTTTCTAATGGAGAACCACATTGGTTACACCATTTAAACAAATTCATCAAATTTGAATCGTAGACAAGATTACAGCTTTCATTAGCCGAAGTACAAGCCGTCACACCTAAGTCAGCGTCATATGAATCATCGTTTTCATCCGATGAGTAGGGGTCAAAATCATCATCAAAATCATCGTTCGACTTGTCAGATCTATCAGAATCAAAAATTTCAGAGTTTGAATGATTAGTGATAAGTTGATGACCAGTTGAAGAAGAGGAATCACATTCCCGAGAAAGACGGGTAGATCTTGGTTTTGGTTTGGGAGTTGGATGGCTTGAAATGGGTAGATGAAGAGTGGGAATCGCTGCTGATTTCAGTGGTCGTTTGCATTTAGGCCTGTCTTCTAGTTTCAAAAGATGATAATGAGTCTTTTCGAACGAATCTTCTGAAAAGTGGTCACTGCAAATCACTGCATTAGATGTCGGATTGAAGTTTTTACGTCGGCACGCGTCTGTCCATTTCTTTCGGAGGCGCTTGTCTTTCGGAAAAAAGTAAAGTCTTTTTCCTTTTCCTGAAGCCGTAGAGCAGCCGAATACAACGCAATTTGGCATCGCCGCGTCAATATGATAAATGATCGTGAGGTTATTGTGGGCTCCTACACGCGACTCTCTGTTTGACTCGACATTGCATTGGTCGCATCTACGGCAGGCGTTCATCCGTTCAGCGAAGTGACGTCGCACGTCACCAGTTAAAGCTATTTTTAGCGCTAACAACATAGCTAGCGCAAAAACGGATCGCCACTCATTGTTCTACTCGATAATAGCTTTCATTTCAGCCCATGTTGTAAAATGCGTGGAATTCCCCTTTAAGCACGTTTTTTGCCAAATCAAAGTCTTTCAAAATGTGAGAAGACCTTCAAGGCAGCTGTTTTTAGCCAGGCAATGTGACACATGAAATTGTAATAATTTCAATTTCAGCTTTATAGCTCCACTTAGTCACCGCAAACTATTCATTGGAACAAATGCTGAACTTTTCTTTTACTGTATAAAATGCTTGAATCGATAAATTTTGCGAACTAATGCTCCCAAGTAATGATCCCTGTACATGTAATACCAAATGTAGCTGAGGTGAATCCACTAATGATGAAATTCTAAAGATATCAATATGTTAAGTCGTCGCAGGTTGACATGAAGACAAACATTAACTAAAAAGTGCTTAGTTTAGAGCACTTTTTAATTAAAAGCATTCTTGTTAGCAACGTAAAAATTCTACTTGCAATATGTTTTGAATATATGCTTAGATATTCATAGGTCACAGTGAGGGTCCAGACTATTTGATAAGCGTGTCATAAGTGCCTCTGGCTTATTGCTTATTGCCTCTGGCTTATTCAAAATATTTTAAGAAATATAACAAATAAGCGTCAAGTTTCTAACTATCATATAGATATTTTTTAGAAATTGGATGCCCCAGATGCGCTACGATTTTCTGATATCAGTGTGTCTTTATTTCACTGTGAGAAAAATAGCGATAAATATTATGTATCAAATTACAGAGGATTGAATATTTATTGCGTGGAGTTCCCCTTGAACTTAAAGCATTTTTGCGGTCAAATTATCATTAATAGTGGATTCGAACCGATCTCTTTCAAATACAAAGAGCCTAAAAAATTAAAGACAAACCAATAACCGTCAATTTCACGCTATAATTTTGTCAGCGATAGCTTCACTCGTAAAATTAATAAAATCAAAACTAAATGCGACATCCCCTGTAGACTTACCTGTCGAACAGGTAAGAAGATTAATACTGCAGCGAAACACAAAATAGAGAATAAAAATAAATGCTCCTATGAGATCTGTACATTTATTGGCCCTCAATATTGCTATACAATTACAAAAGATTCTGTACAAAGGATCCTATACAATTACAATAGTTGCAACTTCTGTAATATGAAACATATCGGAGAAAGTTGTGGCCCTTTCAGGATTAGATATCGCGAGCACGCTAATAGTATTAAAAACAAGAACAGTACAAGTGCAATTAGTGAGCACCAGCTAAAACAACATGCCGATAAAGTGATGAAAATGAACGACAAAATCCTGTCTAAACATAAATTTACAGCGATATCTACCAGAATGACTGAATCAAGGTGTATCACCAAGAACATCCTAAGAGACGAAACGTGTCGAGTAACTCTCAAAGAAAGATTCTCGTATATAAGGGAGTGTCGACTTTTCCTGTGATTCGAGTGAACATGAACCTCCCGTTCCGACAAACTTTGAGAAGACATAATTGAGACTGATAAAATAAATTTGTGTCAGTAAATAATTAAACTTGTAAACTGCATATATTTTATAATCTGATTGAACAACTCATTCAACTCCGATTGAAGATTAATCCTACAATTTCCTCTGCTATTTGCAATAGTAGATAGCAGAGCATGAATCTTAAATGAATGAATGAATGCCAATTCTTGATACTCAATGTGTAATATCAGTGACTGAAGTCTGAATTGATGTACTATTCCTAAAATTTTCCCTCGCATCACGCATACACAGCCAACAAAATATAACAATATTGTCCCATCACCAATTTTCCACGATCAGTAGCGACCGAAACTGTTTCCACATCGCGTGCCTCTATTTCTCATCTCGCCTTCCAAAGCACGATACTTACACTGTAAATCTAAAAGTCCCATTAATGTACCAATTTGAGTACTAAATGAAAGTACTAAAACTACCGACCTTAGATTCACAGAAGTACTAAAGTGTTTGCCAAGTGCTAACATGATGAAGCATCAATATAGCAATGACTCACTAAGAGGGAAGGACCTACATCGCGTGCGTCACTGCATTGCCATAACATCACATATCACACTTCACAGCGCCGTCTCCATTGTCCTCTATCCTACTGGCAGCGCGTTTGCCATTCTCTACAACCGCTCATTGAGTCTTGTCAACGCTTTCCATAATTTCCGACTGTGCTATGAGTCCTGTCAACGTTTACCCACTTCAACGATTGCGCTTTGAGTCTTCCGCATATTTCATTGATCAAAATGCATTTGTGTTTCATTTACAAATCAGTTCTTCGATGGATATAGCGGGTTAGAAATGCCGTATGACATTTTTCGACTTACTGGAGTGGTTGTTCCATGCAACTCACAAAAATGAGTATTAAAATGAGTTCGAATTAGGTATTATGCTTTCGAACCCAAAGAGTTCTAAAATTCGTACTGATATTTTCACACTAAAGGAGTACTAGAATTCGGGAATCATTTCTTAGTCATAGTTAGTAATCAGGTTCATTACTCTTTCTATCACTGATTTGTGATTGTGTTAATAATAGTGCATATCAAATATCTTTGGCTCTAACGAACGAGTGATGTCAAGATAGAATGCGGTATTATTGAAGTCAGAAACCTTCTCAGATTCAGTCTGTGTTTAAACCGTTGGTCGTCTGTCCAAAATCGTAAGACACACGAATTCCAGGAGACTCTTTAAGACTGTCCAGTTGCATAAACATGTGGTGGCAGCGGGTCAATTTCATTGAAGCATTATTATGTCACCAAAACTAAATATGCCACTTCCAGTTGTCCTATAAATAAATGTTGTGATGGATTGTTTGGCTTCATTTGAGTGCCTTAACTCGAGGAATACGAATGTGATAATGGCTCTGTGGGATCAGGCATTTGAATGCACCGCAACCGTTGCAAAAGGACCGCTTGACAGTTACACATAAATTCATGACTCAGTTCGCAATGAAAATGCTCTTGCATGTAGGGTACTCGCAAGTGCTCGAGCTTCGCTTTCCACCATTGGTTATTTGGTTTTTGCTCGACTAAAGCAGTGTGAGCCTTCCAAACAATTTACAGATCCGTAGTGTGTATTCGCCCGCATTGGAGGCCGCACAGTCAAAGCCGCATGAAAGTGTGAATAAGAACATCTTGCTTCAATGCATATGTTGACAAGCTGTAAGGAAACGCCATCCATGGATTTGTCATTAAGTTAGTTAGTTGACAGGGAGAGGGAATGGAGGCTCCTCTTGTGTCGACTTCGACGATATCATCAAAAAAATTTTGAAAATGGTTAGAACAACGGAATCACTGAGGCCATAGTTGGGCGCTACCATTTAGGCCTATCTCGTTGGGATGCGGCAAAAACGCCAGCGCGCAATGCTCTTGCCAAAATCTTACATATATATATATATATATATACATATATATATATATATATATATATATATATATATATATATATATATATATATATATATATGTATATATATATATATATATATATATATATATATATATATATATATATATATATATATATATATATATATATATATATATATATATATATATACAATACCGTCGGAACAGTTCACTAAAAGAATGGTTTGATGGACTGGAGCGCAAATCGAATGGTGAATTCATGATTTTCGATGTTAAAGACTTTTATCCTTCAATAATGCACGAGTTATTGGAAACTTCTTTGAACTTTGCTTCACGTTATGTTGAATTGAATTGGAAGGATCTGCAAGCAATACGTCATTCTCGAAAATGGATGCTGTTCAAAGACAATGAGCCATGGGTCAAGAGAAATAACGCGAATTTCGATGTTTCAATGGGAGCTCACGACGGAGCTGAAATATGCGAATTAGTTGGAATCTACATCTTGCATACTTTAGCCAAGGATTTCAACAAGGAGTATATCGGTCTGTATCGAGATGATGGTCTGGTCTACTTCAGAAATACAACTGGTAGGCAGGCAAATGTTGCAAGGAAGAAGTATCACGAAATATTTAGGCAACTTGGTCTCGAAGTCGAGATTCAATGCAACTTGCGAGTGGTAAATTTTCTAGATGTTACCTTGAATTTAAATGATGGATCGTATCGGCCATACTGAAAGCAGGACCAAGAAACGCTTTACATCAACACAAAGTCAAGCCACCCAAGAAACATAATCAAACAGCTTCCAATACGATAGAGAAATGAATAAATGAACTGTCATCGAATGAGTCTCTATTTAATGAAGCTGCCCACCCACTACTGTCAGGAAGTTTTTAAAGCAAAACGGATATAATTATAAATTGAAATATCAAAATGGCGTCGCAGAAGTTGGAGGAAGAAGACGACGTTCTCGAGCTGTCATTTGGTTTAACCCTCCTTACAGTAAGAACGTCTCAACGAATGTGGGAAAACATTTTTTGATGGCGATCGACAAGCATTTCCATAGTAACAACCGACTTAGGAAAATATTCAACCGAAATACCCAAAAAATCAGTTACAGTTGCATGCCAAATGTAAAATCTATCATCAATGGTCACAACAGAAAAATGTTAAACAGCAAAGAAAAGGAAAAGGAATGCAACTGCAAAAATAAGGAAAATTGCCCCTTGGAAAACAGGTGCCTCTCTACCAGTATAGTGTATGAAGCAAAAATCTCAGATAGCAAGAACGATGGACATCAAAAGACGTACTTCGGCATTTGTGAAGGAAGGTTCAAACTGCGGTATGGCAATCATAAAAAATATTTCTCTCACGAAAAGTATAAAAGCGAGACGGAGCTTTCCAAGGAATACTGGAGTATCAATGAAAACTTCCGTTCATTCAAGAAGGCTCTAAAGAATTGAATAGCAGGATCCACAAAATTAACCAAAGTCTCTCTGAAGCTGTTATTAAACCCGCTTATAAAACTTACAAGCTCAGAGATTTTTTTCAAAATAAAGATAAGATTGCGAGTGGCTTGAAATCAAACATTGTCTACAATTATGCCTGTGAACGCTGTGCGATGCGGTACATCGGTGCCACCACTAGGCACTTTAACACTCGCATTAGTGAGCACCTTAGAGGCTACCCAACTCACGCTGAAGTTTCGATGCACGAGCATGCACTGAAACAAGATAACTTTTCTATCTTGGGTTGCTACAAATTTCCGTTTATTCTCGAATCAATTTTGATAGCTACCAACAGAGTTGGAAAAGTCGGAATTGGAATTAATTCCGACCCGGAATTAATTCCATTTTTCGTCGGAATTGGAATTGGAATTGACGATATTTAAATCTACTGGAATTGGAATTGAAATTGACCTTGATAAACCTCAATTCCACTTTTTCGATAGACCTGTGATAAATCTATTTGTACAAAAATTGAAATCACAGTATTCGGCCGTTGTGTTAACTGCACGCAGAGGTAAGAGAGAGATAGATCGACAGAGGTAGCTTTATTCTATTGTTGAATAAAGGGTGCTAATTGTGACTTTGATGGGCCTACAGCCCCGGACAATGTTAATTCAGCAATTAAGCAAACAATGAAAAGATTATCATCTTTGTTCAATCTGTTATTTAGTTATTTATCATGTAAGATAATTAATCAAAGTAAAACGATTGTTGAATTGAGTTATTGATTGGTTAAGCACAAAAATTGGAGATTAACTTAATTGTTGTACACACGAAAAAAATCGGTTTGTAAAGAGGAAAATTAACCCTGCATTAAAGGGCAGCCTGTCAGTTCAAATCACAACAAATTATTCTAATAATTAATGATTCAATTAAAATGGCAATGACATGAAATTTTATTCAACTTCCAATCACAACAATTGACAATATTAATTTTCAAGACTATAATTATACAAATACGATACTCAACGATAAAAGAAAAACTTTAAACTTGCAGTTCACTTCAATTCGATCGGACTCACTTATACCAAAATAATATCATAAATATCATGAAAATCAGTGTCACTTATACCGTCAATCTTCAATCGTGCTCGCTGATGTGTTGCCGCATACGCTACTGTGTTGTTGTTCGCTGGTAGGCAGTTGTAGTTGTTACTTCTGTAGTCAAGTTACACCGCGAGAGCACGGCGTTCTTCTAACAGCTACTGAAGATGTCGTATGTGTTGTTGTTGGTAGTTGTTGTTGCTTCAATTTCTCATCGTCTCTAATTTATGCAAATTTTTGACACTTGACGATAAATCCACTTTCTTTTGAAAATTGAAAGTTTCCTTTAATCTCTGCTCGTTTAAGCTTTCGACCCGACCACATTTCGTTCTTATCACGGAATTTTTAATCTCCTTTTTTAACATGGACCATTAATCAGTTTTCATGATATCATTTGTATCGTCGTTTTTTCTTTCATCAACAATCACGTTATTCGCACATTGAATTTCTTTCTTCTGTCAGTTTATTAATAGATTTATTCGCATCTCTATCTATCTCTCTCATAGAAGTAGATAATACACTAGTACACTAGAATAGAAGTTTGATATCTTGCCTATGTACAATGATGGCACATGGAAAAATCTATGGTTTGTAGATCAGATTCGATCTGAAACATTGTATCATAGTCAAACTATTTGCCAAGTTGGTTGTGGAAGTTGTTGGCAGCAAATTAATGCAGGATTTTTATAAAGATAATATTAAGTGAGATGGTGGCATTGTTTCATGTGGTATAGCCTACTATTCCCTGGGTTGGTATATTGTGTCGATTTGCAGCAATCATTAACAACTATTTTTCAAAATTCGAATTAAAAATTGGTCCACAAAGTCATAATTGAAAGTCGGCGGTGCACTGGTTGTAAGAATATCTCAAGAATTCAATAGAAAAAATTCTAATTATAGGATGATTTCTCCTTCATACGGTTAAGAAACCTAGCGCTTTTGTCGAATAAACACATTGAAAGCTTCTTCACCGACAATAATTTCTCAGATAAGTGAGTAGTCGCTGGAACTTTTCAATTAATCATTAAATGACACATGTGATATAGTGTGATGATATTTTGGAAGCTGATATTCGGAAGCATGTAAAGATTTTGAAAATTGTTCAAATATAGTGAACAGGGGAGCCCTTTCAAGTAAAATGAATACTCTGAGATTTCTTGACCTCTGATTTCAAGCTGGAGCAATGTATGTTCTGTAAATCGACATTGCAAGTTGCATATGTGACTGATAATACTCTTGATAGATTATAGGAGCGATATTTCAAAATGATGAACGTACAGAACGTTTTAAAGGATTTCTTTCTTTGTCATCCTGTCACCGCAGTATTTTGTACATTCACTATTGCTTTTGTGTATGATCTTTGGACAAGGAGCAGCAATCCAGATCACAATTTGGCTTGATAAATATAAATAAAAATGAGAAAACATGGAAACCAGCACGCACAATTTGCGTTTTGCCCCAACTTAGTTCCCCCGGCGTGTGCCATAATTTTCATGCAATTTCCATTCTAGGACTTTCTATGGTACTGTTAATTTCTATGCTCTCTCTCTCTCTCTCTCAGCGTTTGATTCTTTGCTGACCGTTAATTTTCTTTTCTCTTTTTCGTTTACGAAACGAAAATGGCGTAGGTTGACCGGCTACATATATACATGTACATGTACACAAGAAATATGAACTATGAACATGAGAAAGTACTTAGGAACGACGCAGGGAACGGCACACAGAAATAACGAGGATAGGATACGGGCACATGGGTTAGATAGAAGCGAGGAAACTTTAGATAGAAGATACGGAATTAAATTTTTAGTGCATTTTTCCTCATCTGGCTACCAATTATGTATTTGACTGACCTGCGAGAATTATGAACGGACTCTCGGACGTTTACAATTTCTCTTACGATTGGGACGTTAGAGTGAAAAATACACGGTTGAACAATGTGACTATGTTGAAGTATTCGAATTTGATGACGACTTTTATTGCAAATGTAAATGATGAGAAAAGCTGTTTTATCCATCAATGTATAAAAATGACTTGTGCGGCAATTTTGTGACTCTTTTGTAACCCGCTGTAGATGATGGTAAATGAATGTGACGACTTTTAGTTCGGAACATGAGAGAAGAAAGATGATTTACATCAATGTTGTGCTAATATATTATTATTATTTATATATTTGTGCTTATAATATTACCGCTGAAGATGATGTTTATTTTATATATTATATATATATTTATGCATATGCTTTTTCAGGTCATTGAAAGGGAAGTGATTATGAATTACCAATAATTTCACATATATAATATATATATATATATAAATATATTCATATATATATATAGTATAATATATATAAATATCAGAATACCCAGCTTGCATTACAGCTTGATATTGAATCGGTTTTTGGTTCTCTTCTTTCGGACAACATGTCGTATTACGGATCCCATTAAGTTGAAATGATGAGATTAAGCGCTTTATATTGAACCTATCTTTTTTATTGGTATGAAAAAAGATATGTAATTATTTATGGTTCTCTTTTTCGATTTCATATAAATTGTAACGGCTACTATTTATTGAAATGAGATTATTTTCTGTTTCAGGGATTATTAATTTTTGAAAGACGATTCATCAAAAATAGTATTCGATTACATTTAAGCTCTATACATAGACATATTCGCATGTCTTTAAAAAAATCCCCTATTTTTTTTCCTGGATTATCTTTCATGCGGTGCCGTACTTGTTCATCACATGGCAAATATTCTAGAGCTTCGACAATATCAACTTTAGTATTAATCTAAGTACTGTGAATGTCTATTAGCATTGAAGTATATACTTCGATACGCATTTTTCTATGACTTATCAACAGAAAACTACACTGTTTTATGAATATTTCATAATACGCTCGCTCGCATGCCCAATACTTTAGGTACGCATATTTTCAATATTATAGATCTTCGCAACAGATTCACACATATGCAAATTATGAAATTTATATTCGAGAATGAAAAGTTATTGAAAATTTGTCCAAGGATTGACAAACGTTGCAATGATGAAAAAGCCACAAAACATAAAAAATATTTATATTTCAAAAGAAAGATTTCATTGTTAAAACACTCTCAAATGTTGATCACTTATTTGTATAGGATTGCTATGAATGACAAAATTCTATACAAAGAATAGCTGATCTTCAATAATTACTTGATGACTAACAACTATACTTTAAGATCCGCACTGAATGAAAATGCAAGACATCTAAAATAGCAGCAAACCAATACTATGAGTTATTCATAGCAAAAGCAAAACTCAAGAAATATCAATGCCGAATGAAAAAACAACATGCGGGTATAATGCCAATCATGAGAACATCAGGTAAGGAGCAAAAAATATCAAAAAATTAACAAAAAAAGCAAACGCTACAGAAATATAACAAGGCTGTCAAGAATATAGTGTGATGCTCTAACCGCAGATCAAATGGGATTGGAATGAAAACGTTGCTATGAAATAATGAAATGATAACAAGGAATAGCTTGATGAAGGACTAAATATAAAACTATTCTCTAATTACAAAAAATATTTTGTGTAATCAATAGAGATGAGCTGAAATCATGCCAAACTATAAAACTGAATTTGATAGAGTATCAAGGCCTTGAAAGAATATTCTTTCTACTCTAGCCGATGACACTTTTCAGGAAAAAGATTTTGAAAACTTGACATAAGTTTCAATTTTTTTCGCTTTCTATTTCCTGTAATCATTGGTCGATGACAACTGGGGACACACGAATGGTTTTTTCTAAAATTGGACAAAAAGGTTTAAAGTTGTTTCTTGCTTTTTTTTTTTTTTTTTTTTTATTTTTTTTTTTTTTTACACGAATTTTTTTTATGGAGCAACTTTTGTTTATTGAAGTAGTTTATACATGAGCTTTGGGCGTGAAGATTTTTAAGCTAAACCTTGTCTCTTTTTGATCGCTGGATGTCGATGGCTCACAAACCTGGGTATCATACTGACTTTGTCCGTGGGTGATTAGCAGATATATGCATTGAATCAATTGAATGATTCAAATTGTTCAAAATGATTGGCGATTTGTCCATTTGCATTTCCTGCTCTTTTCTTTTTTTTGAACAACTGCAAATCTAGGGTCTTTTTGCTTTTTCTTTTAAGCCAATTACTAATTTTCCCTATGCCGTGTTGCAGACATCATGCCTGGAACCATATCTGCCGCTTTTTTTTGCGCTTTTCTAAATGTTTTTTTAGCTTCTTTTTTTTCTGGTTTCGTTGAAGGCAGCAGTATCACGAGGCTTTGGGCAGGCACTTCTTCAATAATATGCATTTAATTTTTTTTGTGAATATCCAAAGACTAATATTTCAGGTAAGATAGATTAGAAGTTGGATCTCATTTTTTCCTAAACTCTGGTTTTCAAAGAAGCACTTGACGGCTTCATAATATCAAAAGAGGTTTTGAAGAAGGTGAGGTTGTATTTAAGAGGTTTCCACATGACAGTCTTCTTCTGAAGAATTTTTTGTAGTTGTCCACCGCAAGATAGAAAGTCGAATGTGAAGCGCCTTTTTGGGGGGCGAGTATTAGTCGTTGCTTCTTATAAGGAAAGTCACGCTTCAGTCAGCTTCGATTTGGTCGCGGTCGCATTTCATATAGGAAAGTTTCCAACTGACAGTCAGATTAGACTGTCAGCTTCATTTAGTAGTTCTGGTGGAGACTTTCTCGAAACGTCTTTGACACAAGTCGACAAGGCAAAATCGGTCGGCCGTTCGGTAACCACCACCGAAAGCGTAGGTTGTGGAAAACGGCCGTCAAGCTGCTTCCCATTTTCGGTTCGTTGGTTTCGTTATAACTATGGGATGAGAGAGGTAACCCTGTTTTTCAATCATCCGGTGACTTAATGCATTCTTGCATTTCGAGAAAGTTGAAAGTGAAACGACGCGTCAGTGTCCAAATCACAACCACTTAAAAATCTAAGTGGATAACTGAACCAACGCCAATCCTTTATCGAGTCCACAAACAACAATATATCAAGAAAGCTTCGATTCATGTCTTACAACCCTAAAAATCAATCATGCAGTGATAAAACAGCATCCGGATCGTTGAGACTGTTTAAAAATGATGTTGGCAAAACGCAGAGGGGGAATGTCTCCCTCAGTCATTAACCCGATGAAATGTAAGATTCGTGTCGTCGAATAGTCATTGATTGATCTTGGTCTGTTGTGTACCGAAGAAGCGAAGTTTGTGCGAAAGAAGAAGCAGTTAAGAAATGGCGTTGATTGATGGACACAGTCGGATGGGCACAAACAAGCTTCACTACATGCTGCTGCCATTGTTCTTTTGCTTCTTTCGGAAGAGGAGGCTTGCTTGTTGATGGAGCACACTGAAAACTTCGGTGAATGGTGAGTTGATTGGACGTCGATGTCGACGTCGCCGGTGCGCAGTTTTTCTCGAGATGGCGCTTTATTGCACTGACCCCACTCTGGTTGACCCACTGTCCTCTTGTCTTCTTAGACCAAAGAAACAATTTCTTACAGGCATCACAATAAAGGAAAGGTGCCAACAATGGTTTCTTGTCGTCTCCTGAGCTCTCGGCAACCGGTGATATGTCCACTTGCACGGCCTTTATCCTCGGATCAAGATTGGCACTACCACTGGTTAATGAATTCGGTGGCGGAACAAAAGATACACGAGCAGCAGAAATGTGCTGCTGCAGAGTTTTTTTGTCTACTTCGAAGAACTTGTTCGAAGACATCGCAGCGACGACCTGCCTCAGAGTGGGAACTAAAGTTGCAGACGATTATAATTACATCATATAGCTCGGTTCCTCTTCGGTCTGCAGCCTAATGAATCATCGCCAAGCGTCAATCAGGGGAAAAGAATGTTTTGCGAGCTCACATTCCCTCATTTGAATTGTCAAAAGTTGCGTAAGTGAAATTGATCATGCAGCGCACGGGGCGAGAGAATCGGTCGGTCACTGACATGGATGCTGATTCTCCTCCCGTCGGTTGACGATGCGAATTGACAGACAGCCTCAACAGATAATTACATAATCCAGGTTCTCGTTCTCTGCTCTCTCTCTCTGCTCTCTGCTCTCTCTCTCTCTGCTCTCTGCTCTCTGCTCTCTGCTCTCTCTCTCTGCTCTTTCTCTCTGCTCTCTCTCTCTCTGCTCTCTCTCTCTCTCTGCTCTCTGCTCTCTGCTCTCTGCTCTCTCTCTCTCTCTCTCTCTCTCTCTCTCTCTCTCTCTCTCTCTCTCTCTGCTCTCTCTCTCTCTCTCTCTCTCTCTCTCTCTCTCTCTCTCTCTCTCTCTCTCTCTCTCTCTCTCTCTCTCTCTCTCTCTCTTTCAAGACCGATATTAGTCTTCTTATAAGATTGATAAGCCAAGAAAAGAATTGTTATGATGATGGTTATTGACCCGTGTTTCGTCACCCTGACAGAATCATGCCTTTTTCAGACAAGGACAGCCTGCTTACTGTAGACACACCTGTACAATGTACATGTATAAATGTTGTATTTTCACTTCAATCTGTGCGTCACTCATGAGCGGCTTCGCCTAGTCATCCAGTAAGATGAGTGCAACTACAGCCTGCATTCTCGCTTTCTCACAACCTTTGCAAACCAAAAAAGAGTTGATACTTTCAAATAAGATTCAAATTTATTTTATTTTGGTGATCAAAATTTTCATTTAATTCCCATGGGATTCCCATGACCTGAAGCAAGATTCCCATTCCCACGGCAAGCCTGGCATATACATATATCAAAATGACTGGACGAGGCAAAGGAGGTAAAGGTCTAGGAAAGGGTGGCGCTAAGCGTCATCGCAAAGTGATGCGTGATAACATCCAAGGTATCACGAAACCCGCTATTCGTCGTCTTGCCCGAGGAGTTCTCAAGATCTTCCTCGAGAACGTCATCCGTGATGCAGTCACCTACACAGAACATGCCAAGTGGAAGACTGTCACCGCTATGGATGTCGTCTACTCCCTGAAACGTCAGGGCCGAACCCTCTACGGATTCGGTGGATAAGCCACTTACAATCAATATGTGTGAACGCATATACTGTATATTATGCATACATATATATACATAAAATCAAGTCTATTTTATGAAAAGACAATGACTGTGATTAATTGTTGTGTACTGTCCTTACTTTTTGTTCACTGTAGAAGCTCTGTCTGGACGGTGTTGTGTTACTGCGACGTCAACAGCATGTGAAAAGTGTGGTGCATGCAAGCTTAAAAGTAGCACAGTTTCTCTGGTTTTCTAAGAATATACATGCACCTGCTTAGAATTATTTTGCGATACCGGTACCTGCTTGTCCTTCACAATTCCGTAATAAGTCTCAAGATAATCACATTTTCGTTTACACTAGGTCACCAAGGTTGGGAGGAAACTTTTGTTGGGTTTGACTACCAACATTTTCCCACAAACCTGGGTGCAAATTCAACGGTTGAAAAACTTGGGTTTTGAAGGTGAAGTTCATGCTTTTAAGAATTGAAAAGTTAGCATGAGTGTTTCATCTCATCAGCTGTTACTGAAGAGTCCTAGCGCACTAGCGTAAGACTCAACAAGCCAATGTTTTGACAAGCCTCATTTAGCTGTCAGATTTTTTGCTAGGTTTGCCATATATGTCATATATGCATACTCCTCTACTAATAGGCAAAAATTCTGCAGGCTATATTGACCTCCTTCATCTACATCAAATAACATAGCTAATCTGATGCTAAAGACCTATATGTAAGCCATGTGTGTAAGATCCCATGTTTTATATGTGAAAGCGCTTCTTGTTAATACATGACTTCATCCAAAAGAAGGACTATTTAATATTGACAGACTGCATCCAATACATCATTATACTAATAGCGATTAAAACATGTAATGCTTGTGAATTGAATTATTGTGGTCATGGTGGTCCTTATTATCAGCTCATCTCTTTCTATGGCATAATACCTTATTTCCGCTTAATTGCACTGATTTGCATAAGACCAACCAGTCATATAACAACGCCATGTTTAAGTTTCATTATGTTATGCAAAAGATAATGCAAGCTTTTGCCTGTTCAGATTTGCTAGCTCAATTCTATAAATTAATGCACCTCTATCATTAGCTGCAACATCTGCTTCACTAACATTCATGGGCTATGAATGTTGCAAATGAATAATTAAATATTTGCTGACATGCAATTCAGTCACACATGTACATGTAGAATTTACTCACCAATACGAAAGCCTGTCCCAAAATTTGAATTAAGTTTGTCATGTCTCTCTTGACAACTGGACGAACTACAATACTTGACGACATCTCGCATGAGATGCAATACCTCTGCAAACTGCAAAAAAGAAGTACGCACTCTGACAAGTTGGTGCTTTCTTATCGGTTCAGATCTTGTGATTCATTATCTGCTGACGAAACTCATCCAGCCGTAACTGCGCAATTGTTCCTCTTATATAACTGTTATTTATAGAGATCCGTTGACTTGAACGGAGATAAGATCAGAATAGATGAATCAGTGCATCTCCATCCATGTGCTGTTATACATACATAATATTCAAATTCACGTCCCTTCATCTGAGGGTCGGAAGTGTGAAGGTTTACGTCCCACAGATTTTCAAATTCATGACCCAAAAGATCTCCAGGAAACTTCACATGGCGATGAATGCTTTTACTATCTACTCATACAAGATTGAATGCAGATTGAATTGGTAATTTAACACTCATCAGCACTACAAATAAATCTACCCATTCCACCCAACAGACTGCATCAACATACAGAAGCTTTTATATATTTTCATCGCCTCTTAATTGATTTAGAGTATTAATGTACATGCGGACCATTCCACGGCAACGATCGTTTCATTGTGAGCAGTTAACTAATTTTCAGAAAAGGTTTCCATACTTAAAAAATAATTCTTTCTGAAATCCAATTGCTCCCAAGATAGTCTCATACACTGGAAATGGTTGCTCCATAATGGTTTTGATACAATGGCTTGCTTTCTTCTACTTATAGCAATAAATGTACCCGACAAAGGTCGTTTAAAAAAGACACGCGTGATGACAGTTCCTTGTTTGTTCACCGTAACAAATAGATCTTCCGTTGACGCACTTCACATCAAGTTATATACACTCTTGTAGCAATATCATAAGTAATTAAATTATTGTCCTCAGATCTTAAAATAATTGGTAATGGTCATTTCATATGAATTATTTTTGAAATTGTGGAGAAAAATAGAAATTTAGCTAACCCTTACCGTACCAAAACTAGTCATTTTTGTCCACCTAGTTTTTAACAATGCGCTACTATTTTTGTAGAGGGTTTCAAATATTGAACTGCTCCATGTTTATAGGTTTTAGAATGAAGTTTCAACTAGTTTTTGCTTTTAATGGTCTGTTTTATTTTCTTCTAATCAAAAAATATTGGCTGCCTTGACTCTTTTGGCCAGCCTTGGTTGTGCAAAAAAACATGGCGTCAAAACTGATTTATTACTACAAAATACAATAGCTGTTAATTAATCGCGCATTGTGCAAATTTATTGAGGCACATTTTGCGCTTGTTCATTGTTTTTCATTTTCATACTCTTATGTGTAGCTGCCCTAATTTTCCAAAGTCCCAACTCAGTGGTGGAGTGAACCGAAATCAAAATTATTGGACAAAAGGGGACTTTTAGGCCCTTCTAGATTTGATTGTAGCGAACAATGTCATCCTTCTGAAGATTAAAAACCCCACAGAAATGCAGGTACATGTAAATGACAAATTGTTTCGGTGAGAAACAATTGAAGATCTCAGCCACAAGCTACTTGCACCTTGACTTAGCGCTAGAATAGAAAGCTGAAAAACCACCAACTTTAACGGCATTTCGCGGGAGCTGAAGGACATAGCGGTAGGTCGTGGATTTGTGAAAATGCAGCCTGCATATCCTGTGGACAACCAAAACACACGTGGAAGGTGTGGTGTCTGCATAAACCGCAGAAGAACAAACCAGACTTGCTACATGTGTGGGGCATATGTTTGCAAGGAGCACTTATCTACAAGGCGCGCTAATTGTGTATAAAAATCTTTCATCTACACTTAATAGTGTATAAAAATGGCGACTTTTCTCAGACCGTTATTATAAATTTATTCCCAAATTTTCGGTGTACACCTTCTTCTGAGGAAGCAAAATTGGAAAGGAATTTTTTCAATTTTTATACGAGGGATGTTCAAAAAGTTCGTGCCAAAAGTGTAAATCAACATTTATTTTTGATTTCAACAATATACATGTACTGTGCCTATAATTCCACATTATTAAGAGCGGAAATATGAAAAGGAAAGTCATTTTTCCACATAGTCTCCATTCTTCATTACACATTTTTCAGCTCGATGACGCCATGTTCGAAACGCACCCTCGAAGAAATCCATCGGTTTCTCGGCGAGAGCATCCTCGAAGGCCGCCTTCAATTCGCTGACATCTTTGAATCGCCGGCCTTTCAGTTGTCGTTTGATTTGTGGGAATAGATGGAAATCACACGGATAAATCAGGACTGTATGGGGGATGAGGCAAGATTTCAAATCCATGCTGAGAGAGGGCTGTGACACATTGACGGCTTCTGTGAGCGGGGGCATTGTCATGGTGAAAAAGGATTCCACGAGAAAGCTTTCCCCGTCTGAACCGTCTCAGAGACTGTCGCAAGTTGGAGAGGGCAGTTATGTATCGGGATGTGGTCACTGTTTCTCCCTGATTTAGGTATTCAATGTGGATGACACCTTGTCCGTCGTAGAACACAATAGTCCGGCAGCCAGAACGAGTTTCTGCAGGGAACGAGGCCGAAAGTCAGACTTTCACAGGATGATGTACACCCTATGCCTACTACGAATCGGCACGTCTGCCGAGTTCTAGTGAGTTCCCCTTCTTGTCAGACAAGATCAAAGAAAAACACATGTAAATCCAATGGGACGCAGATTGCAGTTTTTGGCTAAAATGAATTTTTCTATGTTTTCTCTGATTAAACGAAAAGTACTATGCCCAGAGTCATAAGTTTTGGCATAAAATGTCTTCAGGTCATTTTCTTTCATGTTCATGCACCCCTGTCTATAAAACTAAACACATTTAGATTTGGCGAGCCTCTATGTCGGCAAACACAAACATTTTGAGCAACTTTATCCACATTCAACCACATTCTCACATGCATTGCCGATTAGATGAATGATAATAGCACATGCACATCATAGGAAATGACCTGAAGGCATTCCATGTCAAAAATTATGACTCTGGGCTTAGTACTTTTCGTTTAATCAGAGGAAACATGCAAAATTTCATTTTTATCAAAAACTGCAATCTGCTTCCCATTGGATTTACATGTGTTTTTCTTTGATCTTGTCTGACAAGAAGAGGAACTCACTAGAACTCGGCAGACGTGCCGATTCGTAGTAGGCATAAGGTGTACATCATTCTGTGAAAGTCATTTTCGGCCTCGTTCCCTGCAGAAAATCGGTCTGGCTGCCGGACTACAATGGCCATTACTTTGGTTCTGATGGACTTCTGCATCAAAGGCTTTATCGGAGGAGATGTTCTTTTGACTCGCCATTCCATGCTCATTTGCTTGGTGGCCGGATCGTAACCGTATAGCCATGTTTCATCACCGGTTACAATTCTCGAAACGAACTTTTCCGGATTGCGGTCGAACATGTTTTATCAGGTGATTGCATAGCTCGATTCTTGTCTCGCGATGTAACGAAGTCAATAGCCGCGGCACCCATCTCACGCTAACTTTCGACATGTTCAGATGTTCGTGGAGAATAGTGACAACGGACCCCATACTGATGTTGGTTGCTCTGGAGATAACTCGAGTAGTGATCTTAGGATCCTCACTGACCATGTTCCACTTCATCGACTTGGTCTTGTGTCGTGGATGTTGATGGCCGACCATCTCGGTGATCATCTTCGGTTGATTCTCGACCCTCCTTGAATCGCTTGACCCACTTCTTTGCAGTGCGTGGTGCCATTGCTTCATCTCCATAGACCTGCACTAGGTCCGCCGATAGCTCCTCGATGCTTTTGCCAAGCCGAACGTAGAATTTAACGACTGTTCTTTGTTCCTCCATGATTGAAAATGAAAGTTAGCTGCACAATTGCATCAACAACAACATTTGACAATTGAGTTGTAAACAATTGCATCAATGATCAGCACTCATCAATCATGAAGTAAACCATGAAATCGGTGAATGAACCCTTAGCAAGTGCTACAAGGCCAATGGAGATATCTACAATTACGTCAGTACACTGCATCAATAGCGAGCAACGCGAGCAACTCTTTGAATGGACTGAATTAGTCTTGGCACGAACTTTTTGAACGTCCTCCGTATATTGAAAGCAGTGTGAGCAGCGATTATACATTTTGCGCCGGATCAGAGCTTTCACTACTCCTGACCATATTTATTATTTTCAATGTTTTAATTCGTTCATTAATAGAATATACCTGCCTTGCCTTTATAAGCTTATCAAAAAGTGATTCAAATAGACTTCAAGCAATTCCGAATCGCTGTTTAAAGATCAAAGATTGTGGTGTCGCGAATGATCTTGATACAAGGAGGAAATTGGCAGCATTGAGGCTTTCTGAACGGATCCGGAATGCCGAAACTACCATAAGACTCTTAGTCCCCCATAAACTACCAAATGGTCGGTTTTCGATCCCAATCTGTCGAACTTCAATCCGGCGCAATTCATTTTTTCCGGCAATGAGCATCCTTCAGTCATCTACTTTTGGTGATTAGCATTTTTGCAGACTACATAATTTGTGAAATGCCGAAATGTTGCATTGACTTGTGTTTTCTGATTTTCATTTTGCTGATCAATAAACATCTTTATCTCTCACTCAAAATTCAAATGGGTTTTATTTTCATATGAAAATGCCCAAGTAAATGTACAGTTGTATTGTATGTTATTTAGCACCAATGAAATGTCCGAGATGACAATGAGATGGCAAAAATTCAGTGAAAGCCTATTTAGGAAAGTCAATACGTAACTTGAATGGAAACATGTACAAATGAAGTTATTACAGTGTTCAATGAAACAAGTTCAAAGTTTATGAAAATTCCATGCAGAGTGAAATGAAGAGATAAATGCTGTTGAATTTGAATGATGCGGGATATTTACACAAGATTCACCTGAATGTATGTATGACGTTCTGTTGAAACTGTATACCGAGATTTGAAATATTCAAAAGGAAAGGAGGAATCATTCAAAGCATGCTTTTAAAAGGTTATGTTGTTTGATGCTTATTTTAATATCAATTCAATCCTTCGTCAGTCACGTCCACAATCATTCTTTATTATTATGTTGTTTAATGCTTATTTTAATATCAATTCAATCTTTCGTTAGTCACGTCCACAATCATTCTTTATTAATTATTATTAAGAGTTGTCTTGCAGGGGCTGGCAGAAAATGAATTTCAAATATAGGACAACAAAAAGTCACGAAATGTTACTCTAGGATTAATTGATTTACAGAAAAGACACGTCGATGTGTAGAACTAAATATTTATATCTATTCGTGACTAAAACGCTAAGAACGCGAGTTTTAATTCAACTCGTGGATATATGTACTTCAGAATATGCTACTGTACTTTGAATCAATATATCAACTCACCTGTAATGACAAAGGATTAGAGGATTTGGTGAAATGTATAGGTTTGCGACTTGCGCAGTCCTTGCTTGCGACTTGCGCAGGTAATTATTCGGTTAATTTACGAAACAGTCTGAATTTCCTAATCGTTTCACATTGATAGTATCAGCTGATCGATATTCATAATTTCATTGGGGGGCGTTCTTTATGAAGCTAACAATAGCGTCTCATTTTGTGACGTCTGCGTATTACACTAAATTAGGAAATTGAAACGATATTATTGCTTTGCTCTGCATGATCAAGTCGTGTTTTATTTTGTACAACATAGCTATCGGTTCTGACATACATATCGCCTTCTGTCTGACAATTAATATCAATTCCATCTACTGTTTTATAAGAACTCCTGTTAACTTTTCCGACACTAGTGTCGATTCCAACTTACGCAATTCGTTTTAGTTAATACAGGTTTTCCTACACGACAACGGCAACTACCGAATCAAGAGCGGCACTTTAATTTCTAAAACGTTGAAAGATAAAATATTACGTCATTTCACAATTGAGAGCGACAAGAATAAATAAACTGCAGCAAAATAGTTCAATTGTGTCTCTATCAGATTAGTGAGCGGTATTTCACGTGATGAATAAATGATATCTATTCGGTTTGATCCAAAGCCCTATATAGATGTCTTCACATCTGCTAAATTAACTTATCAATATGGAGCGCCAGAGAATACCTTCTGATCTTAAACGCAGAATCATTATGGCTCACGAAGCCGGAGATGATTATATTGAAGCCGCTCGAGTTCTCGGTGTAAAACGGGGTACTGCGTATTCAATAGTACATCGTTATATACTTGGAGTCATTGAGCGTCCCAGAGGAGGAAGACGACACCAAAAGATGGACGAATATATGGCAAATACTGTGGCAGAGATTGTTGAATCCCAACCGGAATTCACGTTAGCCCAAATCAAAGCTGATCTACAAGCGCGGATGCCGGACAAGCCATCTGTCTCAATTCAAACTATCAGCACATGTCTGAGAAATCGTCTTATCATCTTAAAGAAAATGGAGACTGTTCAAATCAACCGCAATAGCCATGACGTCAAAGTGGAAAGGGCCAAGTATGCGAACTGGTATCTGCACACGATCAACGCAAACCATCCGCCAACATTTATTTTTGTGGACGAATCCGGCTTTAATTTATGGATCAGTCGCACACGAGGTCGTGTCAGACGGGGAGAGCGAGCTGTCAGGATTGTTCATGGACAGCGCGGGCGGAATTTTACACATCTTGGCGGTCTCTAATGAAGGTGTCGTCCATCATGAATTCTACGAAAGCGGAACCTCTTGTGAGAGATTTAACTCCTGGCTGGAAGAAGCGTCCACAATAGAGCCCGTGAAGTCAGTTTGCGAGAGGGACACTCTATTAGGTACTTACCGCCCTACTCTCCATTTCTCAATATCGCAGAGAACGCGTTTTCCATGTGGAAAGCGGCTTTCAAGAGAGAAGTAGCTGAGATTCGTGAGCAGTTATACAACTACACTGGACAACAGCGGAATTTGACCTTACTACAACTCGCCTCCTAAAACAGAGTGCCATCACTGCACATAAGATGGGAAGGTCTTCCAGACGTATGGGCAGATTGATGCCTAGACTAATTAATCGCGATTGATGCCTAGACTAATTAATCGAGAGGATATCTTACAAAACCATCAATAAATATTACGGTACTTGTTTTGTTTCATAATGGAATAAAAAATTTCAAGATTAAAAACCTTTTCGTAAAAAAAGTTTTTAATGGCTTACTGTATTACCTTTATGAATTAAAATAATTATCAAACTTTTCCTTTTTGACATATTTTACCTTTTCGAATTAAAAAAATTATCAAAACTTTTTGTATTGACTTACCTGTTAAACAAAATATAATTGAATATGAAAAGCCGTTCATGATTTCAGGTTGCCGCTCATTAAACTTATAAATCCATTAATAAACTCACTTATTATCACTATAAAAACAATATCATTCAATTGAAAACGCTGCTGATTAACAGAAATACCGTTGTTGCATCTTAAAACATATTCTTTAATCTGATAGTCGCATTGTCGAACTGGAAAACCTGTAATTTCTAGGTGTAACGAGAATGCAATCTATGCGGCATAGCTATCGATTCCATTTTGTATTATCATTGCAATCATTTATGCTTCATCGATTTTTTAAGTTAATCATCATTTAACATTGCAAGATAACTCATATCTTTATTCTCAAATATTTCCAAGCACGGATACTAACACATCTAACGTCTCAGTATGGAGACCTTATAGAATGTTTAGGAAATAGAGATGGTTTCATAAAAAATGGATCACCCTTAAACATCGCCTTAACTTCAACTTTGTCTAACTCCGCCGAACTTGAACGAATTTCTCTAAAATTTGGAAGATATGTCAGTTGTGCTTACTAATATCATTGTTGGAAATTTCAAGCATGAATATTGAGTTGTTTTCCTGTTATAGATAAAAAAGTAGTAGATAATTTGATCTTCATTTAGCAATGTTACACAAAATCATACCTCACTCTTATAAAATTACATTTGTTTCCTTTGTTATGTAATATGTTGTTCTACAAGCCAAAAGCTATCAAGCAAAACAAAAATAAAGAAAATCGGTCAATCAGAGCCAGTATAGCACCATTATTCATCAACAATAATGTAACTGCTACATGTGATTAACTGGACTTCATGTTCCATAGCTTCCTGACTTCGTTGCGGTGGTGTTGGCAGCACTCCTGGAATTGCTTTCAGCTGGAAATCTATCTCTTACCGGTTGAAAACAATACAAAGCACAAATGAACAATAACGAGATCGCATTCACAAAAGGCAAAGTGTCAGCCTTGCTAGAACTAGGGTTTTCTTTGCGAGCTACAAGCAAGTGACTAAATGTCCCTTACACAAATGTGCATCGATGGCATAATGATGATTTTAGACTCTGTCGTAAAGAGGGCTCTGGCCGTCCACGCAAAACATCCAAACGTAGAGACCGCCTAATTTTGAGATTTGTTAAAGTTGATCCAAGTCTCTCGTTAACTGACATGGCTGCACTAGACTCGTGTATTTCTAAGTCCACTATTCGTAGAAGACTTATTGAGTCGAATTTCAAGAGCTGTAAGAGGCCCTCTCAGATCGAATTATCAGATCAGCATGCAAAAAGACGTCTCAGATGGGCAATGAGTCATTGTCACTGGCGAAATCAATGGGATCGGATTGTCTGGTCTGATAAGGCATCAGTCCGTCTGAAGGATAATGATGGTCGATTGAGATTATGGATAAAATCTGATCAGGAAATTCCGAGAGATTTACATCGTCCCCGGGTACAAGGTGGTGCGACTCTACTGATTTGGCCTGGCATTTGGACCAATGGCCGCTCTGAACTTCACATACAGCAAGGAACCATGAATTCTGAACGCTATGTGAGTGTTTTACGAATGAACATTGGCCAAATGACAGATCAACTTGGTGATCCATCGACTTGGTTATATATGGATGATAATGCTACGCGCCACAGGAGTAGTAGAGTCAACTTATGCAAGTCTCAATTAGGGCTTAGGACATTATCTTGGCCAGCTCATTCTCCTGATCTGAATCCCATAGAAAATGCGTGGAGTATTCTAAAACGTAACGTTCGTCGTTCACTGCTACCTACAGATGGCGTATCACAACTTACGTCACTGTTAAAAAGAGAGTGGAGAAAGTTAGATCAGTCAAAAATCAACGATATCATCGAATCAATGCCTAGACGAATTGGTAATGTCATTGACAATAAGGGTAGGGCCACAAAATATTAGCTTCTTAATAACCGTTACTGTATCATAGCTTATCAGATTATATAGGGACATTTAAATATGTTAGGGACATGAAATAACATGAAAAATGCTTTCTGTATCATACTTATGTTTTGTTTAGTCAAATTTTAGGATGATCCACTTTTTATGAAACGGACTGTATATATAGACCTTATAAATATATATATACAAAAAATATATAGCATAATTTTACTATATATTATATACATTATATATATGTAAAAAAAAGTATGTAAAAAAATGTAAAGTATACAAAAATATATAGACCTTATAGCGAGCGACCTCTCAGTATGAGCATAGATACTGACTTCATTATGATGCCGCTACTGTTGTCCAACATGTGGTTAAATTCTGTCCTGGTGATGTTTATAGATTCAGTTAGATATCTTTGACGTAATTCCGATGTGAGCACTGAAAATGACGTGTAGTCTATTTCGTCAGGGCAATGCAGACAAAAGCATTCTTTACAATCTCGTTTTTTACCATATCGTCCCATTTCAGCCATCAATTTCTGATTTCCTGTTTTGAATTTTTGCATAATCAACATGTCTTCGCTCATGTCGGGGGCGGTACATAGATATGATTTTAAATCGTTTTCGAACCTGCATAATTCAATATATGTATTACCTTTGTGACTGTTTTTGGCACTATTAATCCATTCTTCTCTGAAGAAGCATAGTATTCATTCGTCGGCTATCTTAACAAATTTGTTTTTATTGCAAAAAGTTGGTTTTCCCAAAGATTTGACAGATTCAATTTCATTAATAATTTTCTTATTTGATAGATCCATGTATTGGAATATTCTCTTGAATTTACCTTGTCAAAAACGCTTTGATATAGTTTAGAACCTAAACTGTTTTGATTGTTATCAATTAATTTTATCCATAATCGAAATGCTGCTCTGTAGAAAAGGAATTCAAAGGGCTCTTTGCCTAATTCGCCTATGATGCAGTAATTCGCGGTGGAACTTTTCAAATAGGAGAACTTTTTGTAAATTGCAGCTGTATGCGATTCAGGTCTTTTAGATTTTTGTAGAAAAGGAATTCGCCACAGTTTTTCATCTGCGATAAAGCTAAAATTTCAAAAGTATCCTTTAGGATTTTTCCATTGATGTGACCAAATTCTCTAAGCGTTTTTCTTGTTGTATATGATGATTTTTTTACCCTTATTTTCTAATATTTCTATCGCTATTTGCTATGAACATCCCGAGATGCTTGTATTCTTGAACAATTTCAATAGCTGCTGCTGAGCTGTCGTACTTAATGCTAACGTGGCTATATTTAGTGTCCACATGTTTTACCATAATTTTCGTTCTGTTGTATTTCATTTTTAATCCATTATCATCGCAATATTGCTTCACCATGCCAATCTGCTTAATCAATCCATCTTACGAATCGCCGTACAGTAAAATATCATCCGCGTACATCAACGCCGCTATGGTTATGGCATTTCTTTTTGCCAGGTCTAGGACCGTCGAATTTTCATCCATTATAGATAGCAGATCGTTCATAAACAAGCAAAATAGTGTCGGTGACAAACTATCCCCTTGTGGAATTCCATTTCTGAGTGTAAAAATATCACTTTCTTCTCCTGCATCTCTCCTGCATATAAAATTTTATACCGTTTGTTGTCAATTAAATTCTTGATTAATTTTAAGATTCTACTATTTGGGATCGTGTTGTCTACTTTATCCTTTAATTTACGTTTCGAGATTGAATCAAATGCCTTTGACAAATCGATTAAACGGAAATATAGTGGAGCTTTTCTGATGTTACAAATTTGAATTATTTCTCTTAGTATAAAAATCTTGTCAAGGGTAAAGTGTCCCTTTCTGAAGCCTATTTGTGACTCGTGGATAACGTGGCTTCCTTAATTAATAATTTTTGTCTTTATTTTTTCTAAGCATGTTGACAAATTTATGCACCTGAAGGACGTCACATTGTCTATACTTCCTTTTTTAAGTGTGGGTGTTAACCAACTGTATTGCCATAAGATATTTCGATCTTCCATTATGTTGTTGAAGAGGTGCACTAAAATTTCGTTAGATTCATCTATATTTTTTTAAACATTTCAGATACAAAACCATCTAGTCCACTGGATTTCGAGTTGGTTACTATTTTCAGACATTCTTTTACTTCCTCGGCTGTTATATCTGCATCCAGATTTATGTGATCGTACATATTTCTAGTCGAAATTTTGTTTGCAATTATTAATGAAGAAATGCAGTGGGTCGATCTAGAATCTACTTCTCTAAGCGATGCTGAATCTATTTCTTCGACACATTTTTGAAAATCGCTTATTGTGAGATTGCTCTTCTGGATATCTTTTGTTAATGTCTTGTTTTCTCTTAATAATTTGCCAGTATTCTTCATGATTGTTTTCAAATTTTGCTTTTCCTAATTTTTGAAGTCTCTTTAACTTATTTATTCTCTTCTCTCTTTTGATTGTTTTATTTAATTCACGCTTATGTTTCATTAGATTGACTAGATTGTCTTCACTGCTTTCACATTTTAGATCGCAAGTGACCTTTTTATAGGCTCTTCTGCATTCCCTTGTTTTTTTCTGAATAAATGATTAGTAGTGATCCCCTGACAAAATCAAGTGCAAAATGTGAAATGCCGAACCCCCCTCTGGCGAGCGGAAGGAGATGGCCAAGGATGTGTGAGGAGGAATGGGTCCGTGAGGAGGAAAGCGTTCCCTACCCTCCTCCCCTCTGGAAGGAAATAGGGAAGGAGTTCTCCTGTGAGGCAAGGGTGGGAATCTCTGAAAAACGCCAGAGTGAGAAAAAGGTGGGTTTTGGACGTTTTGGGATGGAAAAGTTCGTATTTCGCCATGAAGGAGTGCTCGGATGGGAAAACGGAGGGCAGATTCGGATTCTACGTAAAAGTTTGGGTTAGGAAGGTTGTTTCCAGCTCAATCGGAGAGAAAAGTGCTGACCCCCCCCTCTGGACAAGACTTCCAACTTTGGCTTTAGAGATGGTAGAAAGTCGTGTTATAGCGCGTTTGAAAGCTAAGAGTGAGAAAATGCAGTGGAAAGCATCCTATGTCCATGTTTTCCCGGGTTTAGAGAGGAAAATGGCAGGAATCTCTGAAAAACGACAGAGTAAGAAAAAGGTGGGTTTTGGACGTTTGGGGATGGAAAAGTCCGTATTTCGCCATGAAGGAGTGCTCGGATTGGAAAACGGAGGGCAGATTCGGATTCTACGTGAAAGTTTGGGTTACGAAGGTTGTTTCCAGCTCAATCGGAGAGAAAAAGTGCTGACCCCCACTCTGGACAAGACTTCCAACTTTGGCTCTAAAGATGGTAGAAAGTCGTGCAATAGCTCATTTGAAAGCTAAGAGTGAGACAAATTCAGTGGAAGAAACGGCGTGTCTCTACGTTCGTGCGTTGAGGTGTGAGAGTGACTTCAAGATTTTTGCCCATCACCGAAAAAACGACAAGAGTTAGAATTTTTATGAAAATGGCTCTAGCGGGTGAACGAAGCCTCGGATGAGAAAACTGAGACCAGATTTGGAATCAGCGTGACATTTTACACCTGAGTTTTGAGGGTCGTTGGAGTGACATAAATACGCAAACGCATACATCTTAGATAGCAAACAATCTCTTCTCATGAAAATACGAGACAAACGTTCGACATTAGACACTGTTTCATTCTAAACGACTGAAAAATCTTGTTAGAACTGTGTCATTCATGCTATGTCTCCGAAGTGATAGGAAGAAAGATGACAGATGAGTCTACGAGTGAATTTTGTTCACTACGTTTTCATCGACAAAGTTTTCGTGGTGTGATTAGGGACTACTTCATCTCATTTCATCATGAAAAGTCGGACTTAGAATTTGCTATCGCTAAAGGTTACTTCGTTTTCCAACAGCTCATGGACAGTTTGATGAACAGAGATGTGAAAGGACGATTAGTTGCAGAGACTGAATTTGAGAAAGTGACTGATGAACATGCAGGTGAACGTGCAGTGTTTCATTTTGCATCCTATTCTGCAGAGACGATACATGACCCTAAAGATTTCTATCAGCGACACATGGCGAAAATTACATCTCGACTAGATTCATTTCATGAGCATCGATCCAACTTGCTCTTATGTCGAAAAAAGCACATTTATATTCAACTCAATGTGCTAAACTAGATTTGACTACAAGATTTGGGAAAAGCAATCATGAGTCAGTCGGCCGAGTGCTCCTTTTCCCTGCCGCAACGAAGTCAGGGGAGAAACACGGAGGTCTCTGATTGGCTCTCATAGAGTCAAATGTGGATTCGCAGGAGACTATAAAAGCAGATGTCTCCCCATTTTCTCTCCATCTCATTCTCTTGACTTGAAAAGCGTGTGTGACTTGCTCAAGCCATTCTCCGTCTCAATTTTGTCTGATTCAATCCGGTTTCCAAATTATTTGCAAGTGATTGTCATGACTGTGTGGCCTAAACCTTACCAACATTTTAGAAGAGAGGCGCAGGAGAGTGTGTGGCCGATGATTGTACAAGCCTATTTCGTTGAACCATCACCACCGCCGCCTCCATCACCTAGACGCTTTACCTTTAAGTCTTTTAGGGAATTGAAACTCAGTTCGGGTCCTAAGCCCAAGACATTTAATTTACTAGACGATGACGAAGACTTAGACTTTGGTAATAAGCTTTAAATCCTGTGAACGCTCCAAAAGGTCCTTTTAAGGGCCACCTCATATGTCACTGCTAGGCTAACAATTTTCTTTTCTCTGATGATCATGAATGTACTTAGTGGTATTCTTTCGTTACAGACTGCCATGGCCATGAATCCTACTCCAACTGCTGCATCGCTCAATCCTCAACATCTCGAGTTGTGGAATCCGAAAGTTGAAAAGGTAATTCACGGCTATCCTACCTACAAACAACAAGTGCTCTACAACGGTGTTCGACTCTATCTTCAAACGCCGGCGGTATACTTACCAAAAGTGGATACGCAAGTAAATCGTTGCGGTCAAAACCTGAATATACCTATTGATAATTGGTTGCGTCAGCAGCTTGACATTTTAGAAGACGTTGTGAGGCAAAAGGCTCTTATTCCCACTGAACTATTACAGTTGTGGCCAGAAAAGAAAACTTCTTATTATAAACCATTGTATCGCGGCACTCGCTGCTATATTTTACAAAGCAAGTATTGTAAAGTCACTTCAGGAGTGACAGTTGAACAGTCAGTTGAAACAGAATTGTCATCGCTAGGTGCTGGCTTTTATTCATTTCATATTGAGGTGCCTGCTGTTTATGTGGGACCTCATCAATCTGACGGTAATTTGATTTCTCTCAATTTGCGCATTGCTCAAATTCATCATCAACCTGAGTTATCAGGACTTGATCACATTGAGAAAGTCATTGATTCTTGTGTCAAAGAGTGTCAAGAACCTGTCACCAAACTAAACGTCGTCGCGCATCAAAGAAAGCTGGTGTTACCACCAAAGAGAAATCTTAAGTATTGTAATCAGTTAGTATGTAGTGAATGTGGAAAACGCGGTCTTGCGCGTTATGTTCAAATAAAACATTGTCATCATGTTGTATGTATCTTTTGTAATGTAAAGGACAGACATCCTTGTAAAGTTCCTGCTCAATGTATTATTTTGTAATGAAGTCTTTTTGATATTGTAGGTTGTCATCTTCATAGACAGTGAGGGAACACCAATGCAGGAGTTGAATGCTATTGCAATGAGGGAAAGCGATCAAACTGTTGTTAGTGTACATCACAGATTTGCCTACTGTCCTCCACACAAAGACGAATGGTCACGGCGTCATGTGCATGGACTTGATCCTTCTATTTTGATTCATATTGGATTTGTAAATGAAACGTATTTGATAAGTGATTTCAAACGGTGGCTGTCAGGTTTTTATATTGTTAAAACATTAGGAAATGATTCTGAACGAGAATCAGCAGCACTTTAGTTGCACATTGATAATTTATATCTACCATGTTGGGTAGATCGTGTAAGACAAGACTATCATATGCATTGTGATCAAAAGAAGTTTAGAGATGAAATGATTTTTGATATGGCTGTATGTTTCGGTGAGAGACATCACCTTTACAGACCACCATCCCATTGTAATACCAGAAATAAAGCTACCTACATTGCAAAACTCTCTTCACGCTGGCATTGTATTCTCTATGATGTTTATGAGCTGTATCTATATTATTGTCAACAGCATAGGTATATGTAAAACATGTTTTTACTCCTTGTGAATGAGTGATGATCATTTCATGAAGTGTATTCTGTACTTGTGAATTTTGACTGATGTTGAATAAACTTACAGTGGAACATGATTGTTATTTCTGTTTTATTCAAAGTGGAAGTCATTGAAGCAATGTGAAATCTATAGTCACAACGTTCATGATGACGCATCGTACCTTAAGTAACCACATGCGTCATTTGACACTTGATCAACAAGGATTCGATGGATTTTTACAAGATTGGAAACTTACATTCAAACTTACATCAACTTACATCAAAAGATTGATAGAGAGTTTACAACCTCAAGATGTGAAGGGTAGACTCGTTGCTTATATAGAGTTGAAAGATCTGCAAAAACCACTTCGTTTTGGATCCTATTGCACAGAGTGGATTACTCTTAGTGATCAATTTTATGTACGTTATATGGAGAAAATTATGGAGAGAATAGAACACGGTGCGTCAGAACTAACTTTTTATGTTTTGAGATCCACCAGAGCTGCGACTTTAATTTTATCAATCTACAGTGTATTGCAATTCTATTCATGTTAAAATCATGTTAAAATGTTCATCATTTAAAAAAATCGATCGGTGAAATTTCGAGAAAATTTCGATTAAACATTTTATAATACTTTTACCGATATTCTAAGTAGTAGGTATAAAATGTCATACGAATCCAGTATGATTGCCATTATTTTTTCTTGAAAATTGAGTCAACATGATAGCCTAAGACGGAATTTCATCATTCGCTTCATTTTATTTGGTTTGGTTTACTGACATTTGCCTGCAGATACCGAAGTCATGGGTAGGGTCATAGGTGGGCCTATATAAAATTAGGCTCTTTGATATCAAAATTACGATTAGTAAAATCACCTTCAAATATATTGAAAATCAGCTATCATGTGACTCAGATCATTTCTAGTCTTGCTGCATGTCTTTTCTGATTAAACTACATGTACGACCGTAATCTAGACAATTTATTTTGTTTCTCCAATATTCAATCACCTATCAAATTTTCTTTTGCTTGTAGCCGATTTCCATTATTCATGCTAATGACACTTATCATTTGATTTCCATAGTCTTACTAAATCTTCTTTACTGTTTTGCTTGCGACAGATAGATGTCTATGAAGCGATGTTTGAGTGCCGGCGAGAGTGCTCGTTAAAAATTTCTATGAACTATTGTCATTGACGACGGTGATATCTACACATCAATACCGATCGCAGTCAGTGTTTTCATCAGAACCATATCACGCACGGTCATTAATTAAACCTCTCGAATGAAAACACACGCAGAGAATCAACTTCGAGTCTGCTTGATATGCTTGAGAAAGGCGAAAGAAATCAGGGCTATTACGAACACCGTGTCCTCATTGATCAAAGAACATGTTTTGAATGGTTATGATGTCAACGACGAAAGATTACCAGCGGCGATCTGTGGAAGTTGTCGTTCGTATGTTATGTTGAAACAGCAAGGGAAAAGGGTTAACAAAATTGAAGTGTTTGATCATTCATTGCTTGGAGTTCTTCCTCCGACTACCCGATTTACTGCAGCAAATGGATGCACATGCAAGGTCGGCTGCATTGCTCGTCAAACTATTACGTCATCCAACCCATCATCGTCAACATCAAACAGCAGACTGTCGGAGAGACCTATTAAAATGTGCGCAAAGTGTTTGTCAGCGATCGGCCGTGGACTGAATCATAAATGTTCTCAAGCAGCTCTCCTTTCGAACATGATGGATTTATGTGCTTCTTCATCTGGTGTTCCTGCAGATCATTTCGCTTCAGAGGTCATCCGTCGAAAGGCTGATGTCGATCCCACTTCACCAACGGTTAATTTATCCAACGTACATGGTCGTCCAACATCAATCAGTGTCACTTGTTCGTCTTCAAAAGTGAGTAGCCCTTCCAGTTCGATGAACCGCACTTTCTCTGCTAATGACATGTCAGATTTTCGTCTTGATTTAGGACTGAGTACGCGTCAGACTTTAAAGCTTGGGCGTGACATTAGACAGTCAACGAATTGCAGGAAATCAATTGAGCCTAATCTAAAATCCAAACTAGAAGATAAGGATCATATCTTGGATAGTTACTTTGATGTTAAGCAAATGTCTTTCAGAAGTATGGAGGGCGACAAAGTTGTTGGTACTGAATCTAGACATGTAGGAGTATGTACTGATCTGAATGGTTTGTTCAGCGAGATTTCATTATCAAAATCGGGATTGACGGAGGAGGTGGTTTCCTCAAAATTTGAATGTAAATATTTCCAAAAGATGAGAACGAATTCCGCAGACATTTTAGAGATTCGGGTGTTAAACGCATTTTTTTACTAGCGATTGTCAATGATATTCAAGAAAATTATGTGAACATCAAATCTCTCTGGGTCGAGCTTGGACTCAACCATTTCGCAGAGGAATTCACAGTGGCAGCTGATCTAAAACTGTGTAACATAATGACTGGTATAACATCACACTCTAGTATGCATCCATGTACTTGGTGTAATGCAAATAAGCATCGTCTCCACCTCTCTGAAGCTCCAAGAACTATTGGATCTCTCCATGACTGTTTTTGGCAGTACTTTAAATGTGGAAGCCAGAGAGCTACAGCCAAGCGATTTGACAACGTAGTGCATCCCTCCCTATTGATAGGGCCTGAGGCTGACTTGGTGTTGGATCATCTACCACCCCCTGAGTTGCACTTGTTGACTGGTCCAGTTGCTACCATATACAGTAGTCTTGTTTCGATATGGCCAGAAGCTTGTATGTGGCTAAAGGCATGCAACGTCGAAACTGAGTCTTATCACGGGAAAAGTTTCACTGGCAATAGTGCCAGGCGGCTTTTGAAGAATGTTGACAAACTTCAGTCTATGTGTCCAATAGAATGTTTAAAGTACGTCAAGGTTTTTCGTGCATTTGAGCGTGTTGTTACGTCTTGTTTTGGTACTAGTCTTGATTCCAATTACAGAGAAAACATACAAAGATTTCATGATGCATACATGGATCTATCAGTTAGAGTGACCCCAAAAATCCATGCTGTCTTTCACCATATCGCCGAATTCTGTGAGAGGAAGGGATGTGGTCTGGGACCTTACAGTGAGCAGGCTTCGGAATCGGTACACCATGATTTCAATAAAATCTGGCTTCATTTCAAACGTCCTTATTCCCATTCTGACTTTGCCGATCATTTGTTGAAGGCATTACAAGTGTACAACAGTCGACACATTTAGATCTATGTTTTTGAAGTGGAATTGTTTTATCAATAAAGAAAATATATCTGTCAGAATTCAGGTGGTTTTCAATTATTCACGTTGATGTTACGGAATATATGAATTTAATGGTTATGATGAATATGCCTACATACGTCCGTATATCAAGGTAGGTTCAAATAAACTACTGAACCAAGATTTGATAATTGTGCATATATCTACGATTAATATCATGATCAATTGATTATATCATGAGAATGTGCACCTATAATGAGCATTATAGCAAAGCTATACTTGTGAAAAGCTGCCATTTTAATGCTGCGTGGACTAGATGATATTCTCGTTCATAACGCTCTCGACCACAAGCAAAAGAAAATTTGATAGGTGATTGAATATTGGAGAAACAAAATAAATTGTCTAGATTACGCTCGTACATGTAGTTTAATCAGAAAAGACATGCAGCAAGACTAGAAATGATCTGAGTCACATGATTGCTGATTTTCAATATATTTGAAGGTGATTTTACTAATCGTAATTTTGATATCAAAGAGCCTAATTTTATATAGGCCGACCTATGACCCTACCCATGACATCGGTATCTACAGGCAAATGTCAGTAAACCAAACCAAATAAAATGAAGCGAATGATGAAATTCCGTCTTAGGCTATCATGTTGACACAATTTTCAAGAAAAAATAATGGCAATCATACTGGATTCGTATGACATTTTATACCTACTACTTAGAATATCGGTAAAAGTAGTATAAAATGTTTAATCGAAATTTTCTCGAAATTTCACCGATCGATTTTTTTAAAATTGACATGAATAGAATTTCAATACACTGTAGATTGATAAAATTAAAGTCGCAGCTCTGGTGGATCTCAAAACATAAAAAGTTAGTTCTGACGCACCGTGAGAAGAGACGATGGAAGGAAATGCATACTTTGTTAAACATATCATGATTCAACTGAGTGTGTTTACATCCACGACTTTGTTTGATGTTCGACATGTTGTGTAGATGCAATAAAGATTTCTTTTAACTGAGTATTTTTTAATGGTGTATAGAGCAACATGAGTCATTGCGCTTTGTTACATAAATGAATGCGTCTTTGTTCGAGAAAAGGGGCGTATCACAAAATGAGTCAATGCCCTTTGTGCATTACTATCAGGCTCTTTGTTAAATAAATGAATGCGTCTTTGTTCGCTAGAAGGGGCGTATCACAAAATGAGTCATTGCGCTTTGTGCATTACTATCAGGCTCTTTGTTGGATAAATGAATGCGTCTTTGTTCGCTAGAGGGGGTGTGTCACTAAAGTCTTTGTGAGGACTAGAACGACTTTGTAAGAGGGCAGTCAGTCATAGGGAAAGTTTCCACCCACGCAGTCAAAAGTTCACGTGTGATAACTCTTTGTCACCTAACAAAGACAGGGAAAGCATGAAAAGGGAAACGCATGTGATTGGAGCTACGTCTGGTTATAAAACGGACGACTGAGCTCATGGCAATCATTTCCGTCCTTGCGCTAACCATGCAGTTGCTCGAAGCCATCACCTCCTCTGCTCTCGCACTGGGTACACTGAACTCCCTTACTTTAGCATCGGGTAAAAATGCTTTCAATCAAAAGATAACTCATCATGGAGAAGTCGTGACCATAAAAACTCCAAGTCATCGGATGGATTATCTAGAGGTTATGTCAACAAAGTATGGACTCGCTGTGTGTGTAACGTTAGACTATTGGACACGGCTACAATTCAATACTCTTGAAACATTCCTGAAAGAACATCTCACCATTCCCAAAGAAATTGTTCGACACAATGGGAAGCGGCCACAAGTTCCCATCGTGGAAAGAAAATACATGCATGTTCATATGGATAGACACTGTCTCATCATCCATGAAAAGGAGGGCAGCGAATTCAACTTACTCAATTGCAAGCCTCTCCCAATTTTGGGAAAACGATTCTACTCCTTTGAAATTAAAATTCAAATCATCTACATGGGTACGCGCAGGGACGGAAGGTTGTTTACTTTGAATCCCTATCTTGTCTCCATACCCTTCAAAAATGATGTCCATGTTGATGATGATCAATTACAGCAACACTCTCCACACACATTGAAGAATATAGTAGTGTCCGTTCAAATGAAGATGTTAGTGAATCTGGCAAACATTAAAACCAGCAATCATTGTATATTTTATGAAACTGAACTCTTGTCTGCTGCTCTGATTCGGAAGAGACATCCTGTACATATTGCAGTGTTTCACAACGGACATTGTCTGGTTTACGTGATATCAGTAAAGTAGCCGACATCGTTAAATCTTTAATGCGTTATCTGTATGAGTCACAGTTAATAGAATAGTGTTAATCACATGTGTTTTGAATGAGTCATCGCAATGAACTATCGCCCACATACTTGTCGGTGAAAAAGGTTGAACATCCCTGATTAGATTCTTATCTAACTGACGGATGCTTTACCACTTCATGAGTCAGAGCTATTTATAGACATGAGTCAGCAAAGTGGTTGATGTTTCCTAAGCCGAAGAAATTTTCATGATGTCACATTCGTTGGAAACTTGAGGATGTTAACCTACAAACTCTGACAAAGGTTATGACTTTATTTTATACTTTACCTATCCTGCAAACAGTGAAATGTTTGTCACTTTATTTTATACTGATCCATAATCTATGGGGATAGGGTTACCTGCGGTTGGATTTAGGGATTTAGGGTTTTATATAGCACAAGTGAATGTTACCCGTTAGTGTATAGTGCAATTATTAACTTAACCATTTCTGAATGACATTATTCCTAACATTACAAACAACTACTTTATTTCTAACTTTACAAACAGTGAGATGATTCTAACCCTACCCATCTTACAAAATGATCAAAACTTTTACTTCTGTCTATTGAGTGAGAATCCCATCTTCATGTCAAAAGAAAAACGAGACAGTCTGTATATGATATGTTATTAAATGAAAGACATTCCATCACAGTCACACATAGTCAATACTATACACGGAGAAAACAAAGTCACTCATGGGCAGGGAGAAAACAAAGTCAGCAAAAGCACTGGATGCCCCATCGATGATATGCTGTGATCAGGAGTTGGACGCATGTTACAAGGCACTCATTTGCAACATCCCATAGAAAACGCTATGGAGAGAAAAAAAACATCAACCACAACAGAGAGGAAGCATACATCATCATACATCGTCGGACGGAGGAAGAGAAAGTTTCTGTTTCTTGGGTGGAGGTAGATGTGTGTCTGGATGCACTAGACGAAATGACTTGCTTAGTCTTATTAAGTCTGATCAGAACTTATTTTATTTAAGATCCTACATTTCCTGACCAGAAAGTACCAGACTAACTAAGTCTTATATTTTGCAAAATAAGATCTTTTCAGATCTTGCCAGCTGATAATTGAAATTAAAAAAAGTGAACTGAAATTTCAAACTTGAATTCCGATTACAGTGCGAAGATCAGACGACACCAATGGTTTTTGTTGTTAAATGATCTTGCTGGAACATCATTGCACTGAATATATGTAGACAAGCGCAAAATATAAGAATTTTTTTCTACTCTGAAGATTTCTAAAAATCACAAATAAGATCTTGTCAAACCTGATCGGATTTGCTAATAAGACTTAGCACGACTGGTACTTTCTGGTCAGAACTTGTAAGATTTCCTTAGTAAGATTAAGTAAGCCATTTCGTCTAGTGTGGCCATACGGTAATGAGTGGTTAGGACTCATCAAGCATCGCTTGTCTTCCAAGCAGAGAGCGCCCGTTTCCTAAACGTTGTTGTCGTGACTTCGTGTACCTTTGATTTCAAAATCTTCATACTGACTGAACTTATTTTAGTTGAATTTATAGCATCTCGATAGTCTCTATGTGTCATTTTTCTAACGATGGACTTCGAGATGCCTTTCGCCCGTTTTATGGAAGGCTGTGATCATTTTAACTTCATAGAGTACATCTTGGGGCGAAGCAAGATCGTCTCTTCTATCCTATTGCCGGTGCATTCATCTTTGAAGCAACCGAGCTTTGCTTTATTTGAGGTCGAGTAAAGTGGATGCTCTGTGGGATGGTTGGAGCTATCAAAGTGTGGCTTTAGCTGGTGCAGAATATCTTCCTTACTGACTCCCTTCCTAGTGGTGAGTGCGAGGAAAAGCTATCAGTATCCCCGCCTACCAA
Source organism: Prostheceraeus crozeri (assembly GCA_907163375.1). Classification (NCBI taxonomy): domain Eukaryota; kingdom Metazoa; phylum Platyhelminthes; order Polycladida; family Euryleptidae; genus Prostheceraeus; species Prostheceraeus crozeri. Next base: position 148,367 of record CAJQUW010009455.1, on the reverse strand, counting down.
TTCTGCATGATGGATGAGTGGGCATGATTTTATCGTGTGGTAGTAGAGGTTGTACATCTCAAGCTTGGAGTGATCTAAAACGGCTCGACCTATGTAGATGGGTTTGCACAACTCTACTTTGGGTTTTATCATCTTAATGCCGGCCAGATCTTCGGTAATGGCATCAGCATATACAAAGAGTGGCGAACGATGCATTTTTCTAGCTACCTCAGGACCAGTCACCAAATTATAATTGATGCGTTTTCTTACATCCTCCATGGTTTTACCAAAGAGGGAATTGTTCTTAAATTTGAAGAAATCCTTTTCAAAAGGATTCTTGGAGCAGCACGTTTCTGGCTATTAAAATCTGTGTAAGGCTTCAAAAAGGCCTTTTCATAAAATTGAACACCCCTATGCACTATTTGTGACTGCATGCCCATCCTTAAATAAAATTTGAGAATCTTGTAATGAACAATGTAATGTTCTTTATCATACTGGGTGAGCAGCAGCTGTCTAGCAGGATTATATTCCATTTTATTTTCTCCTTCATACTTAGATTTTAGTTGCTTCATGAAGGGAGAATACATATCTTCAGTCACTATACCAGACTCCGGAGCAAGAGGAAAGTCTGATATCTTATTCTTAATACAGTCTGGATAGGTAAGGTCGACTTCAAACAAATAACCTATGTCGGCCTCATCTTCCAGTCCCGAAATGTGCTGGGGGTTGGAAAAGTGTTCAACCTCATGGGGTTCAAGCCAAGCAAAGTGGGATTGTGGCAAAGGTTTCGACAGTGCACTTCCATATAAATTATTTTGGTCGATGTGCATCAGGTGGGTGTCAAATTCACTATCGACTGTTTCATTTACAACATGCTTGTTGACAAACGTCAGTCCATCTCGGATCCCGCGTTCAAACATGGTGTACATTTCGGGATTGTCTAATAAATGTATTTTTTCCATAGTCATTTTAAAAGCTGACTGGTAGGACAACCCCGGTAAACTAATGTAATGGACGGGGTCCAACGCAACCTGCTCCAGTGTAACTTTCCTAAAAGCCTCAAAGACATCGGCTAAGAGCAAAACATCTAATTTTACGTAGGCAAGCATATAGTCACTAAACGAGTGACAGCCCAATTCTTGCCATGCTTGCTGTGCATGCCTATAGTCATCAGGCGAACACTCCTCACCCGTCAAATCGTTCTTAAATTTATCGATGGACGGAAGGGATGTTTCTTTCAATGTGTCCATTGAACTAAAATAGCCATAGGGAAACACCCCTTTCCGTCACATGAGACTGTCACTAATAGTAGGATAGTCTTTCTTTAAATTTTGTGTGAGAGGAAGTGAGTCTAAATTATTAGCCAAAGTGGCTAAGGAAGAAGACATAAACTGGAAACTGTCCATAAACTTAACATCATAAAAGACAGGTTTCCCCTCCTTCGTCTTGTCAACGTGGACTTTGGCCGACAGAGACATGAATTTTTCCTTACTTTGCGCTCTGACGTTCATCGGCCATGACTTCATATGTCCTAGACCATGGCGAAGAAAAATATGCGCATCATAACATTTAAAGTTATGAAGGATGACGGGGAGCGTTCGCCGTTTGAGCCTAAGTGAGAAATTACACTTACTGCACAAGGCAGACCCAAATTTGCCACTGAGATGGCAATGGTCCCTCACTTTCTTATGCTGCTTCTCATCAAAGGATGAGCAGCAGCGGGGACATTCTGTGATCCCATCAAATTTTAGTTTATCGACTTCTGTGAAACACATGGGTTTCCTAGTGAGCTCCGTTTCATAGCGTTGATGAAAACGGGATTTTTTATCTAAAAATTTTAAAAATTCTAGGATGCAGTCTTCACCTTGCCACACATGCAGTTTATTTTGATTTCTATAATATGGATGCCAAACTTCATAACAGGCAATGGCTGCAGGTTGATGAGTCTGATCTTCACTATCAATATAGCATTCAATGTCTGCATAAATGACACAGATGGGACTCAGCTCATTGCCTTTTTCTTCATACCTATAAAATGTATCTTTGGGCATGACTTCCATTTGAAGCTTACCCGAGAGCACCACTCGTAATGCTCTTCAAAAAATGGTTTTGACCTAAAACGCCGTAGCGATCACAGAAATAATACTTGTTATCACAACTTTGTTGGTGGCGATACAACTTTGAAATTTTAGGAATGCCAGAATAATGCCATTCTGGGTGGTTGTCGCTTTACACTAGGAGAAGATTGACAACCCGGTCGAAGTTACTTTGGCGGTTGTTATACCTAGCGCCCTTCAGACCTTTTTCCCAGAGATGGACGACTATCTTAATTTCATTCAATTTTTCAAATTGGGCAATATCCTTAAAATCTAATGTGTTGACATCTGGCCCGTCAAACTTAAGCTCATCCTCCCATTCACGATATTTAGTGATTCGTTCATGATTCATGCCTATATCATTATAGTGAAGAATGGAGAGAACGGCGTACTTGAAACACTGGGACTGACACTCTACATTGATGACAGCCTTTTTGTCAGCCAGTGCTTTGGGGAGGGTGAAACAACCGCTCCCTTGCAAATTTTCTAAGAGATTGATTTTAATGTCTACTTTCTCGATCCCATCAAAGACCAGTCCGCTGTCTCTTTCCAGGAACTTTTCCAGGTTGTTGGCGAGATAGGTCGCATGTCTCTCTATCCACTCGTTTACATCACCTATGAGATCAGCAGCACAGGAGGCTATCCTAATGGTCACAGTGGACTCTACTTCTACCGTACTACTATCTATTTTATTGAAACGAGCAGAGACGTAAAACATGTCTTTGAGTAAAAACCTATCTAAACTCGTCAACATTTGATGAATTAAACCTCCTCGTATAATATTTGACAGGAATGGATGGGTATCCTGTATAGGTTCAGAGCTTTCCATCTCATAGTCAAGAACGAGCATCTCAAGGGAGAACTTGCTCAGCCTTAGAGTGACGTTGTTGTCAGTGTAAGGCTCAGTGGAATGTGTGTGACAGAGTGTGTGCGAAGAGAGAACAAACTCTGTGGGAAAGGTCTTCCGACACGAAGAACAGGAAATGCCGACGGGTGGTGATGGATGCTTCCTACCTGTTGTTGTCGGTGGTTGCCTCACACTGCCACAGGAACCGCCTTCGATGTGGACTCGCAAGTTGGTGCTATTGTAGAACGTGCGTCCACAACCTTCACACTTGGGTCGTTGAGGGATCGGTCGGCGCTTTCCTCCTCTGCAGGCATTGCCAGCGGTGTGACGTCTCAAACTGTAGGCTGAGGCGAAGACGCTGTCACACCGCTGGCATCAAAGTCCTCCTTCTTCTCTTCGACTTCGATCTCCCTCTCCTCTCCCAACATCTCCAACTCCTCCTGCTCCAACAGTCTCTCTACCAACTCGACGGAGAGGAATGGGAGATCGCTTGCTGCTGCAGGTGGTGGTGGCGATGCTGGGATGATGATGGGGCGGGAGGGATCGTCACCGTCCAGGAGGTAGGCCGCCAGATCTGTTGAGAAAAAGAGAAAAGAGATTAGTAACATGATCATAATTTCAAGTTTGATGTCTTATCCCGCTATTTCCAAATGACGGTTACTTACCATCTAAGGACTTGATCTCCGGCAACACCGATGGTCGAGGAGGAAGCAGGAGTGGGACACGAGCCGAGGGTGGAAGGTTCCTGGGCTTGGGTGTCGGAGGGACATGGTGACGGGGAGCAGGGACTGGTGCAGGGAGCGGAGCAGGTGGTGGAGGTGAGGCGATGACGGTAGCCGAGAAAGGAGTCGGACCTTGAGCGGAGGTAGATGGGCGGGAAGGTAAGGCCGGAAATTCAGCATTGAATCTCCGCCTCGCAGCTTCTCCCCACTTCTTCATCTTTGCCATATCTGTAGAGAGGAAAAAGAGATGAGATTAGAGGTTGTGGAGACATTAATAATAGAGAGTAAGCTATACGGACACAGAATTGCTAAAACATGACATTCCAACTCTCAGTTCTCATAGGTGAGGGTACTTACACTTGCCAAGCCGCTCATACGCTTCCCCGATTGCTCCTTGGGGGACGGGTTCCCCATTACGAATACATTCATGCACTAAAAAAGAATGGCAGCAAAGATAAGCAGAGCTAAAATTTGGATTCGGTTTGAACATGAACAAAAGAGGGGAGGTGACAGGTCTTGATTTACGTTTAAATTGGATGTGCACCCAAATGATGCTAGTAATAGAGTGAGTCAACCTTGATACAAATACTTACATTGCTCGATGGTGGCCTTCTCCATCTCAGCAGCTATGCGACAATTTTCAATGTTTGCAAATTCCATTATTGTTCGGATACAGTCAGTTGATAATTGTAAAACTTCAATCACTGAGAAGGAAAGATGAGAATCGTTTCATTTGTCTAGTCAACGTTTATCATGGGAACAATCACTGAAGTGACATCTAATGAACTACATTTCCTTCTACTCCATATCATAAAGACTAGCCTTTGTCGAATGGCTGAAGTACTCTGACCTGGCGAGAGAAAGCGCCACGTTCAGTATGAAGTCGAACGCCCAACATGAGCAACGGCTCAGAGGTTTCGGTCTAACAAACGTCGAACAACCCGTGCAACGCAATCCCTCTGCGGCAGTACCCGCCGTTTCGAGGGAACGCTCGAGCAAAGGAGGTATTACAGCGATGATATGTTTTATGAGCAGAAGTGAATCTCTTGGTAGCAAGAGACTATTCAACTTGATAGCAAGTCAAAACAACCTGATGGCAGGAGCTCACCGGCACTCACCTTGTGAAAGATTAATGTGAAGAGCAAAAGTGGTATACTGCCTTTTATTAGATTTTCCTAAGCGGTGAATGGATGAGACCTCTCGTCCAATCACAGACGAGCTAGAGTTCCCGATGTGCGCACGCACATTTGTAACGCGTTATTGAAATCGTTTTAGACACAAATGATGTTTAGCAATAGACTCAACCATGGCACCTGAAGTCAATACATTGAAACATGATGATTGCACGATTCGTTTTCATCAAGAGAGCTTCGGAGGCTTAATACAAGATTACATCATTGAGTTGCAAAGAGAGGAGACATAATTGGAAGCATGTTTAGCCTACACACGAGAAATATTTACGGAGTTGATATCTTGTTTCAAAGACAGTGTCATCAAGGCTCACTTAATTGCAAATGTCAATTACATTCATTTTCCACAAGCTGAAGAAGCGGAAAGTGTTGACTTACAATTTCGTTCCTACGGACAAGAATATGTTACTGATGCTTCTGAGTTTTATACACAACATCTGCGGAAGATTATTTCTCGGATGGACAAATTTTATAGTTACGGCGATCATTTGCTTCTGAATAAAATAAGCCACATTGTCATTGCCATTAGTAAAGCGGGTTTCAATGATGTTAAATCAAAGACCAAATAAAGTATTTTTTCATGACGACTTTTTACTAACTATACTTTAGAGGTAACGAGTCTCTACTGATACCATGTAGTTGATTTCAATAAACGGTAGACTTGTTACCCTTTGTGGTAGTATTATTCATCAATGGTTGATCATGTTGAGTTCAATTTTCGAAATAAGAATATTTGGAACATCACATCTCTCACTATGTTTTTTCTGCTGATTTTACTAACTTACGTTTTCTTCAATACTTGTATAGCAATTGACTGCGATACAGTAAAGTAACTTATGCGTTCAGAGCTTGTTCACCATCGAAGACAGAAGTCTGGTGTGTTGCATTTGGTGCAAGGGTGGCCTCCCATTTCATTCCATTTCATCAATATGTTCTTCCCCTCTGCATTCCATATCCGAAGATATGTGCCGGGCTTGGGACCGCTTTAGCTGCATTAGGAGGTAGCTCCTAAGACGGCTCATGGGTCGCTCTCCGTCCACCGACACTGCTGTCTCTTCCACGACTACTGCAAGAACTCTGAAAGGAAAAGAATAGGAGATTAGATGCGGTAAGGAAATGATCATGTTGAAGTAACTTACTGGGAACTTTCTCCGGACTTTTCGGACGACGACGATGATGTCAATATTCATATGGAGACATCGGACTCCGTCGCCCTCGTAGCATTGCTGCGTCTAATTGGGATCGCTAGTGATCGTGGTGGCGTCACACACATTATTTTCGAAGAGGGGGAAGATGGACTTCATACACTCTTCTTTTTCTACACTTCTCACGCTCATGCAATCGCTCAACTTCCGACAACAACTGTCTGTTAATCACCTTCGTCTCTTCCACTTCCTTCACCACACCTCGCATCCGCTCTAATTCATTCTTCTCACACATCCACTCCGACTCTAAGCGCTCAACTGCCTTCACCTGCTTCATCATTCCACTCCTTTCCTTCAACCACTCCTGCTACTTCACTCGCATCTCCTCCAACTCCTCTATCATCACCTTCATACCATCAACCTTGGCCTTCAGCTCTTCATTCTCCTTCAGAACTTTTCTATTCACACTCTCCATACCCATCATGCGATCCTTGAACTTTACAAACGCCTCTGTATCATGCGCCTCTTTCCTATGCGATGATGTTGCCAACGGCTTTCCCACTTCCTGACTCTCCCTGTCTTTCTTTTCCTGAGCGTCCCACTCTTCCTTCAAATTACCAATATCCCCAAACAAATCTTCCATCACCGCATCCAAATCAACCTCATCAGTCTTCCTAATTTTCGCTCTCAACTCCACTTCCTCAGTCGCATGTTCATCACTCTTCTCAGCCATCCCCTTCGCAATCGAAGCTACATCCTTATCTTTCTCCTCCATTCCCAACAATATTTCCTCAAACCATGACTTAAACCCCTTCTCCCCGATGTTCCCAGTCTCACACTGCAAATGCGCCTTCAGAAACTCTGCCTCATCCCCCATCGCACATATCCGACAAGACACACACAGCCTCAACATCGCCTTCCTCTGATGGCCCATCGTCCCCTCTTTAGCTTTCAGATGCTTCTTAAGGTCGCTGCCTCGTGCGATGCGGCCACAACTGCATTTGCCGACAAGCATCCTTGCATTGCACTGCTTAGTCATTGTAAAGATTCTGTAAAGATAGGGTAAAATTTGATAGCAAGTGTTTATAGGATACTACTTGCTGATGTGCATTGAAAGACTAAGTCATCAAACATTTGATAGCAAACGTTGGAATAAAATCGTCAACCAAATTTGAGAGTATGATTCCTAGCTTCATCCTAAAACCCAAAGTTTGATAGGAAACCTTGTCAGAGCACTCACCGTTCGTCTTACAAACTTGAAACAGGAATGAAGTTGAGAGAGAAGACGTGGTTTATATACCCAGTGAGCACAAAGCCATGATTCAGACCTTCCTTATTTGGCCATGCGTTTGACATGACAACAGCGGTTTTGCCATTTGTGGGCATCGGCAGTCACCATGCTTTCAGTAACCAATTCCCAACACAAAGACTGGTTGCCCTATGACGCGAAAAGGTTTGACGTCAATGCCTGCAGTAACCCTCTCATTTTTGCCAAGTTACAATGACAAACGATAGACGTTGCCAAGCCTGAGTTACTGAGGCTAGACAAGATTTCACAAAGGCCTGTTAGCAGAACCCATAGCGACTTGATAGCAAGCGGTTAGGTGTTAAGCTCTTGAATCCGTTATAGGCATTTCTCAGAGGGGATCTTATCCCAGCTCCAAGGCCTCGACCCACATATCCAACCTCGGGCGGACAGAGCGTGCGTCATGTCACTGTGTTGGTATCCGGGCCCCGATTTTGACATAAAAACCGGTGGAGTTATTTACAAGAGGAAACATCCCAAGTCGTTGCCTTGATCAGCTTGATAGCAAGCCGTGATTCACAAGCGCTTTGCAATAGAGATGTTTAGTAGCCACCAATGACAAGATATCTAAGACTCAACCGATTGGCGTTCAAAGTGCTACGCTGAGAACTGTGTCAAATGCCCAACATGAGTTGCCCCAGAGGTTTCGGTCTAAAATATGACACACTCCCTTGCCACACTTATCAATACGGCATCATCCGCCATCCCGAAGGAACACCCTGTCATTTGAATATTACAGCAAAACTCTCCGTGTCATGCTCACTCTCAGTAAAAAGCCGCTTGTATCATGGAAAGACTGGCTCAGACATCATGACACATCCTTTCGTTGACTTCAGTAGGGTTGAAAACCCCAGAAAACCTCCAAAACTAATGAATTCAAATTTTTCAGCATTTAGCACTACTTATGAAATTTTATAAGTAGTCTGTAAATATAGGTCTGATCAATGGATGAAATTTTATAAGTAGTCTGTAAATATAGGTCTTATCAATGGCTATCGAACCTTTTATGAATCAAGTCAAAAAGACTTGTAGAAGCAAAGTTACAGGCCTTTAAAGTTTTGGAGTCTTTTATGACCTGGAGACTAAGGCATCTCCTGGCTAACCTTTAAGTCTGACCCCTTAGCTGATATCAGCAATGAAATTGAAATTTGGAATTTCCGATGCTATCATCGGAGTTTTGGAGAGACGACCTACCTTTGACAATCTCTCTCGTCTTAATGAAATGTCTCAGTCGGTTCCCAGCTTATATAGTTTGTGGCGATCAGCTGATGACGTAATCTCAAACATCCAAAACTTTGAACACTTCCATCTCCGGTTCTAGTGCTCCGATTGACTTGAAACTCACACTCTAGAGGCAAAATTGCACGCTGATTCCAAATCTGGTCTCCGTTTTTCCATTTGAGGCTTTGTTCACCCGCTAGAGCCATTTTCATAAAAATTCTAACGCTTGTCGTTTTTTTCGGTGATGGGCAAAAATCTTGAAGTCACTCTCACGCCTCAACGCACGAACGTAGAGACACGCCGTTTCTTCCACTCAATTTGTCTCACTCTTAGCTTTCAAACGCGCTATCACACGACATTCTACCATCTCTAGAGCGAAAGTTGGAAGTCTTGTCCAGAGGGGGGGGTCAGAACTTTTTCTCTCCGATTGAGCTGGAAACAATCTTTCTAACCCAAACTTTTACGTAGAATCCGAATCTGCCATCCGTTTTCCAATCCGAGCACTCCTTCATGGCGAAATACGGACTTTTCCATCCCAAAACGTCCAAAACCCACCTTTTTCTAACTCTGTCGTTTTTCAGAGATTCCTGCCATTTTCCTCTCTAAACCCGGGAAAACATGGACATAGGATGCTTTCCACTGCATTTTCTCACTCTTAGCTTTCAAACGCGCTATAACACGACTTTCTACCATCTCTAGAGCCAAAGTTGGAAGTCTTGTCCAGAGGGGGGGGTCAGAACAGTAGTATATAGTGTGACATCCGGCGCGACGCTTCGCTTCGCTTTGCTTCGCTTCGCTTGCGCCGGATGTCACACTTTTGCGGGGTTTTTTTCAAAAATCAAAATTTCAAAAATTTAGGTAGACTTCAAATTTCACGTGGCCGAAGGCCGAAGGGCGAAAATTTAAGCGTTTTTAAAAATACCCAATTTTCAAATTTTTCAAAATCTCAAATTTGAGAATTACAATTTTCACCACTTAAATCATGACCGTTCAAGGACACTGAAAATTAGTATTTTTAAAAACGTCTTTTAAATCCATTTTTCAGGTTTTTAAAATATATCATGTGATTAAAAAATATTTGAAGGAATTGACATATTCTTAACAATAAGTTTAGGTACTTTTACAATTGTCATTCAATTGTAGAGAACATCTGCTTCTCGCATTTATGAATAAAATGCATTTCAGTGTAAGGAGCTGTGTCCTCCAACTCAAACATTTGAAAGGAAACAATGTATGAAAGAACAAACAGCTGCTACTACTCTGTGAAACAATGACATTTTAATTGTACGTTAGGCGAGTTGTTTTAATTCTTGTTAGTGCGTCAGCACATCCGTATGACGTTAAGATATCTGCCAGCTGTACTGTTTTCATTTATCTCTCTCGTCTGTCATTGTATCGTATGCTCAGATTGTTGTGTTATTATTTCAATCAACACTTATCATCTGCTTGCTCTCATCGTTCCGCTATCTTTAATTACGTTATTCTTATATTTTGAACATAGTGATTTGTACTAATTTATCGGTCAATCATGAGTCAAGCAGTCGTTGAACAACAAGCCAACATAGCAACGGTACTTCCAGAGTTCTTCAAAAATATTGCGGATTTGTTCATTCCATCGGAGAAACATTCTGAATACTTTTCGTATATAGACCAGCAAGTGAAGAAAGCGCCTCTACTCTTCAATCCTGACGCTATACGTTCTGCTCGAAAAGCATACAAACAGCAACATAAAATCGCAGCCAGAGCAAAGAAGGAAGCAGCACTTCCCTTCAGAATCGAAACATTTACAAAACAGTTGAAGGAAAGTGTTGTTGAACGTCATGCATTCATCGAATCAGTGGAATATTTTACAGAACCGGCGGGGGACATTTCAACGACAGTGAATTCTTTGAAACAACACTTGAAATACGAAAAACAAAGCCATCTTTTGAGTGTCACATGTAAAATTTTTATTGGAAAACACGCAAATCATATATTATCCTTGTGTGAGAATAATAAAGCAGATTTCACATATCTCTTAAAACATCACAATATTAACTTTTCACGAACTGAATTGAGTTTCGCAATGAAGTTGGCAAAACTGGCAGATAAATATCAGACTCTTTGTAGAGTCTCGCTTCCTATACGACTGTTAAAAACTAATCTTTCAATCTTGGAGCAGTGTCTTTCACAAGATGAGGGTTTTGGAATAATTGATTATTCAACCCTTCTGTTTTCAATCATTTTCATTATGTTGTTATATGACGTCATTTTTCTCTCATCCAATGAAACCTTGTCCTCGCGTGGACAGAAAACCCATTGTTTAGAAAATTTGTATCTGTCGGTTTTAAATGCAATGTTATTTCCTGTTTTAAATGCAATGTTATTTCCTCTTGCACATGTAAATACAATAGAGTGTTTCATCCAATGAAACCTTGTCCTCGCGTGGACAGAAATCCTATTGTTTAGAAAAATTGTATCTTATATGCAATGTTATTTCCTGTTTTAAATGCAATGTTATTTCCTGTTTTCAATCATTTTCATTATGTTGTTATATGCAATGTTATTTCCTGTTTTAAATGCAATGTTATTTCCTATTTTAAATGCAATGTTATTTCCTGTTTTAAATGCAATGTTATTTCCTGTTTTAAATGCAATGTTATTTCCTATTTTAAATGCAATGTTATTTCCTGTTTTAAATGCAATGTTATTTCCTGTTTTAAATGCAATGTTATTTCCTGTTTTCAATCATTTTCATTATGTTGTTATATGACGTCATTTTTCTCTCATCCAATGAAACCTTGTCCTCGCGTGGACAAATTTACATGTAGTTCAATGTATCCAAATTGAATGTATGCAAAGTGGTTGTAACCAAATTGAAATATCCATGTGTTGTTTTTAATTTCTCATTTACGGGAATATAATAGAAACATTGTATTTTCTATAAAAATGAGAAACATCAGAGACTTCCAAAAAAATATACAGCAAACAAAACCACATTAAATTTCGATTTAAATGAGATTGCTAAGCAATTGGGAATAAAGAATTTTCACATATTGATGAGTAATGAATTACTATTGATAAAAGTTGAGCGAAACACCAACTCTATGTAGTTAAACACTAACACAATGCAACAATGTAACGTTTAAATTTAGATTAAATTAAATCATTTCAAAATTGAATAAGTAGTAAAGAAAGACATCATTAGAGACCAGTTTTAAATCAATACCCCCCCAAGTAGTAAGGAAAGTCATCATTATAAAAATGTTTTAAATCAATACCCCCTTCTGACTAAGTAGTAAGGAAAGACATCATTAGAGAACAGTTTTAAATCAATACCCCCCCTTCTGACTTCTAGGGGTCCCTTAAGAAATTTTTTTATTATAAAATGAGCAACATAAATGAGTTTTTGAAATTATATGGTACACAAACGACAACGAATTTCGACCTAAAGAAAATCGCTAATCGATTAGGAATAAAGAATTTTCATGTTCTAATGAGAAACGAATTACAATTCCTAAAAAATAGGCCATCAATAACTGTAAATTTCATAACAAATCTTCATACGTCAAATGAAAAAGGTATACATTGGTCAGCAGGCGTTAAAAATCATCAGCAGAACTATTATTTTGACCGCCCGGAGGCTGAGAACTATTGGTTCGACTCATACGGTTTGCCCCCTACAAATGAAGTAAAAGAATTACTTGGAACGGGAACATACAATACGTTTCAAATTCAAACACCAGGCACTACCTATTGTGGACAATTATGTTTATACGTTTTGTACAAATTACAAAAAGGAGTACCATTTCTAGATATTATGTTAGAGTTAAACAATCTATAACTCAAGCGAAGCTAGCTAAAGCGCCACCTAAAGGTTAAAGCTCTGTTTTCTGTAATTCATTTTGATAAAAACGACCTCTGATATCCTCATTATCTAAATCTTTAATTTCATAAGTAATCGGATAACTTTGATTTATTTTGCAAACTTCAAATATTTCTTTAGTCCAATAACCAACAAAGCCTTTTTCAAATTTATTCTTATATTTAAATATTCTAACTCTATCTCCAATTTTAAATTTCGGCTTAAGTTTCTGCAAATTCGGATTACTCACATTCAAATTATTATTCTCGAATATTTTCTTTCGTACTAGATCAGGGTGTCAGAAGCATTCTTTGGAGTTTCTTCAATACCAGAATGAACTTTATTATTGTACTCTTCTACAACTCCTGGTAATATCTTCAACCATTTCTTATTTCTTTGCTCAGTAAATTTCTTGAATAATTTATTTTTTAACGTCCGATTGAATCTTTCTATCACTACGGCCTTCCCTGCATTTTCAGTTGAATAACCTGAGCCTTGGCGATGACTTTCGTCTGTTTCAAATAGTGGCTGAACGTTTCGGTTATAAAATTCCGACCCTTTATCAACAAACAATTTTTTTGGCTTTCTCTTACTTTCTTTAAAGATTATTTCAAACGCATATTTAACTGATAGACCACTTTTATTTTTTAAAGGCTTTACCCAAGCGTATCGTGTATATAAATCTATAACGGTCAATGCGTATTTATAATCTTTTTCATTCGGCATATGAATAAGATCAGCACTCCAAATATCATCTTTATTAAATACTTTTACTTTCAATAAATATTTAGGCCTTCTGTATTCTTTATGAATTTCAGACGCGTAGGTTCGAGCGTTGCTCTCAGAGTTATTAGTTCGAGCGTTGCTCTCAGAGTTATTAGTTCGAGCGTTGCTCTCAGACAGCTTTGCTGTCGTTTCATTTAAACCCTGGCCGAATAATATTTTAGCTTGTAAAGCTTTCTTAACAAACATCCTTTCAATTTTTTCTCTAAATGTAGGATTTTGAATACTATCTAATTCTTGAATCATCTTCTTATCAGCTGCATGTCGAGAACTTAGATCATGATTTCGATAAGCTAAATCATGCCTGTAAGCTGCGGCATCTACTCTATTTATCGGTTCTTCACCTGGTTTCGGATTATTATTCTCATCTAGTCTTATATCTAATCGAGTTCCTGGACCGGTATATGAATGACCAGGAAGATGTTTTTCTTTCGAATTTACTCCAAATAAATCCAGGAAAGTTTTCTAATGTTTTTTGTATGTCACCACCGTAGGTAGTAGCCAAACTTTGTTTGTCGTCGTTACCTTCATAAATTTTACAATTTGAGTTTTTATTTTTGTTTAATAGATAATTCAATAAATCTAAATTAGAAATTTTTAATTTAATTAAATTTTCGGAATTTTTAGAATTCATTTTAAAAGATAAAAAAAATTTAAAAGATAAAATAAATGTTTTACCGAAAAGAACCAAAGGTTCTGAGGTTATTACCTTATCATACTAGGACTTAGATATATTCCAGAACCATCTTTAGTTTCTTTAATTTCAATTAAATCATCAACATTGTGGAGAATATTTTTAAGAACTCGTTTTCCTTCATCAACTAATTTTAATTTACTAATAAAATTATCTACTAATCCTTCACCCCTAGCAACTTTCTCTAACTCTCTGTTATGACGTTTTCGTTCTTCTAATGCTGCCTTCTCTGATTTATTTTTATTTACTGCTTGGACAATACCAGCTGTCCCACCTGCAACACTTCCTGCTGCTATGCCTCCTATTATTAGTGGAATTAATGGGAGAATCCCGCCATTCTTTTCTTCTTGTAATTGAATATTATCTATCATTGGTTTACTTATGTAATACTTTTTCTTATTAATAGTAATAGTTTTAGGGGTATTTTTGTCAACAATATTACGTAATTTTAATTCAACAGTTTTATTATTATTATTACTTTTCGCTTGCGACATTTTTAATAAAAAAATTTTAAGTTATCAAAATTTTTAATCTATTCTAGTTATGAATAAATTTTAAGTTATCAAAAAATTTTAAGTTACCAAAAAATTTTAATCTATTCTAGATATTAAAAAATTTCAAGTTACCAAAAAAATTAAATTAATTAAACGACGAAGTTTTGGGCTTTAGCCTATCGGACCAAAGGTCCTAAGGTTACTAACCGATCGGAGCGAAGCTCCTCTGGCTTTAGCCTATCCTAGCCATCTTCCCATTAAGAACTTCAATAGAATATTTTGTATCTTCTAGCAATAAACCATAAGCCATCAATGAAGTTGTGGAATCTTTTTTTTCAATATTAATTGTTACATCACAACCATTTTTAATAATATCTTCAGATTGTGCACTTAAATCGAAACAGAAAATTGGATATAAATGTCTCCAATCTCCAGGAGTTAATTGTGGTTCAACTCCAAATTCTATACAAAGATTTCTATAAGAATCATATCCTTCCATAAATTGATTATTGGTATCATCGAATCTTAATGGATCAATTGGATATCGAGTTTGATTTAATGAAACTTGTAAACTTCGAATTGTATTAATATGGAAGAGATTATTGTTCTTATCAAAACCTGGAGAATTATTTCTTTGAAAAGTTAGTAATAAATATCTTGGAGTATTTGAAGTTCTAGTAAAATGCCAGTTAAATCTTTGCTCTAAAAAAAGTTACTGAACTAGCAGTACGCTTTAGAAAATTTACTGGAATTGGTTTGTTAGTATTTAATCTTTTTGCAATAGCTGTTTCAATCTCTAAACTAGGAGTAATATGCTTAATCCACCATTCAAGTCTATCAATTTTTAAATATGCTTTTTTTCCAGTCTTACCAAAAAAGATTAATTCATTATTTGCTGTACGATGAATTATTAATTTAAATTTTAATTGATATGATATTTTATCATAATCTAAATATCCGAATAATGGAGACAATGACCAATTTACTGTCTGTTTACTTTTTTTGTTAAATTCACGTCTTTCTTTATATGCATCATTATTTGTTTTATTTAAATGTTTTGCAATATTTTCTACATCTTTCGCAATTCCTGCGGCATCTGTTCCGGCGTGAGTTAAATCATCAACAATTATACCATCATTAGTATCAGGAAACCAACCTTCGATTTCATACTTTTTATTATTTTCACCAATTGTTACAAATCTAAGCATTGTATCAATTACACCTGGGGAATCACTTATTGTTTCTATATTTTGAGTTGCAACATCTAAACGCATTTGTGTAAATAATCTTGGAAAAAAATTATTCTCTAGTGTAATATTATCGGTATCTGGTAATGGTGTTGTAAAATTAGCATCACTATATAAAGAATATTCACAGTGTAAAAATGAATCAGGTAAATATAAATAGCTCTGCTGATTATCAACTTCAAAAATTAAATCACCTCCAGTGTTTACTCTACTGGAAGATCCGGGATTCATAGCAATTCTTATATAGTCATTCTTTTTTTGATTATAACTGACGAACGGAGGATCGTCTAATTTAAATTTATTTTCGATAAGCGAAGACATTTTTATAAAAAATAATTTGACTTTTTGTTTTTTCTCACAGACAGAAAAAAATTTTACTAAAATAATTTTACTAAAAAAAATTTTACTAAAAAATATATTTTAGAATTTTGCTAGACCAGCTCCGCTACAGCTTTGCTGGTGAAACCGAAGGTTGCTACTCACGCCATTTCCTCTTATTTCTTCAATTGTTTTTTTATTATTTTTATTTTCATTATGTTTACTATTAGACGGAGCTCCGCTCCTCAAGGTTTCCCCAACAGCTATGTTAGCAATTTTGTTCTTTGTTTCCTCTGAAAGTTTTTTTAAATTTTTTAGTTCTTCAGAATCATTCCTAAGTTTACGAATAGCTTCTAGTTGTTTTAATTCGTTTTGAGACTTGACAGCATTTGATATTGCACCAGCTGTACTACCTATAGCAGCTGCTCCTTTTGCAGCAGATGTAATCAAATCTTTATTATTTTTAATTAAATTAACGATACTTCCAATACCAGAAAAGATGCCAGCCCCTTCTTTTTGGACGGCACCTGCGGTGCCTAGGAACTTTTGTGTTCCGACAGTTTCTACACTATCATAATGGTAAACAGATTTTATAGATGGTTCATGAGCAATTTTATTATTTGATGCAAAATGTTTTAGATTGTGTTTATAAATTATAGGCATTTTTTAGGATTAAATTTGACTTTTGGGAAAAATATCTACGTTCGGCTAAAGCCTCGAGGAGCTTCGCTCCGATAGGTTAGAAACCCAAGACTTCGTCGATCAAGATTTACGTTTGTGAATGGACAACAACTTCGAGATAACTTTATTAATTGATTGTTGCACTTTATCTATTGCGTCAAGCAGCGTGTGATGTACTTTAATTTCTTTTCTATTAACTTGCATTTTCACCTGATTCATCTTCAACGCCGTTTTAAGTGCATTTAACTTAATTTTAAGAACATCTAATTGTCTTTTAACAGAATCTAACTGTTCTTTATTTTCTTTAGAGTTTTCTTGTAAATTTTTCTTTAATTCATTTTCTAAATTGATTTTCAGATTTTTCATTTTATCAACTTTTTCATTAAGTGAGTTTACTTCATTTATTATTCTATTCATCTTTTTCATTTGTTGAGTTATTTTAGAACTTAATTCATCAACACTTTTTTGGAATGTAGTTTGTAACTGCTTTAATTTTTTTTTAATTCTTTCAGGTAGTTTTTCTATTTCATCTTCTAATTGTTTAACATTTTTATCTGATGTTTATTTTTAATGACTGCAGATTTTAAATTTATAGAAAGTAATATTAAAATTTTTGATTGTTCAGAAATCTTTTTAAAAAGTTTTGCTATATCTGCTTCTAGCTCTCTATCCTTTTTATCAAGTTTTAATAATTTTTCGTTTAATGATTTGTCATTAAGTTTTAGCAACTTTAATTCATTCATCAGTGGAACCAAAACATCGTTTATATATTTTTCCTTTAAATCATTGATTTGTGTATCAACATATTGTTTATTTGTTAACTCTGTATTTTGTTGCGGAAGAATAGAAAGATGCAATGGTCCAGATAAAACGTCTCCAGTTTTCATGATATAATTTTCTATCTCTATTTCTAATTCACGATTATTCGGGATGTATGCACCTCCACCAACATTTGGTAACATCATTTTTTAACAATAAAAAAATAAAATTTTTTCTAATAAAAGTAAAATTTTTTCTAATAAAAGTAAAATTTTTTCTAATAAAAGTAAAATTTTTTCTAATAAAAGTAAAATTTTTTCTAATAAAAATAAAAAAATGGAAAATCCAAACTTAAAAAAATTATATTCGCCCGCATCATCCTGTTCTTCTTATTCGACGAGATCAACGGGATTTGAAAATAAATGTTTTGATAATAATAATAATAATAATCCATGTATAGATGTTAATATTTTATTTCAATTACAAGCCGAAATATTTAGAGAACAGACTAAAGGTTTACCTTCTATAGAAACTAATTATTGTTTGGGGATCCATTTATTAAATTTATGGAGATTGTAAGTAAATATAATGATGTAGCTTATGTTGAATTAAATAAAGAAAGTATGGTTATAATAGGTCATAATAATGTTTATGGATTTATTAGAGCAGTGTTACCAATTAGTAATACTGATTGGATAGAAACTAAAATTATTAATTATATCAATATTAAAGAATTAGTTAAAAAATTAAAATCTTTTTCGAAAGAAAATATTAGATTATTTGTTGACGATCAAAATCAATATAACATTCACATAGAGAGTAAAAAACATAATGAAGAATTATTATGTCAAGTTTATTATAGAGACACAATTTATAAACAAGAAACATTAGAAATGCCCCAAAGATATGATGATGATACGTATATAGGATTATATTCCAACTTAAATATTAATTTATTAAAATCTTATATAAATGGTTTAGCTCAACAAGAGAAAATTTATATGTGGTCTACACCTTATACTATTAACAATGACCATAATCATATTCATAATAAACGAACTGAAGGTTCTAGGGCTTTGCCCGATCTTAGAGAATCTTATGATAATAATGATGATTCTGTAACATCTGAAAAAGGTGTAAATGGTAAAAAAGATTATAAAAATATTAGTAATTATAAAAATTTATCTAAATTTCATTTTCTTACAATTGAAAATAATAATGATGGCATAGTTGAAGATACTGTTAGACAACTATGTATCGGGTCTACAAAATTTAAATTAGGATTTACATCTAATCAATTTAAAATTTTATCATCTTTAACAAAAACTAAAAGTGATTCAGATTATGGTGGTGTTATTAAATTTTCCAAAAGAGATCAAAGACTAATATTTTTCTCTATTATATTATTATCAGATAAAAGATGTAATTTAGAATTAGATATTCCAATAAGAGAATGGTATCCTATCATGGAAGGGCATCCTATACCAAAAAGTGTAATTTATGATGATGAAGAAACAATTTATGATGATGATGAAGAATCAATTGATGATGATGATGATGAATCAATAGTTAGTGAAAAAAAATTTAAATTATCTTTTGATAAAACATTATATGATGAAACTTAATAAGATAAAACTTAATAGAAAATACCAAAATATTCGATAAATATATTTTCATATGTAATAAAATTTTTAGATGTAATAAAATTTTTAGATGTAATAAAATTTTTAGATGTAATAAATTTTTAGATGTTATAAATTTTTTAGATGTTATAAAATTTTTAGATGTAATAAATTTTTTAGATGTTATAAAATTTTTAGATGTTATAAAATTTTTAGATGTTATAAAATTTTTAGATGTAATAAAAAAATTATTATTCCCACGTGTCATCATCATCACTTAAATTACTCTCACAGATGATTGTTTGAAATATTTCAGCTTGAATATCTTCTCCGTTATAAGGTAACATAATTTCATTTTCATCAGGTGCTTGACGTTTAAGAATATTTATTTGACCAGAAAATTTTTTTTCTTCAGTATTATTATTTTTATCAGGAATACTAATTCCAGTTTCTAAAGATCTTTTCCATGGTTTATTAACTGTAGTCGATAATGTTTTCCCCGAATATAATTTTAGAAAATCTTCTACTTTTACTTTATCTTGTGAATATCCTTTGAATGTTTTCTTTTCACTAAGTCTCCCTTGCTCATCTACAGTAATACAGTATTTTACTTTAGGTGCAATAAACATTGCAAAAATAATTCCACCATTTCCATAATCATTTTTCCCTTGACACAATTCTCCTCCAACATATCCAGCAGCGTCTAATTTATTAAAGAGCTCATTGGAAATATATATTGAATCAGTATCTGTATAATGAATGTATTTTTCTTTGAAACCATTAATTTCTAAAATAAAGTTATTCATGATTCTTCTAGAGTGAGAAAGAATGAAAGAACCTAAGTGTGATGGCATGAATGACGTCTTCCCATCTTTTACAATATTAGTTTTGAGAAATTCATCATCTTCCATTTCTACTTTCGCTAAATATTGTTCATCATTTAATTTTTCATAATCTTTTACTTCTTGAGTGAAATTTTTTCTCAATGTATTCTCATTCCATAAATGATATTTAGTGATTATATCTTTTTGCACAGTTTTGCCATATAGCGAATTCATCAATAATTTAATTAACTCATCACCTACAGTATTTCCTTCTGTTTTATATCTTTTTCTCAAATTAAAAAGTTTTTCAATATAATTTCGAAATGGTGAAACTTGATATTTTTTTCATAAATTATACCATCAGTAATATGTAAGATTTTCCCCCCACATCTAACAATTTCTTGTATGTCTACAGAAGTTAATACATCATAACATATACCATTTCTAAACCTGATTACTTTTACATGAGAATTATTATTTTGGTTTTTAACTTTATCTTTTATAGGAACTGGTTGGAAAAACATATCATTCGGATATTGAAACACAACAGAGAATATTCCAGTTTTAGGTCTAAATGTTTGAGTATTAAATTTATATACTATTTCCCGCTCTTCTTCTTGACGAAATTTTCTAGCTGATTCAGCTTTAGGGTATTCTGAATTTTCATCATACATAGCTGATGGATATAAAGATGTTGCATCAAAAGCCATTAGAAATTCTTTTTTTTGTTCAAGTAGTTGATTTGAAATTTTCTTACAAATTTCAGTTTTATCTCCTAAATCTCGATACTGTTTCATTAAATCTATTAAATTACTTCCCGGGGACAAAGTCCCACCAGCGTAGCGACCAAGGGACAAAGTCCCCCCAGCGCAGCGACCAGGTAAATACTGTTTTAATATTGGTAACAAGATGCTACAAAATGGCGATATGTATTTTCTTATATTTGCTGAAACTCTTCCACCTTTAACAGATTTTCTAATATAATTTCTAGCCCATAAATCTATATGAGAATGAATATTTATATTGTCATTTTGTACGCTTTTCATCCAACCGTTAAATGTTAAAGCAGAGGATGTCAAATTAGTAGTTATATCTTCACCAACTAAATCTTGCATAACATTATTATATTTGTAGATACAAAAAGCTAAAGAAAGAATATCGTTAACTAAATATGGTCTCCATTCAATTTCTTTTTCTTTATAATTTTCATGTGTTATGTCTCCAATTTCATAATTTAATTTGCACACATTCGTAGGAATTTTAAAATTCTCACACCATTTAGAAAGACTTGTTTTTACATGTTGATAACTACATTTCATTATAATAGTTTGAAGTGGTAATTTACCTGAAGGTGAATCTTTTTTCATATTGTTTTTAAATCTAAGAGATTTTTGAATATATCTACTAACACATTCAGTTGTATAAGGATTTTGTAATGAAGCAGTCAATATTCCTCTTGAAGTTTTAAGAGGCGGTTTAGATAATTTAAAATTAGCTTTTATCGGAAAATAGGAATCAAAACCTGATGAATTGTGAGCTATTAAAGTTACTCTAGAATAATTAAATTTTCCAAGAGTTTTAAAAAATTGATGGATCGGACATACGTCCTCTGGGTTTCCCCCGATCGAACATTCATCATCCTCAGTTCTCGTAAATATTTTCACACAATTTTGAAGTTTATTAAATTCTAATTCAGTTAAATTATTATACTCATTAATCTGTTTTTTAAGTTTTTTAATTTCATCTTCATCTTTTGATCGTTTAATTTTAATCATATCACTTAACAAACGTGTTTCTAATTCTTTCAATCTCTGTTTCGGTAAACAACATATAAATTTATTAAAATTAATAGCTCCTACAGCGTAAGGAATAGGATGAGCTGTTGAACAGTTAGGATCAGGAAAAGTTTCGAGATCCCAAATATATGTTGAACTATAGTCAATTTTTTTCTTTGTTATGATTTTATATGGACGCGTTGTTAGATTTTCATCAGTAACTGTTTTATATATGGGTTTGAAATTATTTTCAATTTCTCTAATAGCTTTTAATTTATGAGATTTATTAATTAAACAATAGTGACCAATTGTTGAACCTGCGTGAAAATAATTGTAATAAACATAATTATGAAGCGTTTCAGTTCCTCTAGGATTTAAATGACGATTGGCAGGACTATAATATTGAACACATTCTCCAAAATATTTATTGAATTGAGAAAATTTGCAGTTTGACATTACTCCTGTTCTAGATGTGGCTTTCTCTTTATATAAAAAATTATTAAACATTTCTTTCATCATTTCTCCTTGTTCTTCATTAAAACCTCGTAAAACATTATAACATTTAATAAAACAAAAATCTTCAGAAGGAATATAACAATATTCACCGAAATATTCTTTAATTCTATATTTCATATTAATCCCTGCCCCTCTATGCGATCTTTGTACTAACTTCATTCCAAAATCTTCATATTTAATATTACCTGTAAAAATCCATTCGTTAGCATCGGATTTCTCATCCAGATTCGAAAACCATGTTTCAAATGATTTTTTATTATAGAAGGTTACGTAAAAATTTTGAATTATATTTTCCTGATCTTTAATAACTTTTCCAAGTAAATTAATAATTTTACCATTTGCTAAAAGTTTCCGCATATCATTTATTACATTAATAAAAGATACATTTTCATATTTAATTTCATTTGGATTAAATAAATTACATAAATCATCACCAAGTTCATCCTTAATTCTATCATCAAAAAAGATATCAGTAATAGGAGTTTCTAATATTTCTTTTGTTCCACGTTTCTGTTTTTTAGTATTACGTCTAATACTACGCCTAGTACGTTTCTGTTTTTTAATACGTTTACTACGTTTACTATGTTTAATTTGCGCATCAAACTCAGCAGTTTGTTTCTTGATTAATTCATCAATCCTAGAGGTTTGTCCGAGAGACATTTCACGATTCATATTTTTTAAAAGAAAAAATGAATTTTTACATAGAACCTCGGTTCCGTTTTTGCATATACACAGGAATATGTAATTGATGTAATGTTTCTAATTCATGTGCTGTTAAATGTTCTTTCTTAACCAACCACCATAAATTATTATACGCCAAAAATACTCGGAAACTTCTTAAACAAAGTGGAAAGTCTTTTGTTTTAACACACGGTTTAATACCATGTTTTGTTTTATAATCTGTAACGAGCGCTACGTATTTATGATGATAATAAAATCTAGCTTCTTTCTTCGAATTTACAGGATTTGTAGGATGACGATAATCTTTTAAAACTGGTACATGCTCTATCTTATAATCATTCAACATATTTTTTTTATTTTTATTAACAAAAAATTTATAAGAAAAAATTATTCGGTCACTCCGTTCGGTCACTCCGTTCGATCACTCCTCGAAAATATTTTCTATAACTCTTTCATGAATTTTTTTATCAATATTAATTGTAATGAAGCCATAATCTTTTGACCAAGCATTGTTACACGATTGTTTAAATTCATCTTTATTTCTTACGCATAAATCTCTTAACAAATCACTTAAGTTTCTTGCATTTATTTCAAATAGTATAAATATATTTGCATTCTTTCTAATAACACTTCCGTCTAATGAATACATACTTTGTGTTAAATAAAATACACTACAGTTATTATGTCTACCTCTTGTGAAATAATTTCTCTGAACTGACTGATTTCTATCATTAACACAATCATCAAAAATTACACAATGTTTCATTGTTTTATCTAGTTTACTAGGATCTTGCATATTACCACTATCATCTATTAATTGTATCTTTATATGGTTATTTTTATTAGATTCTACTAACTGATTATTTTTTGCTGCTTCTTCACACCACGAACTTATTTCTTCTTCATCTTCAGATTTTTCATATTCTTTGAATAATGAAGCAATTGCTGTTTTTTTAAGATTATTTTCAAATCCATATTTTAAAAATTGATAGACGGGTTGTTCTGCCGTTGTTGTATAAATTATAAGATTGTTATAATCCAAAAAATTTGGAGTCGTCAAAATTTTAAACAATAGATACGTTTTTCCACATCCTGATCTTCCACAAATAACTGACAAAACTTTATTAGATAAATTTGGATGATGATTAAATTTAAGTTTTTTTTTATTTAATGGTAGTACTTCACTCATTTTTTAATAAAAAAAATTTATTTTTAATTTATTTTTATTTCTAAAGAAGAAGAAAATTAGACTTATCTAGCTTCGCGTGGGAGTTTATACCTCTCGAACGGGGGGTTTATACCTCTCGAACGGGAGTTTATACCTCCCGAACCAAAAGATCTATCATAATCTCTTCACCTCCAAAATTTATTTCTTGTCCTTTCTCATCAGTGATTCTAATGCCAATGTTGTTAATAGTTTTTCTTGTAATAGGAAAATATATTAATGTTTGTGGAATTACATTTAATCTATAACCAATGGGTACAGTAAAAGCTGGAAAACTGAATATTAAATTTGATAATTTACCATTTATATATCCTCCTTCAATAATGTCACAATGTACAACAATTGAATTTATTTCAGTTATTTTTGGAATCTTCTCACCTAAATGATAACCTTGACTATAGGTTTGTTTATTAAATCCTAATAGCTTTGACAATGATCTATCATGATTAAAATCAACTTGATGATTTTCGTCTAAAGTAAGAGAAAATTTATTAACTGCCGGTTCAACTGCAAAATGTAATTGTTTCTTATCTTTAAATGGTATACCTAAATGTCTCTTAATTTCATTTGATATTGTTTCAACTTCGTAAGAACCAGGAAGAAAAGTTAGTATTTTCCATGTTTTACCTTTATCAGTAGAATATCTAAATTGATCATTCACATCTTTGATAACGTTTTGAATAGTGTTAAATGTAGAGAAACTAGTCAATGCAATTTGATAATTTTTATTTTGTTCCAAATGTAGAATGGGTTCTAAATTACAAGTGTGTGATGAAGTAGTTGTTATAATTTTTAACGTCGTACTAAATTTTGATGAACCCAAAATCTCTATCAAATTTTCTAAATGATTATTAATTTTGTCTAAATCTTCTGAACACATTTTTAAACTAAAAAAATTAAATAAATATTTTTTTATGAAATATTTTTTTTATAAAAAATTAAAAACAACAACATATTTCAGCTACGGGCGAAGCCCTGGAGGACATCAGAGATGTCCGGTTATACTTTTATAATCCTCTTCATTTAGAATCTTCTTTTCTAACAGTCTTTTCAATATAGCATGAATTTCATTGAAACTAGAATTATGTCCTTCTTTTATTGCAGATATTAAAATATTTAATCTATTTAGTATTTCTTGTGGATCATCTGGTAAAAATACAGTTGTTTCAGTTTTCTGTTTTTCAGATAAACCTTTCCCTACTTTAACTCCCGTTGATAATAAATTTTCTAATTGTTTATAACGTCTAAGAGATTTTACTGCACCAACTCTGTCTAACATAGCTTTATATTTTATGAGATCTTCTACAGCATAATTATTTAAATCTGCTCCTCTTAAAAGATTAACAAAATTTCTATCTAAATTAAAAGGAGATTTATCTGGTGAAAAAATTATACCTCGAAAAGGTTGTGGAAATATTTCTTTTTGTCCGAGATAAAATCTAGGTATTGTTTTTCCATCTATAAATGAAATAGAATGTTCAAATTGCATAGATTTTGGTAATTTCTTATTAATGTTTGATTCTAGTAATCCATAGTCATCTAATATAGTTTTGTGCTCTGGATCTGTTATATCAATTTGTTTATCATTATTTGTACTTTCTTTTTCAAGAGTTTTAAATGGTTTCATAGTTTTCTCAAAATCAGTTTTTACTTGATCGGTTTGCTGCATTTTTTCAAACATATCAGATTGAATACCAGCTTTTATCATTCTATGTTGAAGATGATTTTCTTTCATAATATTTCTTTGTTTTATTAACTCTTCTAATTGTTTTATTCTTTTAAAATTATCAGCTCTAATTTTATCCATTTTTAAAATATAATATTTGAATTTTGTGGTAACATTGGAATACAACAAAAACATTTTACTGAACAAATTATTTTTTTATTGCTTTGTTGTTTGACATCTTTTCGTTTAAAGTTTTCTCGTTTTAAGTTTTGTTTAATAAAGTTTTGTTCAATAAAGTTTTGCTTAAATTTTCGCTTAAAGTTTTTAGCTCTTCTAAAAAAATTTTATCATTTTCTTCATTAGAAATTTTACCACCAGTAAAAGTTTTACCATCACTAGAAATTTTACCATCCTGTCTATTCTTATCATCAACTTTTTCGGACTGTAATTGAAAGGTTTGATTTACTTCATTAGCTATTTGATCAAATTTTTCAATCTCATCTAACGTAATAACATTATCATCACATACTCTTTGAAAGTAGTAATGTAGTTTATCATAGACTTCTTTAATATGTAAATGCTTAGTTTTTAATGATTTTCGTTTCTTAGTTATTAAAGATTTATCTAACATTGTAACAAGTGAAGTTGCAAAAACACCCGTACCTGTTAAAGCTGTAGCAACTACTGGAATTACTAAAACACCTGAAGATATAACAATTGTTAAAGCACCTAAACTTATTGTTAAGAATATGCCAATTCCTTGTGCTACATTCTTAACTTTAGTCCATCTCTTTCTTAATTTTTTATAATGCTCTAATTTAAATAATAATTGTGATTCCTTATCTTTCATATACCTAACTCTATCTCTGTGTTTTTCAATATTTAATTCACTTATTTTTAATTGAGACAAAGAAGGATATATTCTTGATGTTTCTTCCATTTTTGTTTCTTCCATTTTTGTTTCTTCCACTTTTGTTTCTTCCATTTTTAAAAAAATATTTTTAGTCACATGTTATATTTTAAAAACCTGAAAAATGGATTTAAAAGACGTTTTTAAAAATACTAATTTTCAGTGTCCTTGAACGGTCATGATTTAAGTGGTGAAAATTGTAATTCTCAAATTTGAGATTTTGAAAAATTTGAAAATTGGGTATTTTTAAAAACGCTTAAATTTTCGCCCTTCGGCCTTCGGCCACGTGAAATTTGAAGTCTACCTAAATTTTTGAAATTTTGATTTTTGAAAAAACCCCGCAAAAGTGTGACATCCGGCGCAAGCGAAGCGAAGCAAAGCGAAGCGAAGCGTCGCGCCGGATGTCACACTATATACTACTCAGAACTTTTTCTCTCCGATTGAGCTGGAAACAATCTTTCTAACCCAAACTTTTACGTAGAATCCGAATCTGCCATCCGTTTTCCCATTCGAGCACTCCTCCATGCCGAAATACGGACTTTCTCATTCCAAAACGTCCAAAACCCACCTTTTTCTAACTCTGTCGTCTTTCGGAGATTCCTGTCATTTTCAAGTCATTTTCCTTTCTAAACCCAAGAAAACATGGACATAGGATGCTTTCTTCCACTGCATTTTCTCACTCTTAGCTTTCAAACGCGCTATCACACGACATTCTACCATCTCTAGAGCCGAAGTTGGAAGTCTTGTCCAGAGGGGGGGGGGTCAGAACTTTTTCTCTCCGATTGAGCTGGAAACAATCTTTCTAACCCAAACTTTTACGTAGAATCCGAATCTGCCCTCCGTTTTCCCATTCGAGCACTCCTCCATGCCGAAATACGGACTTTCTCATTCCAAAACGTCCAAAACCCACCTTTTTCTAACTCTGGCGGTTTTCAGAGATTCCTACCCTTGCCTCACAGGAGAGTTCCTCCTTCCTACCAGAGGGGTGTTAGGGAACAGTTTCCTCCTCACGGACCCATTCCTCCTCACACATCCTTGGGGGGTCGGCATTTCACATTTTGCACTTGATTTTGTCAGGGGATCACTGCTATGATTATATTTGATGAATTTTGAATTTTACTTGTTGCGATATTCTTGTCGTCTATCATTCTTTCGTACACAACTGGGGTGGGTAGATTATTAGCGCTAATTTTATGTAAAAGGTATTGGCATCTGCTTTTATAACAAGTGCTATCGAAGTTAATTTCATTTTGAATAGTCCTTTTATGAGGTCTGATTGATCTGGATGGATTATGATCTACCATTATTTGAGTGATTGCAAGGTTTTCGGTTGTCATCATAGGTTCTGTTGTTAATTTTGCCCATTGGATCTTTTTCTTGGTCTTCTTCTTTACCAGTTATTGTCGTTGTAGCTTCTCCTGCTCATACAATGGCGGGCAATATGACCATAGTTGCCACAGTTATGACATTTGGGCAATTAATGTTGGCTGATGTTGTAGCTTGGTGTTGGCTGATAGCGTTTTGGCCGAGCATCTGATGTTTCTCCAACATGTCGTCTTTCCAGCCCGTCATTCACTTCGTCTATCTTCTTGTTGATGTTTTCAATCGGAGTTTGTATCTCTGATTTCGTGTAGGTATCTCTCTCCCTAAGATCTTCTACTTCGCTATCAAGATGCCATCTGCGATATCTTTAAGTATTTTGCCTTCTTAATTCGTCTATTTGCTTTCTCAGTTCAGTTGCCATGTCGTCTTGTCGCTTCATTTCTTCTTCAAGGGTGTTCGCTGATGACAGAAGGTCCTCAATTTTTCTTTCTCTGATGAAAAGGCTTGATTCGAGATATCTTATTTTTCTCTGATATTCTTCATTGGTTTTTCAGTGAGTCCGCTTCCTCTGTGATGTTTTTTGTAACTGTAGACAGCAATTCTTCGATTCTCTTATTTTTCCGGCGTATAGTTTCTTCTGCTGCTCTTCAGTGCTTCAAGATCTTCTTTCAGTTCTTCGATT
Organism: Prostheceraeus crozeri; assembly: GCA_907163375.1. Lineage (NCBI taxonomy): Eukaryota > Metazoa > Platyhelminthes > Polycladida > Euryleptidae > Prostheceraeus > Prostheceraeus crozeri. The sequence goes on along the minus strand of CAJQUW010009455.1, from coordinate 119,817 downwards.
TCGCTGTTAGTTGTGTTCTGTGAGGCTGGACTCGATAGTGCTTGCTGATATTGTTGGAGTTCGCTTGCATGAATATTCCCGATGCAGGCCTCGCACGCATGCTTCCGCTTATTATAAGCGCTTTTTAAAGTACTCTGTTATTTCATAAGCTGGCAGTTTAGTGCAAGTAAGATGGAAATTGCGTTTGCATTTATCCCAACAGTGTTTCTTTCACTGGAATTCATAGCCTTGCATTCCTTTCTTTGCAACCGTGTCATTAATTTCCGAATATCGGCCTCAATTGATTTTCTAATTATTGATTATTTAACATCCTGTGTCCGTGAAATGCTTACTTTTGTGAATGAATCAGGCGTTTGAGAATGGCTTCCGTTGTAAGTCGAAAGATCTCGCGCAGATAAACGTGTGTTTTGCAATCAGTCAATAATCGTGGCTACCTCTAACTTGCAAGCATGAACATGTTCACATTTTTATAAAAAAACACCAATAAGTTATCTCCGACACCTACCCAAGATACTACGCCACTATAAGCAGCCATCAGTTACCCCATGGCATAACATGTAACCATGACAGCGCTGTATCCAGTGTGCATGTCCATTCTAGTACTATTTTACGGTGTCGGAACTTCCATGATTTTTATCAAGTTGGAGCTTGACCCATGCGAATTGCGATTCTAACTGCAGATCTGATTGTTCAGTAGCTGGGTAAATCCATTTTATGTAACAACATTTGGGCAATTTTTGTCTTTTCAACTTTGCAACTTTGTTCTCTTTGAAAATTTGCATACATGGTCAATTTTTCACGCTGAATTCGAAAATCATAGTGGCGACCACACCAAATGAACATTTGTCCAAGTTTCGTATTTACACTATATATCACCAGGTGTCCCTTGACCGATAATTTTGTGGTCTCGGTCAGATGGACATTTTCGCCGCTTAACGAGATTTTGAAAATGATAATCATTGTCTTTTCAAACAAAATTTTGCATGCATGATAACATTATGGTTCCTGATTATTCCGTGAGTTTTCATGAAATTAGGACAAAAAATGTGGTTTCAGCATCAAATTGAGATTTTGAGAAAAATCAAAAATGTCTGTCATATTTCTAAATTCACACTTGCTCAGTTGTGATGATCCATAGCTGATTTTTTTCTTTTGATGCAACAACGAGACTCACAAATGATGTATTTCTCGTATAAAGTAAGTAAAACATCATTTCTAAGTTGAGAAATGTGCATTGGTCAGAAGGCAATATTTGTTAGACAAAGGCTAATTGAAGAAGAATCCCAAATAAATGTAGATGCCATCTTGAATTACAGTCTGGTTGAAAGTACGGTTATGTGCTTTCACATGATACATAACATAACATGTATAATTTTAGTAGATCACAGCGAAATCTCTTCCCTAAGATATTGTACCTATGCTAAGGACATGCTTTTTTGCTACTTTTTCTGCCTTGAGCTATTTTTTTCATAAGAAAACAAACTCAGATTGATTTCAATTTATGATGACCGAAAAGAAGAGATCCAAAGGATTAAGATGAAAAAATATTGTGAATCCCGAATTCGCGACCGAGTTTCTTACCATACTTTTTTGATCTGTAGATTGTCAAGTCTTGTGCTGAAATTTCAGTCGTGTTGCAAGTTAGGGAGCGTCAAATATCGCAAAAAATCCATTTCTTTATGGATCTACGAATGATCCCGAGTGTGGTGCTCTCAATAATGCAATGACCTGGCATCCATTTAATCATTCGTCATCAGATTTGTCATTTTCATGAATTTCACTCCAATAATATTTAGGCAAATTTAGTTCCCGCAGTTAGTAGAAAGCTAATATTCTTCGAAACCACATTCTTTAGTAGCTTGCTTTTAGAGTTAAACATCATGACAATAAATTTCATATTTCCGCAGTTAATCAACCAAACTGTAAAGCGTCAGCTACCAAATTAAATAATTTTCGCTGCGAAACCAACTCATCAAAAAACTAGCATTTCTTCCCAAACGAAGATGGTTTGGCTTTTTGGCTACCAGACCATGTTCATCTGGTAACGACCTCCTGAATGAAATCCGTCGGTTTGGTAGGTTATTTCCAGATCATCTGGTAACCATAGTCTTAAATTTCACTGGAACTTTTCATATTTACCTTAAATTGAATAGGTGCTGGCGTAGCCATCTACTGTAAATGCAATCTCAACTTTTATTTCATAAGTAGTCCCACGTGCATTGGTATGTTGAAGTAGAGCATTTTATGTTTATACTTGCATAAATTCGACGCGCATATTTGTGTCTTGTACCATCCATATTGGGGAAATGTTCAGGCGCATGACATTATGACTGACTTTCTTCAAACTTTGATACACAGTTTTCGTCGAATCATGTCATTATTATAGGAGATGTTAATGATTTGCGTCATAATGATTTGTAGAAGTTTATCTTCTTCAATAAACTAATTCTATTCTATTCTATTCTATAACCTAAGCGCCTTCTTCGATCTTAACAGCATAAAACAATTGATGTGAAATACTCCCTCTTCACCAAGATCCATGCAATTGTAAACAATTAGTACTTCAAAAAATACCAATCTCGGGACGAATTTTTATAATAGTTTGCTACCGTAACTTTTTCTTATTTCTCACTGAATTCTAATGCTACTATTCAATTTGATAGTGGCATGTACAACATAGAATTTTTGTATAGAGCACTTCAGTAATGTCTTTGTCTTGTATCATGTGGTCGAAATGAAATTTACTCTTGGCAATGTGAGTGAATGACGCTGCCCTCTGACATCACTCTACCTCTGCCTGCCTGAAGACGAGCGAAGCGCTCGGAAGCTCGCAACTATACTCATTGACAAAATTTTTGAAACATTTACTTCTTTAACTTCCTTCATTTTTGACTGGTATATATACATGTATGCATGATACCTTGATAATTTAGTCACAATCTCCACCAAGTCTCTAACACAGAAAAACAACTCATGTAGCAGATTCAACTTTAATAGCGCGTGTGCCCCCTCTAGCTCCAATACATTCAGTAATCCGAGATGGCATTGATTCACAATGTTTCTGAATGAAGGATGTTTCAAGGAGAAGCCACTGCTCTGTCAGTCTTTCAGAGAGAATCTTCAGGGACAATGGTGGAAGTGAACAGCGGTCTCTCACTCGCCACCCAAGCTCGTCCCAGACTTGTTCAATGGGTGACAAGTCAGGTGAGCGTGCAGGTCAGTTGATTCAAGGGTTTGAATGTTCAATCTCCTAACAGTGGCAATGACAGCTGAGGAGCGATGTGGTCTTGCGTTGTCATCTTGGAAGACGAGATCCTCCACCCTGACCACTGAGGCAACAACAGGATCACAATTTCATTGAGATACCTCTCTCCAGTCAACGTGCCTTTGATGATGACTGCTGTCGTTCATGCGCCATGCCAAATGCCTCTCCACAGCATAACACTTCCACCACCATATCTGTCGTGTTCTTTAATACAGCATGGGGCAAAGCGTTCACCTGGAAGACGATGCACTCTGACACGACCGTCATTGAAATCCAGAGTGAATCTCGATTCATCGGTTCACAAGACTTTCTGCCAGTGATGGTCGTTCCATGAGCGATGGGCATCACACCAGGCAACTCGTCTTCTGCGGTGCTCAAAAGTCAATGGAATTAGGACAGCTGGTCGTCGCGATTGAATTCCAGCTTCTCGCAAACTTCGGTAAGCCGTTCGAACGCTACAGTCTATATTTGAGGCACTCTTCCAGTGTACGACTAGCTTTGGGACTGACACAAATCTATTCCTCTTTGTAGCTAAAACTAGACGTGCGTCTGTCCTTCCTGCAGACTTTCTTGGTCGACCAGATCCCTTCCTTTTTTTAACATCTCCTTCTGCTTTCCATCGACACCACCACCTCCAAACAACGTCTCTCGATAGTTGCAGCTCTTCGGTAACACTCGCACAACTTCTACCACAACGAATTATTCCAATAGCCATACCTCTGGTAAACTGATTGTGTGCCATTTTATTTTACAAAAGCTGGATTTCAGTTCACGTTTATGCTCAATTTGTAAAAGCAATTGTGACATTTGTATCGATATCAAAATTTGAAATTTGACCACCATAGATATTTCTCCATTCTCTAATGTGTTGAATGGTAATACATAGATGTATGTATGTATGTGTGTATATTTTTAAATAATGGTAATCGACACTTTCAAAGAGAAGTTACAATAAATAAAGGTTCATATATCTTCAAGGAATGACAAAATAACTTGACGTGATTTGATGTTCAAACACGTGTAAAAGACTCATTCATGTACATGGCTGTTTTGATGGTAAATGAATTTAGTCTACGTGCAGAATTGACATGTGGCAAGATGACACGACCACTTCTAGCGATAGGACAGAGTAAAGCGTTCAATATGTGGTCCTCATTCATCGCATGTCGATAGAGTTTGGTGGCTTGGGAAATAAGTCTCTCGTCCAGGGATGGCAGGCATTCATGCCTGCAGCCACGGCCACAAAGAAGACGATGAAAGCGATTTTGGAGCATCATCAGCCGGGACATATCGTTTTTGGTCATTCCAACCAACAAAGGAAAGGAATATTCGATCAGCGATCTCATGATGCAGAAATACATTCTTCTTAAGGACCAATAGCTCAAGTATGGTCGTATCAATCTTAGTGGAAAGAGTCTTCTAGATGCATTCGATGTCACTCTGTCAATGTGGTCAGACCAATTGCCTTTTCTGTTGAACACAACACCAAGAATGCTTATTTTATCAACGTTTTCGATGTTCGGTAAATTTACAATGGGAGCATTCTTCCGCTTTGACATAGTTAGACTTTTGCACTTCCTTGTATTGATGGGGAGACTGTGAATATCCGACCATTGTATGATGGCTTCGTGATTTTTGTAAATATGCTGATTTTGACAGTCTTTGTAAATTGGCATGCATAGCGCAATATCATCCGCATATTTGATAATTCGAGACCCTTCATGACTAATGACAAGATCTCCCAAAACAACCGAGAAAAGAAATGGGCCAATGATTGAGCCCTGTGGCACTCCTGAAGTGACTTCAGCTATTGAACTGTGCACTGTGCCCACTCTGACATACTGACATCGACTTTCCAAATAATTGCATACCCATAAAATTAATTTACTTGGCAGATTGCACTCAATGAGGCGATTGATTATAATATCGTGTCTTAGCCGGTCGAATGCCTTCGAATAATCATATGTCACAATTTGAACACCGGATGTTTCTGGACTGTCTAGGCACTTTGTGAAATGATCATGCAAAGTAATAAGAGCACATGTGGTCGAAGATCCTGTACGGAAGCCGAATTGATTGGGACCAAACTCCTTCAGAAATAACGGTTTTGTATACTCCAAAATGACTCTCTCAAGAATTTTACCAGGAATGGGTAGCAAGCTTATTGGTCTGACATCGTCTGTTGTCGTTGGAGAGGAGACCTTCGGTAAAAGTGTGATTACTGCTGCTTTCCAAGCGACTGGGACTTTGCCACTTTCAATAGAAAGCTGAAACAATTTAGTCAAAGGAGACGCCAAGATGTCTGCTGCAGCCCTGTACAACTTAGTAGGTATTTCAGATGAAGCCTTATTACAGGATAGGTTGCGAAGCAAACGGTGAACATGAGACACCTCAATAGGGAACAGATTATTTTCGCTCGCTGGAAAAACAGGTAAGTTCTGTTGTGCAGGTGCACGGACTGTATTTGGAAATGACACATTAATCGCATCAACGGCACTTTGTAAACTTTCATATCGGTTGTATAGTGATCTCATCGCATCATTCGTTTTCCGAGAGCAAACTTCATTTACCATTTTCCAAACATTGTTTCTTTTTAATTTATTTATCCATATCAATTTTGATTTCTCTATTTCCTTCTTCACTTTTTCCTTTAGAAAAGAGTAACGCGCAAAATCTCTTAATCGGAATGCCGTCCATCTGTCATTAATAAGTGATTTTACTAAAGGAGTAATCCATGGTTTGGTGTTCTCAGAGAAGCTGATAAATTTGACGGGAATCGATGTGTCAAAGGCAGCGTTAATCAGATGATGAAACATTTCACACTTGACATCAAGATCATACTGATCATCAGACAGAAAAGACCAATCACAGTATTTCAGATCTTTCAAAAAATTGTCAATATTTGAACTGCGAAGATCAAATAGTGGCCGAGTTATTTTCATATCATTCAATCGAACAGATTTCGGAATTCCCAATAAAGAAATATGTGGTGTAGATGATGAATCAATGGGAGCTGATCCATAGATGGTATACGATATAGAAAGAGATTCTGATATCAATATGTAATCAAGCTCTGCATTTCCATAGGTGGGCTTCTTATGTAAGTTTTTGAGATTACAATTGCTGCAAATCAATCTCGTATTCAATCTGTTCATATCACCACACAGTAGAATAGAAAGCGAGATATTGCATCATACCTGAGAAAAAAATGAAACAAACGTCAATTCAAGCCAATGACAGTTTGTTTCATTAATTATGTCAATGAGTATATTAAAAAAATTCGTCCCGAGATTGGTCTTTTGGAAGTACTAATTGATTGCATGAAACAATTGGTCCAGATTCCTACCAATAATGTGTTGGATATTGTTAACTCCAATCAGCAAAATTAAATCTTCTCCCACCGCCGATAGCTGCAAAGTGATCAATGCGCAGATACGGAGTCATTATGGATCTTCTGATATTGACTACCATGATGCCTGTGAGTTGTACGATCAATTCCAGTCCTTCTTCTCTGACTCTGACGTTTACTCCTTTATTGAGAATCAGCTTCCATCTGTTACCTACATCCCCAGTATCTCAGAGATAACAACTGCCGATATGATTAAGAGCTGCAAATCAAATTCAGTTGGGCCTGATGGCGTTCCAGGCTATTTCTACAGGAAATTCATTGATGTCTTGATTTTACCATTAACCGTCCTTTTCAATAGGGCCTTCAATCTGGCACTTTTCCTTCAGCTTGTAAATTGGCAAACACCCTCCCGCTTGCTAAAGGTAATGGTGAACACAAACCGATTTCCAGGCTTGCCGTTGGGATTGGGATTCCAATTGGGATCCCAATAGCCATTGGGATTGGGCTACCAAAAATCCAGCTCAATCCCAAAAAATCACAATAGATCCCAATACGCCCTCTCTGAACAAAACATAGATGTAATCGCTGACAATATTCAATGTATAATGTATAATAGTCAAGTACAAATAATGTATAACGTATAATAGTCAAATACAAATGTTTTCGGATTGTACTGAGCAGTTCATTTTGCTGTGTCTTCAGTCTGACCTTGCCTCTCTCGAATTCGAGCTTTGAAAGCTTTAGTGTGATCCACACAAATTGACACAGTCAGCTTTAACCTGCTCTATGGCTTTAACTTCCCTAGTTGCTAAAAATAGTGCTGCTAAATATAGCAGCTGTGTAATAGGCTTATACAATTCGCATGTACGTTGTCATGCGCTTCGCCGCTTCTGTAATTAAGCTATACATTGTAGGCTATTCAAGCCTATTTAACCGTATAAGCCGCTGTCTACTGCCTGTTGCCTACTGTACGTGTGAGCCCGTGTGGCGAGCTGTTTATCAACACCGCATTATCCGATATAGGCTTAATTTATACCAAGTGTGTATGTAGTTAATACATACATACATATTAGCTATATACGTAGGCCCCTATAGGCTCTTAGGTGAAGGCAGTCTCGGTGCAAAATATAGCCATACAGTGCGTCTATTATACATTATTGTGTAAAATCAATTAAAGCCCCTACTACTATTGAGGCCAGTCTAGTCCTAGGCTTACGTCCGTGAAGTTCGTCAATTCAAAAAGTATCACATTTGGCAGGCCTAAGCGGTAAGCCCCGATGCAGCTTGGGGTCGAATTGTGCACGCTTTTAACTCTAAAGCAGGCTATTTGGATCTCTATTGGGATTGGGATCTGTTGGGATCCCAATGGAAATTCTCACTTGGATTGGGTTGGGATCAGGCCCGTCGTCAGAATGGATTTACAGGGGGGCTCAGCTTTTGACTGGAGGGGCAAGCATCCTCGATGCTACCATGTTGTGTTAACGTGAACTTAAATTTTAACTGACTGTCAACTCATTTCGTGTATAACTATTATTTTGTACCATGCCATACAAATATTGCGTTGGAGGTTGCAAAAGTGGGTATAAGACCGATGGAACCGAAAAGGTGTCATTATTCAGTTTTCCATATGAGAACGAATATAGTCAACGAAATAAATGGTTCCTATACAACGCGTTGATCTCAAAAGTGTTAATGAAGTAACTGACAGGATGAAAGTCTGTGCTAAACACTTTCTGTCAGATGACTTTGAATTTGAAACCGACAAAAAGAAGAAAATAAAATCTTACGTTACCGGATATCTCCGTTTATTTAATTGACAAACACTCCTTTGATTATGTCCCCGGAAAACTGCAGTCGGATCCTATGAATGTGGATTTGGCGGTACTTCTATTCTTTCCTCTCCACAAATCATCTATTTCAAAATCAACAAATTTAGCCGAACTTAACTGCATTTTCTTTTAGGATAGGTTAGATCAGTCGTAGAGGTTAAGTTCACGAAATAACACAAAGACGAGCAGCAGAGGAATTAATCAAGAGGAAAATTCCTAGAAACTAATAACTTAAATAGAAACTAATGATCAGAAAGAGACACAAAATAGTGGTGAAGGACTGAAGTGATGAAGTCATAAATTATTCGCAATGAGTAACAGGTGGGAAATGTTCACGCTGAATGAGTCAATAGTTATCGTCAGTCAAAAACTCCATTCACAATGCAATGGAATTATGCTATTAGGCTTTTCTTGTATGACAATTGCCATCAACTAAAAGTAGACACATGTGAACATTATTTAACAGGAGGGGCGAAATTTTTAACAGGGGGGAGGCGCCCCCCTTGCCCCCCCCCGCTGGCGACGGAAGCCCAATGGAAGCCTGCCGATTTCTATTTTACCTTTCCTGGGTAAAATCCGTGAACGTCTGATTTGTGATCACCTTTTGTTGCTATCTATGGGTCGATCCTTTGATTCATGCCAGCTTGGATTTATTCCTAAGTCATTTGGTGGATGCACTAACCCTCTAATTAGCCTTCGTCTTACTGTTCTGCAGCACCTCAGTGCCAAGACCTCGAACATCTGTAAAGTTCTTGCAGTTGATTTCCGTAAGGCCTTCGATTGTCTTAGTCATTTGTCGATTCCTAATTCGCTTGTGCTGGAATTTCAATGCCATCTTCATGTTGTTTCGATAATACAATCCTACCTGAGCAACCGTTTTCAGCGAGTTTCCGTCACCGATCTCTTGACCCCATGGAAGAGTGTCTCTAGCGGTGTCCCGTAAGCCTCTATATTAGGGCCTCTGTTGTTTGTTTTATATGCAAATAATCTTCCCCAACTGAAAAAATCAATACTAATTGCTTACGCTGATGACATGTCTCTTATCCATCTATCAGAAACGTCCAAGGTTTCTGATTTTCAAGACGACATAGATAAATTTGTGAATTGGACCCAGAAGAGGAAACCTACCATCAATGAAAATAAAACTAAGGTCCTCACGATCAATAGAAAATGTCTTATTGCGTCTTCACTCGATTCTCACTTGAAAATCAATGGCCGCGACATCGAAGAAGTTCTAAAAATCATAGGTATCATTTTCTATTCCAACAACAAATGAGACAGACTGTTTGAGTATTTAAACAAAAAATGTTGTCGTTTATTATCCTTAGTGAAACGCATTCGGCTTAATTGTGGTCAAAACAACATTGTTTGACAGGCCTACAACCATCTCGTTTTTTTCACAAATTTCTTTTTGTTGGCCGTTATATGTTATTTAAAACAGTCTCATAAAAGAAAACTTGAACGTTTAGATCGTATTGTTCGCCGATGGCAAATTTAGCACCGAAGCATAGTTTTTCCTTTATGCTTCATAGTATTTATATAAGACTTGTTAGTAACGTTTTACATTTCTCGTTTTACATCCCTTATCGAAGTTTTTTATTCTGCGACCCACGAAATCTAAAACCAGAATTCAAAGAAAACTATTGTGCCATCAACGGAAACTTTCTGTGTATAATAACTCCTTTGTAAAATTTTCTAAATTTAGATCATGTTGTGAAGCATTTTATGCCATATACCGCTCGTTGCATTGGTAAATAAAGTGTCATTATCATTATCATGAATTATTCATTATTTCGGAGTAATTATAAGCTTAATTTGAATTTCAAAATTGCACAGTGCACATTGCTCATGGCTGTGTACTTATTGGATGATATGTCACAGACCTCGAGAAGACGCCGGATTAGGCTGTAGCTTAAAACAGCTTTGACTAAAAATTTGTGAATTATTTTTCGATTTTGGTTCGACAAAACCGCCATCCTCCCTTCTGACTGATCAATTAAGACATGTTGAATGGGGCTTCATTGCTGTCTCATAAATTATCTTTTCCATAATGTCAAATCAATGCATTTTTGATGCAACGTTTGATTAGCAAATTTCAATATGCGAAAATATTTTCTTAAGTCATGAAAGCCTGAAATCACAAGAAACAAAATTGCAGAAAGTTAAATAACATGACTATCTCGAGCAGAAATTATTACGTTTCATTTTTGAACGCAACCTGAACCTATTCTCTTCACCAATTGCCGATTGAACGACATTCTTCTTTTGTTCAATGAAGGTCTCACGAATTATGGTGACAGCTTGCATGATATCATCGGCACGTTGAGTCAGGATTTTTCGTAAGCCGGAAGTCATCTACCCCGGTAAAAGTCGCAGCCCACAGGAATCCACTATTAATTACATCATCATTATTAATGTGCAGGCGAGTTAAAAGTTCTTCGGGATGATGATTTCCGTTATATTCTCTTTAGCAGCTCTAAATTAATTCGTTTATGTAGCGGAATACCAAAATTTGCTGCTCATGAATTGTTCCTTCCGAAATTGTTTGCTCAAGTTGTGAAAGGAAACTTGAAACAATATTTATATCTAGACTTCGTTGGTTCATTCATCATTTATTTACTCATGCAAGAGCGAATAGTAGTAAGCAAGTGACAAACACTCGACCGGCGCCCCCCCCCCCTCTGGAACGGTAGAGTGTCGTGGTCGGCCGCCGTGGTGCTTCGGGTCTGAGTCCCCCCCCCCTCTGGAACGACAGAGGTTGTGGTCTGTCGTGGTGTGCCGGCCAGGTGGGTTCACGTTCACAACATGTTCGCTGACTCCCCCCCCTCGAAAACGACAGAGTGTGAGACTCGGATGTGTTGGTCTCGTATGGGTTGACGTGGCCGACCGCCTAGGTTGACGTGGCCGACCGCCTAGGTTGACGTGGGCGACCGTCTAGGTTGACGTGGGCGACCGTCTAGGTTGACGTGGGCGACCGTCTAGGTTGGCGTGGTGGAATGGTGAAACGGACTTTAGATTCGGATTCAGCGTAAAATTCTGCATCGGTAGGGTGAGTTTCAAGGCAATCGGCGAGAAAAAATGTTTCTTCAAAATTTTAACAGAGTTAGAATTTGGGACGTTTTGGTGTGTAGCGCCCAAACGAAGCATCGGATGAGAAAACGGAGGCCAGATTCGGATTCAGCGTGAAATTCTGCATCCGTATGGTGAATTTGAACGCCATCGGAGAGAAAAATTTTCGCTGACTCCCCCCCCCTCTGGACCGCTTGCTTCGATTTTGCCTTCCAGTGAACGGATTTTGTCGTGCCATAGCTCGTTTGAAAGCTAAGAGTGAGACAAATTCACTGAAAGAATCGGCTTGTTCCTATCTGTCTTCGTTTAGATGTGAGACGCCATTTAAGATTTTGGGACATTGGTGAAAAACGACAGAGTTAGAATTTGGGACGTTTTGGGCTGTAGCACCAAAACGAAGCATCGGATGGGAAAACGGATTTCAGATTTGGAATCAGCGTGAAATTCTTTATCTGTATGGTCAGTTTCAAGGCAATCGGCGAGAAAAAATTTTCAACATTTTTCGAAAAAATGACAGAGTTAGAATTTTTGCGATGGCTGCCTACTGTACAGCCAAAACGAAGCATCGGATGGGAAAACGGAGGCCAGATTCGGATTCAGCGTCAAATTCTACATGGAAATGGTATATTTCCAGCTCAATCGGAGAGAAAAAAATTTCGCTGACGTCCCCCCCTCTGGACAGCTCGCTTCGATTTTGGCTTCCAGTGGACGGATTTTGTCGTGCCATAGCTCGTTTGAAAGCTAAGAGTGAGACAAATTCACTGAAAGAATCGGCTTGTTCCTATCTGTCTTCGTTTAGATGTGAGACGCCATTTAAGATTTTGGGACATTGGCGAAAAACGACAGAGTTAGAATTTGGGACGTTTTGGGCTGTAGCTTCAAAACGAAGCATCGGATTGGAAAACGGATTTCAGATTTGGAATCAGCGTGAAATTCTCTATCTGTATGGTCAGTTTCAAGTCAATCGGAGAGAAAAAATTTTCAACATTTTTCGAAAAAACGACAGAGTTAGAATTTGGGACGTTTTGGTGTGTAGCGCCCAAACGAACCATCGGATGGGAAAACGGAGGCCAGATTCGGATTCAGCGTGAAATTCTGCATCCGTATGGTGAATTTGAACGCCATCGGAGAGAAAACATTTTGCTGACGTCCCCCCCCCTCTGGACAGCTTGCTTCGATTTTGGCTTCCAGTGGACGGATTTTGTCGTGCCATAGCTCGTTTGAAAGCTAAGAGTGAGACAAATTCAGTGAAAGAATCGGCTTGTTCCTATCTGTCTTCGTTTAGATGTGAGACGCCATTTAAGATTTTGGGACATTGGCGAAAAACGACAGAGTTAGAATTTGGGACGTTTTGGGCTGTAGCTTCAAAACGAAGCATCGGATGGGAAAACGGATTTCAGATTTGGAATCAGCGTGAAATTCTCTATCAGCATGGTCAGTTTCATGTCAATCGGAGAGTTTCAAGTCAAGCGGAGAGAAAAATTTTCAACATTTTTCGGAAAAACGACAGTTAGAATTTTTGCGATTGCTGCCTACTGTAGAGCCAAAACGAAGCATCGGATGGGAAAACGGAGGCCAGATTCGGATTCAGCGTCAAATTCTACATGGAAATGGTGTATTTCCAGCTCAATCGGAGCACTAGAACCGGCGATAGACGGGTTTTTTAGTGTTTGGATGATGGGTGTTACGTCATCAGCTGATCGCCACACACTATATAAGCTGGGAACCGAGAGAGACTTGTCATTAAGACGAGAACGATTGTCAGAGGTAGGTCGTCTCTCTGAGCTCCGATGATAGCTTCGGACATTCCAAATTCCGAGTTTCTGTAAGAAACCGACTTAGAAAATTTCATTGCTGATTTTTCAGCTAAGGCGTCAGACTTAGAGGTTCGCCAGGAGATGGCCTTCGTCTCCAGGCCATAAAAGACTCCAAAACTTTAAAGGCTTGTAACTTTGCTTCTACAAGTCCGTTTGACTTGATTCAAAAAAGGTTCGGTCGCTATTGACCTGGCCTAAGTGACAGACTACTTATAAAATTTCATAAGTAGTGCTAAAAAGTTGAAAATTTTAAATTCACTATTTTTGGAGGTTTTCTGGGGTTTTCAAGTATGCTGAGTTCAAATCTACTATCAGATTTCAAATTTAACTAAGTCTAAGGAAGCTTTGAGGATTTAGATCCCAGCTCCTGTTCACTACCTTTGACTCGGCGTTACTGTTACCACTTCGGGGCAGTGACAATGATGTCTTAAGCTGTAAATAGCGGGTATCGGGGAAGATCTCTCACTTCCCTAGTGATCAGTACAAGGCCTTCGGGCTGTCGACGGGATCTAGTGCCACTCACTACACTCAAATCTATCATCTCACTAAGTGTAAAATCATTCTTTTCCGTTTTTATAAACTAGGAATCAATCGTTTGCTATCAAACGTTTACGGAATTATAATCATTGTTTCCCCCTTTTCACTTCAGAAAATGGTTAACTACAATAATGCCAAGACGGCTTTCAAGCTCTGCGTTTGTGCAAAGATTTTTCGTAGTGACGCCTTCAAGAAACACTCTTGTGTAAATAAGCGAATGGTAGGGGGCATTCGATACTTTTGCAGCAGCCATAATGCATCTCGCCTTGTCGAGACGCTACCGGAGTGGCATGCGAAGCATAGCAGCTGCAGTCAACCAGAGCTGACTGAGGAGGCGAAGCAAACTCTCTTCAGCTCAGAGTTGAAAGCTCTGGAGACTCAGTGTGCTGTCGAGTCTATCGCGTCAGCAGAGGTTCCTTCATCTAGCGTGCCAGCAAAGGCTCTCTCACCCACCCCGATTGAGTCTTCTCCGAAGTCGAGTAAATCCTCCTCCTCCTCTAGCGATGAGTCGGCTACTAGTAGCAGCGACAGTGAGGAAGAGGAGGAGGAGGAAAAAGGCTCGACGAAGGCTGACCTAGTCGAGAGTGTCTACCTCGATAGCGAGGTAGAGGCGGTGAGGGAAGTTGACCTCGATAGCGAGGTGCAGCCGGCTAAGTTATCGAGCAGTGGTGGGATTGCGGCTCAATGTCGCAACTTCATTATGCGCCCACCACTGGTCGATAACTATGACAAGTTGAAGAATGAGTTGGAGGTGTGGAAGAGGGACTGTTTCTTCTATAAAGCGAGTTCCGAGAACCTCTCGCGAGTCACTCAGGAGCTCAAGAAGACTCAAGCTAGTCTTTTTGAGAAAGAAGGAGAGCTCGATCGCGAGAGGTTCTCGCACCTCGCTAGTAAGGCTAGAGAAGAACAGCTCCTGATCGAGAGAGAGAGTCAAGAGAAGGAGTTGAGAAAGATGAGGGAGGAGTTGGAAGGGCTGCGAAAGCAGTTGGGGAAGGTGGTGGCGACTAATCAGGAGCTGCACCAACAAGTGATGAGTAGCAGTACTCGACGATCAAGTCGCCTCCACATTCCCCTGGATAAGAAAGGACGTGTGCCCGCAAGACCGCTCCTCTGTGAACGTGGCAGAGACGAAATGTGTTACAGCAGGGCTAAAAAAGGTATCGAATGCCTTCATTTTACATTCGACCATAAGGAGGCAATCACAGGATTCCTGTTCGAACCACGTCCGGAGAAGATCTGTAAGTTCAAACAAGTAACTTAGAGTTCAAGATGATAACTAACAACTTCTTTCTTTACAGATATCAAAGAGAAGCGCCCACCTGCTTCCGTCAACGAACCGGAGGCGAAGCGGCAAGCTTGAGTCCCATATTCCTTCAATCATCCCGAGAATGAACCATCGGCTCTCTTAAGGGCCACCATGGGGCAAGACATGATAGAACCTCCACGCGGTTTGCCCTGGGCAGTCTTCGGACTGGCGAATACTATCATTAAGTTGAATCTGCTATCAGTCAACTTGAACATTATGCAGTCGATTGC
Source organism: Prostheceraeus crozeri (assembly GCA_907163375.1). Lineage (NCBI taxonomy): Eukaryota > Metazoa > Platyhelminthes > Polycladida > Euryleptidae > Prostheceraeus > Prostheceraeus crozeri. Next base: position 104,415 of record CAJQUW010009455.1, on the reverse strand, counting down.
TATCCCTGAAGCGTTCTGATTCGCTGTTGAGCAATTCATTGTTGAAAACCCTATATAAGCCAGAAGATTGTAGCGCTTCTCATTCAATTTGAAGTCACGATGGAAGCGACATCTGCCGACAACATTCCCGTCTTCACCGATGAAGACAACGCCATTCCCGAGTTCGTCATCCTCGACGAGTGGGATGAAGAGACTGAGAAGAAGGGGAAGATCAAGAGGATCGTTTGGACGGATGAGGTGTGGACTCCAAATACCACCCGCATCCGAAAGGTGCCAGATGCACCAGTACGACCTCGGCGGTATAGGGTCTATGACAACCTAACCGTCATACCCATTGATTATTCCAGCCAATAGTCAAATTCACACCCCCCGAGAACGAACCATCGGCTCTCTTAAGGGCCACCATGGGGCAAGACATGATAGAACCTCCTCGCGGTTTGCCCTGGGCAGTCTTCGGACTGGCGAATACTATCATTAAGTTGAATCTGCTATCAGTCAACTTGAACGTTGCAAATGAAGTTCGGTGTAATACTTCCTTTCGACGGGCGTTCCTGTAAAGGGCGGCGGTGAAACCCGTAGCTATGTATACCGCAAGGGACATTCGGCAATGGTCAATCTTGTTAAACCTCTCTGTGTCATGTTTGCAAGTGATTGCCTCTGTCTCAACGTAGTATGCATTCGCGCCAGGGCGACATTTAGCCAACTGTCGAAGGTTACCTAAAACTTTCCATTGCATACGTTATGAGAACCATGAGTTCTACCTGTCTCTATCAATGAGACGAATTGATGAATGGAATGAAATGGGAGGACACTCACGCGCCACACGCAACATAACACACTTCTCTCTTCCGTAGTCAAACAAGCTCTTTACACATGGATCGCAGTCGATTGCTGTCCCTGTATCAGAAGTGTAAGCTATCTTAATTTTATTTAACACTATTTCATCTACCATCATCACCCATATGAAGTGTCATAAGATTTACAAGTTAGACTAAGCGTTCTACTATTTGTAAATGAAAGATATAGTTTCACCAGTTTACAAGTTAAAAATAAAGTTTCAATAGTGTGTACGTTAGAAATAAAGTTTTAGCTGTTTGTATATCAAAAACAAAGTTTCAAGAGTTTACAAGTTAAAAAATAAAGTTTCAATGGTGTGTACGTTAGAAATAAAGTTTTAGCTGTTTGTATATCAAAATAAAGTTTCAAGAGTTTACAAGTTAGAAATAACGTTTCAATAGTGTATGCGTTAGAAATAAAGTTTTAGCTGTTTGTATATCAAAATAAAGTTTCAAGAGTTTACAAGTTAGAAATAACGTTTCAATAGTGTATGCGTTAGAAATAAAGTTTTAGCTGTTTGTATATCAAAATAAAGTTTCAAGAGTTTACAAGTTAGAAATAAAGATTCAATAGTGTGTATGTTAGAAATAAAGGTATAACTGTTTGTAAAAATAAGATCGCAAGATTTACTAGTTTACAAGTTAGACTAAGTGTAAATTAAAATAAAATTATAACTGTTCACGAGTTAAAGCGTTGATGCAACGATGAACAATTAATAAGCTGAAAAGTTTTAGATTCACTTTAACATTACCATATGTTTACAGATAGAAATGTATCACAGCAAAGCTACTTCATGAGTTAGTTTGCCAGGAGTGTATCATCTCAAACTTTTACTCCGTCGTTGAAATTTCATGACGACTTTTTGCTAGACGAAAGTTAACACCAGAGGAGCGCAGGGGTGGGTGGCATAAAATACGCCTACAGCACTGAGAGAGTTGGAGTGCATGAGCTATGTACATTCTTTTGACGACGAGAGGAGCGATTTAGCCGATGGCGCAGGTAGTTTCCCAGAGCATGGAGGACATTGTTTAGGTGACTCTAAGGACGTATGTCGAGCTGCCTTCAGTGATAGGCTTCCAACTCATGATGAATGATGATATGCTTACGGCCTACATTCAACCATTGGTGTATGCCCACACCCTCCCCCACAACGAGCTTGTCTGCCACATTGTATTCATGAGTGTGGCTCAAAGTAGGAAATTGATTGATGAGACTTTGCTGAAATATCCAAGGCGCGTATTCAAGCATGGTCGCCTACTGTTGGAGTATTATTATCAATGGCGCGACGACACACATTTGCCCACCCGTGTTTTACCACACCTATCAACGGAAGAATACAATAGAGCTTTAGTCGAGACGGTGAAAGGAGACGATGAGCGCTAGCGGGTGAATGAAGCATCGGTGAGAGTGGGAATCAACTTGATGCTATTCTCCAATGAGGATTGTTGTCTAATGAGAATCAAGCATTCCTTTATAAATAGAGAGCCTTCCACAGTGAGAATCATTCCATCGTTGAATCGTACAAGTGGCGGACGCACATTCTCTCTCTACATCCCTGTTATATTATCCAACTAAAATGGTAAGTCGCTACTTTCCTCCCTCTCCTCCCTTGAACGTAAACTTAATACAATCTTTTTTATTTTCAGGCATCTTCTACATCTGCTGCACTAGTAGGACAAAATGGTGGCCAGACGTTACAAGGTTCGCTACAATCAGATCATCTACAGCTGAGACCAGTGGAAGAAACAACAAAGGTACATAATCCTACACCGCCACAGCGTAAATTTAAACAAGTCTTGCGTCATGAGGATCACAGCGTAGTACTGCGAACGGGAATGCTCCCTTCCACTGATGTGAAGATATTGAGCAATCAGTATGGGGATTACATACTCATCCCCGTGAGTCCGTACATTCGCCACCAACTTGACATTATTGAAGAGTACGTAACATTAAATATGGACATTCCTACTCCTCTTGCTCAAGAGTGGAAGGCGAGAGATGAAAAGGATACTCCCTATAGAAGGATTTGGGATGGCAATCAAATTTGCCTACCATTATCACATTGGTGTAGTTATTATAAAAAGGATGGAGATCAATCAATACCCATCAGATGTGATGAGCTCGGAGAAGGTACTTGGGATATCATTTTCAAAGTGAATGGACTATATTATGGTCAGCACAAGGATAACAAAATAGCCTCTCTCTCGATATACACTGAATCCATCCTATATATTCCAAAACCACCCAGCGTAGATGACATTATTGACGAAATCCTTAACGGGGATGGTACGAAGCGCAAGTCGGGCAAGAATGCTACTTCCAAACGCAAGTCAAGGAAAGAGAATTGCTAATCCTTTCCTAACTCTACCCTATGACAATTCGCTTATGTGCTTTGAGTGTCGTGGACGTGGTCTTATTAGATACATTTTACTTCTTCGTTGCCATCATATCATTTGTGTATTTTGTCGTGAAAAGCATCGATGTAATTCTTCATTTTGTGATATGTTATAGAACGTTTCCTTAGATGTGTAATTTACGTTTTAGGCTTCTATCATCATTTTTATGGATTGTGAAGGTGAACCTGTGCAGGAGCTCAGTGCTATTGCTATGAACAATTGGACATATCAGATTGTTAGTGTCTATCATCAACATGCCAACTGTGATCCCAATGTTGATCAATGGGCGAGAAAACACATTCATGGACTTAATCTGAAATATTTGCAAGACTATGGCTTTTCTTGTGAGACTGCTCTTCTTATTGACTTTAAACGATGGTTAGCTGCTTTCAATGTTATACGCATTTTTTGTAATAATCCTGGTAAGGAGAGGAAAGTATTTCCCAATCTAGTCATTAATGATATTTTGCTCCCACCTTGGGATAGTAGAGTGAATCAACAGTATCATGAAGTCACGAAACGTTTTAAGGATTTGTGTGTTCCTATTTTGTCAGTTCGTTGTAGTAGCTACGTTCATAACCAATGCTTCTTTCCTCCTTACCTCAACACTGCCAAAGTCCTATATGGTTATCATTGCTCGCTATATGACAGTTACCAGCTGTATCTATTTTATCTGTTTCAAACCATTGATTTGTAATGCATGCTTGTTACAGTTATTCAATAAATGTTATTATGCGAAGAGTTGTTGTTATCATGCAACGGATGGATTAGATGAAGGGTGATCATATCTTTTTCAAATGACTGTGAAACATTGATTTCCATGATGAAGATTTAAACAGTTAGATTTGATGACGAATAAGATTTACTAGTTTGCAAGTTAGACTAAGCGTTCTATTATTTGTAAATAAAAGATATAGTTTCAACAGTTTACAGATTAAAAATAAAGTTTCAATAGTGTATGTGTTAGAAATAAAGTTTCAATAGTGTGTATGTTAAGAATAAAGTTTTATCTGTTTGTATGTTAGAATTAAGACAAAGTTTCAACCGTTTACAAGTTAAAAATAAAGTTTCAATAGTTAACACGTTAAAAAATAAAGTTTCAATAGTGTGTATGTTAAGAATAAAGTTCTATCTGTTTAGATGTTAGAAATAAAAATGAAGGTTCACCAGTTTACAAGTTAAGAATAAAGTTTTATCTGCTTGCATGTCAGAAATGAAATAAAGTTTCACCAGTTTAAAAGTTAAGAATAAAGTTTCACCAGTTTAAAAGTTAAGAATAAAGTTTCAATAGTGTGTATGTTAAGAATAAAGTTCTATCTGTTTATATGTTAGAAATAAAATGAAGTTTCGCCAGTTTACAAGTTAAGAATAAAGTTCTATCTGTTTAGATGTTAGAAATAAAAATGAAGGTTCACCAGTTTACAAGTTAAGAATAAAGTTTTATCTGCTTGCATGTCAGAAATGAAATAAAGTTTCACCAGTTTAAAAGTTAAGAATAAAGTTTCACCAGTTTAAAAGTTAAGAATAAAGTTTCAATAGTGTGTATGTTAAGAATAAAGTTCTATCTGTTTATATGTTAGAAATAAAATGAAGTTTCGCCAGTTTACAAGTTAAGAATAAAGTTTTATCTGCTTGTATGTTAGAAATAAAACAAAGTTTCAACCGTTAACAAGTTAAAAATAAAGTTTCAGATTAAAATAAAGTTTCAATAGTGTGTATGATGGAAATAATGTTTAAGCGCTTTGTGCGTTAGAAATAAAGTTTCAGCCGTTTACAAGTTAGAAATAAAGTTTCAATAGTGTGTATGTTAAGAATAAAGTTTTATCTGTTTGTATGTTAGAATTAAGACAAAGTTTCAACCGTTTACAAGTTAAAAATAAAGTTTCAATAGTGTGTATGTTAAGAATAAAGTTCTATCTGTATGTTAGAAATAAAATGAAGGTTCATCAGTTTCCAAATTAAAAATAAAGTTTTATCTGTTTGTATGTTAGAAATAAAACATAGTTTCAACCGTTAACAAGTTAAAAATAAAGTTTCAATAGTTTGCGAGTTAAAACTAATGTTTCAATAGTGCGTATGTTAAGAATAAAGTTTTATCTGTTTGTATGTTAGAAATAAAATGAAGCTTCGCCAGTTTACAAGTTAAGAATAAAGTTTTATCAGCTTGTATGTTAGAAATAAAATGAAGTTTCACCAGTTTACAAATTAAAAATAAAGTTTCAATAGTGTGTACGTTAGAAATAAAGTTTCAACCGTTTACAAGTTAAAATAAAGTTTCAACAGTGTCTACGTTAGAAATAAAGTTTTATCTGTTTGTAAAGTTTGATCGTAGGATTTACTAGTTTGCAAGTTAGAATCAGCATTCTACTAGTTGTAAATGAAAATATCGTTTCAACAGTTTACAGATTAAAATAAAGTTTCAATAGTGTGTATGATGGAAATAAAGTTTAAGCGCTTTGTGCGTTAGAAATAAAGTTTCAGCCGTTTACAAGTTAAAAATAAAGTTTCAACAGTGTGTACGTTAGAAATAAAGTTTCAACAGTTTACAAGTTGAAAAATAAAGTTTCAACAGTGTGTACGTTAGAAATAAATGAAAGTAAGAACTTCATCGTATGAGTATTCAAAGCATGTTTTGTAAATCAAATGTGTATAGTCCTGACATGATAGAATCGCGTTAGAAATAAAGTTTCAACCGTTTACAAGTTAAAAATAAAGTTTCAACAGTGTGTACGTTAGAAATAAATGAAAGTAAGAACTTCATCGTATGAAAATTCAAAGCATGTTTTGTAAATCAAATGTGTGTAGTCCTGACATGATAGAATCAAGCTTGACAGACAAATGCGTTTGTCAAGTTCATTTGATTCTATCATGTCAGGACTACACACATTTGATTTACAAAACATGCTTTGAATTTTCATACGATGAAGTTCTTACTTTCATTTATTTCTAACGTACACACTGTTGAAACTTTATTTTTCAACTTGTAAACTGTTGAAACTTTATTTTGTTTCTAACATATAAACAGCTAAAACTTTATTTCTAACGTACACACTGTTGAAACTTTATCTTTAACTTGTAAACGGTTGAAACTTTATTTCTAACGCGATTCTATCATGTCAGGACTATACACATTTGATTTACAAAACATGCTTTGAATACTCATACGATGAAGTTCTTACTTTCATTTATTTCTAACGTACACACTGTTGAAACTTTATTTTTCAACTTGTAAACTGTTGAAACTTTATTTCTAACGTACACACTGTTGAAACTTTATTTTTAACTTGTAAACGGTTGAAACTTTGTCTTAATTCTAACATACAAACAGATAAAACTTTATTCTTAACATACACACTATTGAAACTTTATTTCTAACTTGTAAACGGCTGAAACTTTATTTCTAACGCACAAAGCGCTTAAACATTATTTCCATCATACACACTATTGAAACTTTATTTTAATCTGAAACTTTATTTTTAACTTGTTAACGGTTGAAACTTTGTTTTATTTCTAACATACAAACAGATAGAACTTTATTCTTAACTTGTAAACTGGCGAAACTTCATTTTATTTCTAACATATAAACAGATAGAACTTTATTCTTAACATACACACTATTGAAACTTTATTCTTAACTTTTAAACTGGTGAAACTTTATTCTTAACTTTTAAACTGGTGAAACTTTATTTCATTTCTGACATGCAAGCAGATAAAACTTTATTCTTAACTTGTAAACTGGTGAACCTTCATTTTTATTTCTAACATCTAAACAGATAGAACTTTATTCTTAACTTGTAAACTGGCGAAACTTCATTTTATTTCTAACATATAAACAGATAGAACTTTATTCTTAACATACACAGTATTGAAACTTTATTCTTGACTTTTAAACTGGTGAAACTTTATTCTTAACTTTTAAACTGGTGAAACTTTATTTCATTTCTGACATGCAAGCAGATAAAACTTTATTCTTAACTTGTAAACTGGTGAACCTTCATTTTTATTTCTAACATCTAAACAGATAGAACTTTATTCTTAACATACACACTATTGAAACTTTATTTTTTAACGTGTTAACTATTGAAACTTTATTTTTAACTTGTAAACGGTTGAAACTTTGTCTTAATTCTAACATACAAACAGATAAAACTTTATTCTTAACATACACACTATTGAAACTTTATTTCTAACACATACACTATTGAAACTTTATTTTTAATCTGTAAACTGTTGAAACTATATCTTTTATTTACAAATAATAGAACGCTTAGTCTAACTTGCAAACTAGTAAATCTTATTCGTCATCAAATCTAACTGTTTAAATCTTCATCATGGAAATCAATGTTTCACAGTCATTTGAAAAAGATATGATCACCCTTCATCTAACCCATCCGTTGCATGATAACAACAACTCTTCGCATAATAACATTTATTGAATAACTGTAACAAGCATGCATTACAAATCAATGGTTTGAAACAGATAAAATAGATACAGCTGGTAACTGTCATATAGCGAGCAATGATAACCATATAGGACTTTGGCAGTGTTGAGGTAAGGAGGAAAGAAGCATTGGTTATGAACGTAGCTACTACAACGAACTGACAAAATAGGAACACACAAATCCTTAAAACGTTTCGTGACTTCATGATACTGTTGATTCACTCTACTATCCCAAGGTGGGAGCAAAATATCATTAATGACTAGATTGGGAAATACTTTCCTCTCCTTACCAGGATTATTACAAAAAATGCGTATAACATTGAAAGCAGCTAACCATCGTTTAAAGTCAATAAGAAGAGCAGTCTCACAAGAAAAGCCATAGTCTTGCAAATATTTCAGATTAAGTCCATGAATGTGTTTTCTCGCCCATTGATCAACATTGGGATCACAGTTGGCATGTTGATGATAGACACTAACAATCTGATATGTCCAATTGTTCATAGCAATAGCACTGAGCTCCTGCACAGGTTCACCTTCACAATCCATAAAAATGATGATAGAAGCCTAAAACGTAAATTACACATCTAAGGAAACGTTCTATAACATATCACAAAATGAAGAATTACATCGATGCTTTTCACGACAAAATACACAAATGATATGATGGCAACGAAGAAGTAAAATGTATCTAATAAGACCACGTCCACGACACTCAAAGCACATAAGCGAATTGTCATAGGGTAGAGTTAGGAAAGGATTAGCAATTCTCTTTCCTTGACTTGCGTTTGGAAGTAGCATTCTTGCCCGACTTGCGCTTCGTACCATCCCCGTTAAGGATTTCGTCAATAATGTCATCTACGCTGGGTGGTTTTGGAATATATAGGATGGATTCAGTGTATATCGAGAGAGAGGCTATTTTGTTATCCTTGTGCTGACCATAATATAGTCCATTCACTTTGAAAATGATATCCCAAGTACCTTCTCCGAGCTCATCACATCTGATGGGTATTGATTGATCTCCATCCTTTTTATAATAACTACACCAATGTGATAATGGTAGGCAAATTTGATTGCCATCCCAAATCCTTCTATAGGGAGTATCCTTTTCATCTCTCGCCTTCCACTCTTGAGCAAGAGGAGTAGGAATGTCCATATTTAATGTTACGTACTCTTCAATAATGTCAAGTTGGTGGCGAATGTACGGACTCACGGGGATGAGTATGTAATCCCCATACTGATTGCTCAATATCTTCACATCAGTGGAAGGGAGCATTCCCGTTCGCAGTACTACTCTGTGATCCTCATGACGCAAGACTTGTTTAAATTTACGCTGTGGCGGTGTAGGATTATGTACCTTTGTTGTTTCTTCCACTGGTCTCAGCTGTAGATGATCTGATTGTAGCGAACCTTGTAACGTCTGGCCACCATTTTGTCCTACTAGTGCAGCAGATGTAGAAGATGCCTGAAAATAAAAAAGATTGTATTAAGTTTACGTTCAAGGGAGGAGAGGGAGGAAAGTAGCGACTTACCATTTTAGTTGGATAATATAACAGGGATGTAGAGAGAGAATGTGCGTCCGCCACTTGTACGATTCAACGATGGAATGATTCTCACTGTGGAAGGCTCTCTATTTATAAAGGAATGCTTGATTCTCATTAGACAACAATCCTCATTGGAGAATAGCATCAAGTTGATTTCCACTCTCGCCGATGCTTCATTCACCCGCTAGCGCTCATCGTCTCCTTTCACCGTCTCGACTAAAGCTCTATTGTATTCTTCCGTTGATAGGTGTGGTAAAACACGGGTGGGCAAATGTGTGTCGTCGCGCCATTGATAATAATACTCCAACAGTAGGCGACCATGCTTGAATACGCGCCTTGGATATTTCAGCAAAGTCTCATCAATCAATTTCCTACTTTGAGCCACACTCATGAATACAATGTGGCAGACAAGCTCGTTGTGGGGGAGGGTGTGGGCATACACCAATGGTTGAATGTAGACCGTAAGCATATCATCATTCATCATGAGTTGGAAGCCTATCACTGAAGGCAGCCCGACATACGTCCTTAGAGTCACCTAAACAATGTCCTCCATGCTCTGGGAAACTACCTGCGCCATCGGCTAAATCGCTCCTCTCGTCGTCAAAAGAATGTACATAGCTCATGCACTCCAACTCTCTCAGTGCTGTAGGCGTATTTTATGCCACCCACCCCTGCGCTCCTCTGGTGTTAACTTTCGTCTAGCAAAAAGTCGTCATGAAATTTCAACGACGGAGTAAAAGTTTGAGATGATACACTCCTGGCAAACTAACTCATGAAGTAGCTTTGCTGTGATACATTTCTATCTGTAAACATATGGTAATGTTAAAGTGAATCTAAAACTTTATTTTATTTTAATTTACACTTAGTCTAACTTGTAAACTAGTAAATCTTGCGATCTTATTTTTACAAACAGTTATACCTTTATTTCTAACATACACACTATTGAATCTTTATTTCTAACTTGTAAACTCTTGAAACTTTATTTTGATATACAAACAGCTAAAACTTTATTTCTAACGCATACACTATTGAAACGTTATTTCTAACTTGTAAACTCTTGAAACTTTATTTTGATATACAAACAGCTAAAACTTTATTTCTAACGTATACACCATTGAAACTTTATTTTTTAACTTGTAAACTCTTGAAACTTTGTTTTTGATATACAAACAGCTAAAACTTTATTTCTAACGTACACACTATTGAAACTTTATTTTTAACTTGTAAACTGGTGAAACTATATCTTTCATTTACAAATAGTAGAACGCTTAGTCTAACTTGTAAATCTTATGACACTTCATATGGGTGATGATGGTAGATGAAATAGTGTTAGATAAAATTAAGATAGCTTACACTTCTGATACAGGGATAGCAATCGACTGCGATCCATGTGTAAAGAGCTTGTTTGACTACGGAAGAGAGAAGTGTGTTATGTTGCGTGTGGCGCGTGAGTGTCCTCCCATTTCATTCCATTCATCAATTCGTCTCATTGATAGAGACAGGTAGAACTCATGGTTCTCATAACGTATGGAATGGAAAGTTTTAGGTAACCTTCGACAGTTGGCTAAATGTCGCCCTGGCGCGAATGCATACTACGTTGAGACAGAGGCAATCACTTGCAAACATGACACAGAGAGGTTTAACAAGATTGACCATTGCCGAATGTCCCTTGCGGTATACATAGCTACGGGTTTCACCGCCGCCCTTTACAGGAACGCCCGTCGAAAGGAAGTATTACACCGAACTTCATTTGCAACGTTCAAGTTGACTGATAGCAGATTCAACTTAATGATAGTATTCGCCAGTCCGAAGACTGCCCAGGGCAAACCGCGAGGAGGTTCTATCATGTCTTGCCCCATGGTGGCCCTTAAGAGAGCCGATGGTTCGTTCTCGGGGGGTGTGAATTTGACTATTGGCTGGAATAATCAATGGGTATGACGGTTAGGTTGTCATAGACCCTATACCGCCGAGGTCGTACTGGTGCATCTGGCACCTTTCGGATGCGGGTGGTATTTGGAGTCCACACCTCATCCGTCCAAACGATCCTCTTGATCTTCCCCTTCTTCTCAGTCTCTTCATCCCACTCGTCGAGGATGACGAACTCGGGAATGGCGTTGTCTTCATCGGTGAAGACGGGAATGTTGTCGGCAGATGTCGCTTCCATCGTGACTTCAAATTGAATGAGAAGCGCTACAATCTTCTGGCTTATATAGGGTTTTCAACAATGAATTTCTCAACAGCGAATCAGAACGCTTCAGGGATAGCAATCGACTGCATAATGTTCAAGTTGACTGATAGCAGATTCAACTTAATGATAGTATTCGCCAGTCCGAAGACTGCCCAGGGCAAACCGCGTGGAGGTTCTATCATGTCTTGCCCCATGGTGGCCCTTAAGAGAGCCGATGGTTCATTCTCGGGATGATTGAAGGAATATGGGACTCAAGCTTGCCGCTTCGCCTCCGGTTCGTTGACGGAAGCAGGTGGGCGCTTCTCTTTGATATCTGTAAAGAAAGAAGTTGTTAGTTATCATCTTGAACTCTAAGTTACTTGTTTGAACTTACAGATCTTCTCCGGACGTGGTTCGAACAGGAATCCTGTGATTGCCTCCTTATGGTCGAATGTAAAATGAAGGCATTCGATACCTTTTTTAGCCCTGCTGTAACACATTTCGTCTCTGCCACGTTCACAGAGGAGCGGTCTTGCGGGCACACGTCCTTTCTTATCCAGGGGAATGTGGAGGCGACTTGATCGTCGAGTACTGCTACTCATCACTTGTTGGTGCAGCTCCTGATTAGTCGCCACCACCTTCCCCAACTGCTTTCGCAGCCCTTCCAACTCCTCCCTCATCTTTCTCAACTCCTTCTCTTGACTCTCTCTCTCGATCAGGAGCTGTTCTTCTCTAGCCTTACTAGCGAGGTGCGAGAACCTCTCGCGATCGAGCTCTCCTTCTTTCTCAAAAAGACTAGCTTGAGTCTTCTTGAGCTCCTGAGTGACTCGCGAGAGGTTCTCGGAACTCGCTTTATAGAAGAAACAGTCCCTCTTCCACACCTCCAACTCATTCTTCAACTTGTCATAGTTATCGACCAGTGGTGGGCGCATAATGAAGTTGCGACATTGAGCCGCAATCCCACCACTGCTCGATAACTTAGCCGGCTGCACCTCGCTATCGAGGTCAACTTCCCTCACCGCCTCTACCTCGCTATCGAGGTAGACACTCTCGACTAGGTCAGCCTTCGTCGAGCCTTTTTCCTCCTCCTCCTCTTCCTCACTGTCGCTGCTACTAGTAGCCGACTCATCGCTAGAGGAGGAGGAGGATTTACTCGACTTCGGAGAAGACTCAATCGGGGTGGGTGAGAGAGCCTTTGCTGGCACGCTAGATGAAGGAACCTCTGCTGACGCGATAGACTCGACAGCACACTGAGTCTCCAGAGCTTTCAACTCTGAGCTGAAGAGAGTTTGCTTCGCCTCCTCAGTCAGCTCTGGTTGACTGCAGCTGCTATGCTTCGCATGCCACTCCGGTAGCGTCTCGACAAGGCGAGATGCATTATGGCTGCTGCAAAAGTATCAAATGCCCCCTACCATTCGCTTATTTACACAAGAGTGTTTCTTGAAGGCGTCACTACGAAAAATCTTTGCACAAACGCAGAGCTTGAAAGCCGTCTTGGCATTATTGTAGTTAACCATTTTCTGAAGTGAAAAGGGGGAAACAATGATTATAATTCCGTAAACGTTTGATAGCAAACGATTGATTCCTAGTTTATAAAAACGGAAAAGAATGATTTTACACTTAGTGAGATGATAGATTTGAGTGTAGTGAGTGGCACTAGATCCCGTCGACAGCCCGAAGGCCTTGTACTGATCACTAGGGAAGTGAGAGATCTTCCCCGATACCCGCTATTTACAGCTTAAGACATCATTGTCACTGCCCCGAAGTGGTAACAGTAACGCCGAGTCAAAGGTAGTGAACAGTAGCTGGGATCTAAATCCTCAAAGCTGCCTTAGACTTAGTTAAATTTGAAATCTGATAGTACATTTGAACTCAGCATACTTGAAAACCCCAGAAAACCTCCAAAACTAGTGAATTTAAAATTTTCAACTTTTTAGCACTACTTATGAAATTCTATAAGTAGTCTGTCACTTAGGCCAGGTCAATAGCGACCGAACCTTTTTTGAATCAAGTCAAACGGACTTGTAGAAGCAAAGTTACAAGCCTTTAAAGTTTTGGAGTCTTTTATGGCCTGGAGACGAAGGCCATCTCCTGGCGAACCTCTAAGTCTGACGCCTTAGCTGAAAAATCAGCAATGAAATTTTCTAAGTCGGTTTCTTACAGAAACTCGGAATTTGGAATGTCCGAAGCTATCATCGGAGCTCAGAGAGACGACCTACCTCTGACAATCGTTCTCGTCTTAATGACAAGTCTCTCTCGGTTCCCAGCTTCTATAGTTTGTGGCGATCAGCTGATGACGTAACACCCATCATCCAAACACTAAAAAACCCGTCTATCGCCGGTTCTAGTGCTCCGATTGAGCTGGAAATGCACCATTTCCATGTAGAATTTCACGCTGAATCCGAATCTGGCCTCCGTTTTCTCATCCGATGCTTCGTTTTGGCTCTACAGTAGGCAGCCATCGCAAAAATTCTAACTCTGTCGTTTTTCCGAAAAATGTTGAAAATTTTTCTCTCCGATTGACTTGAAACTCTCCGATTGACATGAAACTCACCATGCTGATAGAGAATTTCACGCTGATTCCAAATCTGAAATCCGTTTTCCAATCCGATGCTTCGTTTTGAAGCTACAGCCCAAAACGTCCCAAATTCTAACTCTGTCGTTTTTCGCCAATGTCCCAAAATCTTAAATGGCGTCTCACATCTAAACGTAGACAGATAGGAACAAGCCGATTCTTTCACTGAATTTGTCTCACTCTTAGCTTTCAAACGAGCTATCGCACGACAAAATCCGTCCACTGGAAGCCAAAATCGAAGCAAGCTGTCCAGAGGGGGGGGGACGTCAGCAAAATGTTTTCTCTCCGATGGCGTTCAAATTCACCATACGGATGCAGAATTTCACGCTGAATCCGAATCTGGCCTCCGTTTTCCCATCCGATGGTTCGTTTGGGCGCTACACACCAAAACGTCCCAAATTCTAACTCTGTCGTTTTTTCGAAAAATGTTGAAAATTTTTTCTCGCCGATTGCCTTGAAACTGACCATACAGATAGAGAATTTCACGCTGATTCCAAATCTGAAATCCGTTTTCCAATCCGATGCTTCGTTTTGAAGCTACAGCCCAAAACGTCCCAAATTCTAACTCTGTCGTTTTTCGCCAATGTCCCAAAATCTTAAATGGCGTCTCACATCTAAACGAAGACAGATAGGAACAAGCCGATTCTTTCAGTGAATTTGTCTCACTCTTAGCTTTCAAACGAGCTATGGCACGACAAAATCCGTTCACTGGAAGGCAAAATCGAAGCAAGCGGTCCAGAGGGGGGGGGGAGTCAGCGAAAATTTTTCTCTCCGATGGCGTTCAAATTCGCCATACCGATGCAGAATTTCACGCTGAATCGGAATCTGGCCTGCGTTTTCTCATCCGATGCTTCGTTTGGGCGCTACACACCAAAACGTCCCAAATTCTAACTCTGTTAAAATTTTGAAGAAACATTTTTTCTCGCCGATTGCCTTGAAACTCACCCTACCGATGCAGAATTTTACGCTGAATCCGAATCTAAAGTCCGTTTCACCATTCCACCACGCCAACCTAGACGGTCGCCCACGTCAACCTAGACGGTCGCCCACGTCAACCTAGGCGGTCGGCCACGTCAACCTAGGCGGTCGGCCACGTCAACCCATACGAGACCAACACATCCGAGTCTCACACTCTGTCGTTTTCGAGGGGGGGGGGAGTCAGCGAACATGTTGTGAACGTGAACCCACCTGGCCGGCACACCACGACAGACCACAACCTCTGTCGTTCCAGAGGGGGGGGGGACTCAGACCCGAAGCACCACGGCGGCCGACCACGACACTCTACCGTTCCAGAGGGGGGGGCGCCGGTCGAGTGTTTGTCACTTGCTTACTACTGCGAATTCCAATTGTTTTTCGTTAATTCATATGAACCCATGAATTCGTCATGCCTTTTGTTCAGGGTTCTTGGGTTCCTAAGGTCCAGACCCACTTTTTATTTGGATCAACCTGACTTTAGGCTGCACCACGCGCAATGCCTGGTGCATTTAACCATAAAACTATGACTTTTCTCTTCGTTTCAGTTAATGAGACTAGAATGGAGACCATGCAGCTGTTTGTTGATGGCATTTCAGCCGCTCGTCTATGCCCCGAACACCAGATTTTTAGAAGAATCAAATCGCTGAAACATGCAACAGTTGTAGATTCTTGTCGCATGGCGATCTATTGCAAGTCATTTTATCAAAATGCTCTAACAGTTACATAGGAATGACAATAATAGTGCATCTGACAAGGTACCGCTACCTATTTATTGTCAACCACTGGAAGCCACCATCGTTTAGGTGCCGTTGTCATGACAACGCATGTCTATGACGCTTCCTTGTTGTGAATGTCCATGCCCGTCTAGTCCCTTATTATAGTCACAGAATTAGATTGTTTAATTGTATCACTTTGCTAGAAGTGGAAACTGAATCAAAATAACGGAAATGATTAATAATTTCCATAAATCCTGCATTAATAATCAAAATGCAGGAACTCATTAAGTGGGCAAATTGAAATTTTTAATACCTTGCAAAGATAGGAAAAATAGTTGTGCGGCACTTGCGGATTGTTGTGGATTCCTTCAAAATGCTCCGATCGCGGCGATTCCTTCAGATTCGAAGAATTCAGATCATTGCGTAAAAGTTTTCTCGATCATGTTGGCCGTTCCGATGATTATTAAAAAAGTTAGCAGGCGCACGAAAAAACGTTCACAAACTTCTGTGTAGAGCTTGACATCAACTGTGTCTCCTTGCTGTGTGATACGGTTGATAACAGTTACTGAAACTTCGCACAATTTGGCGTGTTTATTGCTGAATTGGCTGCTCATTGTTCGATTGCTATGGTATCATGTCAGCAGATTGTGCCATTTCATTAACGTTACATGTTCCAATGTTTCCTTTCTAGTCAAACAGAAGAAGAGACGATCTGTCTAATTTTGTGATTATAGTAGAGTGTCGGATTTCTATGCATTTTGCATTTAACAGCTTGACAGCTTCTTGCACAACTTGAGTCGAAAGTCATTGATGAATTGAAATTGCAGCATTTTATTTGAAATTTGCAGATGGTGACAAACATTTTCCACGATTTTGGGCCCTCTAAACCATAGAGTAGGGTCCGAATATGTTTTGTATTAACGAGTTGAGAGACGGGTATTATTGACTTGATTTGCTCGCATTAGTAAACTAAGACTTATTATCAGAGTTTCGACCTCGATAGAAATTTCTATCGAAGTCGAGGTCAGGATTTTTATCGAGGTCGAGGTCGAAACTCTGGATGTAACTGCTGTAAAACACCCTACATAGATGTATACTTTTTCGACCTCTGTAAACATTGACTGCCAGTTGTATTAATAAAGAACAAAGTAAATACACTTGTGGCTGATTACCTGTCCAGTGGTCCTTTGAAAGATTCCGATTAGTTTTGGACTTCTTCAAAGGATACATCGGGATGAACCCTCTTCACATGCTTTTTTAATGTGCTGTAGGGGTTAAATGATCCTTTAGAGATGGTACAGTCACATCGCTGGTCCCCGTCGATTACTGTGGTGCATTTAAAACAGTCTTCAGTCTCAACAAAAAAATCGTATACGGTGCTTAATCTCGGTCACTTTGGCGCCATCACGAATCACAATCACACAAGTGAATGAGGACATAATATAATAAAAATCTCGAATGATGAGTTGATGACAATCTGAAAGAAGGATTGCCCCGAACATCCTATCACATACTGGTAGGTGATTAAAAGTTCTTTTCATCTGCAGATTTCCCGACATGCATACACTCTACTCTACTGTTCAACATAGTAATAAGTAAGTATTCAATGAGGTACTATCTTTTTATGTGATGTTATCCTAACATCAAAAAAATACAGATTGTTTCATAAAAAATGGATCACCCTTAAACATCGCCTTAACTTCAACTTTGTCTAACTCCGCCAAACTTGAACGAATTTCTCTGAAATTTGGAAGATATGTCAGTTGTGCTTACTAATATCATTGTTGGAAATTTCAAGCATGAATATTGAGTTGTTTTCCTGTTATAGATAAAAAAGTAGTAGATAATTTGATCTTCATTTAGCAATGTTACACAAAATCATACCTCACTCTTATAAAATTACATTTGTTTCCTTTGTTATGTAATATGTTGTTCTACAAGCCAAAAGCTATCAAGCAAAACAAAAATAAAGAAAATCGGTCAATCAGAGCCAGTATAGCACCATTATTCATCAACAATAATGTAACTGCTACATGTGATTAACTGGACTTCATGTTCCATAGCTTCCTGACTTCGTTGCGGTGGTGTTGGCAGCACTCCTGATTGCTTTCAGCTAGAAATCTATCTCTTACCGGTTGAAAACAATACAAAGCACAAATGAACAATAACGAGATCGCATTCACAAAAGGCAAAGTGTCAGCCTTGCTAGAACTAGGGTTTTCTTTGCGAGCTACAAGCAAGCGACTAAATGTCCCTTACACAAATGTGCATCGATGGCATAATGATGATTTTCGACTCTGTCGTAAAGAGGGCTCTGGCCGTCCACGCAAAACATCCAAACGTAGAGACCGCCTAATTTTGAGATTTGTTAAAGTTGATCCAAGTCTCTCGTTAACTGAGATGGCTGCACTAGTCTCGTCTATTTCTAAGTACACTATTCGTAGAAGACTTATTGAGTCGAATTTCAAGAGCTGTAAGAGGCCCTCTCATCGAATTATCAGATCAGCATACAAAAAGACGTCTCAGATGGGCAATGAGTCATTGTCACTGGCGAAATCAATGGGATCGGGTTGTCTGGTCTGATGAGGCATCAGTCCGTCTGAAGGATAGTGATGGTCGATTGAGATTATGGATAAAATCTGATCAGGAAATTCCGAGACATTTACATCGTCCCCGGGTACAAAGAGAGTGGAGAAAGTTAGATCAGTCAAAAATCAACTATATCATCGAATCAATGACTAGACGAATTGGTAATGTCATTGACAATAAGGGTAGGGCCACAAAATATTAGCTTCTTAAGAACCGTTACTGCATCATAACTTATCAGATTATATAAGGACATTTAAATATATAAGGGACATGAAATAACATGAAAAATGCTTTCTGTATCATGCTTATGTTTTATTTAGTCAAATTTTAGGATGATCCACTTTTTATGAAACGGACTGTAGTTTCCCTAAGGGAAATTTTCATTACATAAGTTTCAGCAACCGACCGACCTCGACCTCGATATGTTTCATGTCGAGGTCGAGGTCGAGGTCGGGAAAAAGTTATCGAGGACGCGAGGTCGAGGTCGAGGTCGAAACTCTGCTTATTATGACTTGAGATTTAGAAGTTGTATTACTGAATTGGAAAAGGTGCAGTCGCCCAACTTATTAAGCAAAACAAAGAGATGAAACAAACGATTTGAAATTTTTAGACATTTTTCTTTAACATGATAAATTCTATATATAGCAGAAATTTCTTGTAGAAAATATATAAAAATGGCGTCATTCAATTCCCGAGAGAATATGAAACAAATTCATACAGTGCTATAACGCCTTGATCAGCAACTCAGCTGAATCATGACCCTCCTTTACTGATTTGGCATAAATTGAACCGTCGGGAAACCAAGTCGTATATGGCAGCTTCAGAGCACTCTGAAACCCAAACTTGTAACATATCTTTTTTGTGAAGAGGCTGGTAGCTTCACTGATAGCGAATTTATAATTCTTCCTCTTGTAGTACTCTAGTCCCTCAGCCCGAAGTTTGACTCCAATGCCCTGATTGCGATAGTCAGGAATCGTTCCAAGCATGAACATGTGGACGGTGTGTCCACGAGGAAATTTGCCTTCTTCAAACCCCTGAAGTTTGCAGTAATGTGATTCCAAATGACTGATTAATTTGATAATTTCACGAAAATGTTGATGATTTTCGGTGAAATCGATGAATTCTTGTTTCATCTCTGACGAAAGGTCTAATGCCATTGATGCGCCAGCAGCAATACCATTTTCAGTCTCTGCAATGATCGATAAGTCGTCTTGAATGATGTTGTCGGATAGCAGTTCCACAAGGCGCTCATTTTCTTCCACCTTCATACCCGTATACTTCAAAAGTGGTTCCTGAAAGAGAATTGGCATCAACAATGCATCAAACCCAAGTGAGTATGTGCTACAGCAGTCAGCTAATTAAGTGAATTATAATTCCGTCAAGTAATCTGATCACATGACTTAAGAATTCGTGATTAACTTTTCCTTCTGGATTATTCGGTCTTTATTGAAATGTATTCCATACTTGCTGAAATGATGTCGCTAGTAGGAACCCCAGCGGGAACGTCTTCTGTTAATGATAAAGGATTATCTGACGAGCTAGCGATTTTGTAGCTAAATTTCTTTTGCTTCTTTCCGCAATGAAATTATCGCTAGATAAAGCGTATTTATCTATCTAGAAATAGGCCCAAAAATTAAACTATGGGCCTAACTTGATATTTATTCACTAGGTTTGGCTGATTTTTGCAAGCCGACAATTTTGTGGATATTACAGTTGTAGCAACAAATTGTGAGAGTGCATTATTCCATATCTATTGATAGCAGTGCATGTATATTAGATGCATCTAAAAATACTTTGAACTCACTGTGATCAATGAAAATGAGTGCATGTTTTAAATTCACACAAACGTTGGATAAACAAGTTCGTTATCACGAAATGTGTAATAAATAGTATGAAATTATTCAAATAGGCCTATCTATAGATAGGCCCTAGTTGTAAACATTTTCAATGTCAGGAATAGAGATTTTTGCAGACCCATGTAAAACGATTCTCTGCTAGCCGTTTATATTTAATGACAATCGCTAATTCTGTCTGTAGGTTGGTCTTGCCACGAGGAGAGAGTAAAGAAGAGTAAGAAAAGAGTAAGAGAAAGTAGCGCCACGGCAACAGAGGCAGAAGACAGAGGATACCAAGGAAGTGAAAGGCGGCGAAATACTTGTAATAGACAAAAATAATAGCAGGCGTACATTCTGCTATCGCGTATCGCGAACTCCGCTGGCGGATGTACCAAAAAATATTTCTGTATTCAGCATGATGTCATGTAGTTGACAACTGCCTGATACTCACTTTATTACTTCATAAAGGTTTTCATATTTAAAGTGATCAAATTGATGTTCAAAAACGAACTGTTGGCATATTCGAACTTGCTTTAATTAAACAAGTAGCACCTATGCATAAGTGCGTCTCAAATATTATGGCAACGTTTTTGTTATTAGTCACTATACGATAATTAAGAAATTTACTAAGTTATCAAATCAATGATTTCATTGAATTATAGGTGCTAAATTTCAGAACTTAACAAATATCAGGTTAAGCGCGATAACTAAAATCACCAAAATAAATTTAAACAAAAATCACCTTGTATGTATGACGTAGCTGCTGTTTACACAAGCCCGATTTTCTGAAAGATAAAGCGTTCCTATGAAAAATCGTGATGTACAGAATTCGTCGAACGTAATGCCGGTGCAGACACCATTTCTGATGTAAGAATGTTAATCAGCGTGAACCAGTGGTCAAAATTCATACCATTGTCTTGACAATGGGGCTTTCAAAATGAAGCAATGAAGCAAAGGACTTTGAGATGTGTATGTTCTGATCCTTTGTTTGTGCTGCCAGACAATAATCATGATTGAAGCAAAATCGAGTAATTTCACTCTTATAATGTATAGTAAGAAAAACAGCCACAAAAGTTGGAAGTTAAAATATATTCTCCCTATATATATATTTTATTTTAATATAGAATATATTTTAACTTCCAACTTTTGTGGCTGTTTTTCTTACAATAATAATCATGATCATAATTTTGTTGTATCTCAGCAAATTATCAATCTTTACGGCAATAACCGCAAGATGCTCGTTACAGGGGTGTAGTGGAGGGGTAACGCGGTATAACGCCGTTATACTTCCTAAGATTCTGGCCGAATCAGCGTTATACTTCCTAAGGTCATCAATTTAACGCATATATAAAAAAGAAGAATGAAATGAAGAATAAAATGCTTTCATTATTACTTGGATTCATGTGGAAGTCCTTCAATGATAAAGTAATCGCCGAAAGGGGATGAGAGCGATTGAAAATTCTGAAAGGGCGATTATGTAACTCTCGAACAATCCGCTATGGACAATAGTGGCACGAATATGCGTTTTTCAGCTGATACACTAAAAGTCAAAAGATTTGTCACCCTTGCGCATTAGTTAACATTGCATGTGCGACAAGTCTTTTGGCTTTTAGTGTATATACATGTCAAATTTAGCGTTATACTTCCCAAAATTTAGCTGAATTTTTAGCTCTTAGCGTTATACTTCCTAAGAATTTAAGACTACACCCCTGCTCGTTACTACACGAAATATTCGTTGCAAAAGATGTTCATTTCATATTTGCATGTATATCACGTTTCGTTCCGAACCTCTTAATAAGTAGGATTTAATAATTAGGCCAGAAGAATGCTGGCGTGCGTTATTAATTTTGAATGTATAAACTGATATGCCGTTTTTATCAATCCTTCACATTTTTCTTTGCAAAATTAAAATGGTGCATGACTTTTACAAATTACATCTTTACTTGCTGAAACATGTTACTATCAATGAAAAAGACTTCTCCTTCCAGACAGTGTTATTTCGTGTATCATTATCATAATTATTCAATCTCACCTCCACTTAATTGTCATTGTGTAGATGTGTCTCCATTCGCCTTGTCATCAGCATCTCACTCACTTCCATCTAATTGTATACGTGTTTTTCGATTGAAAAAATAGGCGTTTCTGATACTCATTAAAAACTTTTTCAAAAGATTTTCAATACTTTGTTTTCTAATTATCTTTTCAGCATATTTGTTTTGCTAATGGTACTGGATCTTGACTGTTATAACACTGTTCATTGCGACTTTATCAGTGGGGAAATAGTGCGACATATCAAAGTTCATCACGGTCAGTCACGAACAAGACAATAGGCGATTTCAAAGTTTCGGTATATTGGGTTGAATTAACCGGATTGCGATGGAACTAATCTGATTCCGATTGAATAAAAGGGCAATGACCTAATTGATATTTCCTGCTTAACCTAACCGAAATTTTGAAATCTATCTTAGAAACACGGTTGTTTGGCTCGAGAGCAAAAGAGATAATGTCAAAATAGACCTTCATGAACTCCAGCAGAGAGAACGTCTATTCTAGCATTTTGAAAAATAATCCATGACAAACAACAAGGTATCCGAAATGTTGAGCTCTAAACTAAAGGCTTTCGCAAAACATCTTAAACCTTTTCATCTGCAATCATAAAGTCAACAAAATTGTCATTGAAAAAAAATCTTCTTGAAATGTTTATGAAGGTCTCATTGCAAGGTCGGACCTTGGGTTTTGGGTCGACCTTGGGTAGGTGATACAAAACTTGGGTTTTCTATTAATGCTGAATATATGCAGATCAAGTCACAAAAATTGATATTTTGATTTGAATCTTAGGAGAGCTACAGGATAAAAGCATATAGTTCTGATAATCAAATTTCCACTGGATTCACAGAATATTTCAAAAATGAAATACTTGTGATTATTGGCTATTTCATTCTGGGCTTGACAATACCGCGCATTGAAAGTTCACACATATTGTATCTACTGTAAACTTACATGTATTTTGCTGCATTTGTGCATATTGAATTTTTATATATTCCGCATATTTTACATCTACGCACCCCTAACTTTCTGCGATAGCCGACATTTGTCCAAAAATAAATTCATTCCGATTTCGCATTCTAAATATGTTTAACCATGCACTTCCTGCACACCTATAATATGTATCAAGTTTGTTTATATTTCTGAATGATAAAATGAAACAATTGCTTTGCTATGAACAATGTGTAACTCAATCATAATTAAATCAAAGATCTTCAATTAGTCAGTATATCAGTGTAGGTCAAATTAAAAGAAAACTATATGACGCAATATATGTACTTAGGCTACTAATTACAATTATTGCAATAATAAATCGTTTCCCACTAATACCACACTTCTCATGTGCCAAATAGGAATTATGGCCCATAGAAGAATCTTTATGTCAGCACAAAAATTCAAAGAATGCACTTCGTTTATTATTTCATTCATTTACTTAAACTTGGGCTTGGGTTTTGGGTTCTGATCCCAAGTTTTGGCCCAAAACTTGTATTGGGTACACCCAAGACAAGTTTTTGCCCAACCTTGCTCATTGAAAATCATTGAAAAGATTCATTTCTTTCTGGAAAATAATTGAAAATATAATCTATACGCCATCGAAAGGAGCCATGAAGGATCCTTTCATAATTGATCGTAAAATCACTAAGCTTTAGTCCCATTTTTAAGTCCAGCGATTCAGTTACAAACTGATCAAGGCCGTTGGTTCAAAGCCGCTTAGACTCCTCGGTTTGTCCATAGTCCTCTTGTTTGTTTTTGTCATGGATATGTCTCTTTTGTGAAGAATGCCTTCGAATTCAGTCAATATTTCATGATACTACTTGTGGATTTGTCATTTCAGTTTTTCTGTTACTAGATCTATAAATTCGAAACAATATAATTTCTCTTATCCGATGTATCATTTTTCGATATCCTTTAGCTTCGACAGTGAACGTGTATGCGTGCACCTCGAAGACAGTGTTTGTGACCTTCTAGTCTGAGATAAAGCCATAATGTTGTTCTTTACTGGTCGTCATTTTTCCTTTTCTTTATCGTTCTCTCTCCTCATCCCTTCAAGTTCGATAACTGCACTCAGTAATACTCCATCATCAGAGACTGGAATGCCTGCCATCTGGAGCATCTGAGCAACCTCTTCGCACGGCTTCAGGATGGCTAGAACAATGAATTCCTGCAAAGAATTTTTCCTCGCTATTTTTTGGTTCGTCCTCGTAACGTCGGCCGAACATCCGGTCTTGTACTTGACCATACGATGGGACATGATATTCATGTTCATGAAGGCAAAAAAAGTAACTCCCCTTTATTTTATGGACGAATTCCTATTAGATCAAGTTAGCACAGACCAGACAGTACTTCGGCGTCTCGCTCCTTCAATGGTCGATAGAGCTAGGTAGACAGCGAGATGTCACCGTGAGAAGCTATATATAAAGAGTGAGTGATATTAAGAGATGTGCTGATTGTATGAATGTTTATCACATTGTGAAGACAGATTGTAGTCTGGAAATTCGTGTTTTCTTTAGATTGTGGACTCAATATGTATGATAGCTTCTGCTTCTGCTATTGTTGTGTCTCGTGTGTTGAACAGTTTGCTAATGAAGTCGACCTGAAAGCTCGCGATACCTCCTAAACCGTCGTGCTTATCTTTGATATTTCGGTCTTGTACTCACTAATAGCTATTTTCGTCGCCTTGATAATACCGTTCAATTTTACTTGCATATTTTGCGATCAGTAAAATGTCGCTGTGTAAATCATATTAGAAGGTAATTTCCTGAACGACAGGATCTAAAGAGTGATTGCAGCACTGCACATGACGACGGGACGTGATGTATTTTGAAGCATTTTTTTCTTCAGATAATGCGGAAACTACTTTTAGATAGTAATGCAGGCATCACGTCTCTAATTCAATAATGCGTTTATATCTACAAAAAGGCTTTTTTCTCAATATTTGAAGAAAAACATCCT
Source organism: Prostheceraeus crozeri (assembly GCA_907163375.1). Taxonomy (NCBI): domain Eukaryota; kingdom Metazoa; phylum Platyhelminthes; order Polycladida; family Euryleptidae; genus Prostheceraeus; species Prostheceraeus crozeri. Next base: position 79,345 of record CAJQUW010009455.1, on the reverse strand, counting down.
AGGAAAGGGCATGACCATACAATTGAACAACATACGCTGAAGTTTCGTCAATAGGTGAGCTTCTAGGAATATTGACAAAGTGTTATGCAATGGCATCTAGGGGTAGCAAATAATATGATCATTTACCCCTAGTCAAATTCAGAAGTAACAGTTGTTTTTCCTTCTACCGCACTTCCGGCGCTCCTGAGGATGTCATGTAGCCAATGCATTTGAACAATCGTCATGATCGATCGAATGACAAGTGATTATACATATTTGGCTTATAGGAAGATTGGCGATTGATGAGATATGTGAGATATCATATAGCCAATGATCGATCAACAAAAAATCGGCATTTTATTCGTATTGATGGTTTGAACAGACACATTTTTACAATGTGATCGTCAATCGAAAGTTTGACGAATTTATCACGGAGGAAAATTGAGTTAAAGATGCTTACTTTTCACTTGACAAGTCTGCCTGCAATCTGACTGTTGAGGTTCGTGGGTTCTCTAATAAGAGCTACTTCTGTAATGGGCGCTTAGCCAATCGCGCAAGTCAATTTCTATCGTTTACTACCATAGCACCATAGCATACGATGGCTGGGATAGAATCATACCAGCTCTAGAATAGCCCACAAACAGATAAATCTATCACTGTAACAGTGCACGTCCTGGGTAGCTGGGTAGTGTAGCTGATTTGGTTTCGGGGCAACTAGTTGCCATCGTTTACTGCCTTAAATGATTCCATAAGTATTTTCTTAATTCGATTGATAACGGCTTCTTATAAGCATGCGGTAGACACATCTGTGTGAGTGATGGAAATCAAGTCAGATATCCTTCCATCTGTCCGTTCGCCATCAAAATACTCACTCAGACACCAGGATTAATTACCGGCATGAAACCATGCAGTTACACTGCACGCTGTATGCTTCACTTGACGAATTTTTAATCTGCAAGCTCTCAACACTAAAATCCATGTTTGGATGTAAGAAAATAATGTTATGTTATCTGGATAAAGTCGACTTGCTTATAGCCTATTAAACCATTCATCTTATATGAAAAATCTAAATCAGATTTTCATTTGCTCGGCGTGCATGTGTATTGTACACTGTAAACCGTAGACCGACAATTATCCTACAAAATTTCTGACAAAATCAACCGACGATTGTCACCTCCAATATTCTACGATATCCGACAAATTTGTAGGTTCTCCACCGATATTGAAAAAGATGCTTTGTATGCAAACAACTGTTGAATATTGATTGATTTCATGAATTAGTGATTGCCTGATTTTTGGGCAATCTGTATTATTGTGTGGCGAAACCATGATTTATTTTGACATAATTTAATAATTACCTACATTGTTGTTAAATTTTAAGCTATAATTCATTGCTATTCATTTTGTCGCTTTTTGTCAGATATTGTAGGTGTTCAGTGGCAATCATCCTACAAGAACTAACAATGACCGACAAAATAGATTTTGTAGGATAAATGTCTGTCAGTTGTCAGTCAACGGTTTACAGTGTATGTTGTCTTTAAAATTGGCAACACTTAATTAAGATGTTTATAATACTAGTCTGACTGTGATCGATGATCGAATTAGCAATGCTGAGGAGAAAATTGAAAATCGAATCGATGGTTGAAAAATCGAAGAAAGACGCCAATGACCGAACCATTTATAAATCGCGAAAAATCGTACGGTTTGAATTTCTTGCATGTTACTCAGCAGCTTTCGAAATCCTTGAAAGATTTAGTCACAAAAAATTCTGAAATTTTGCAAATGAGTCTCGGCAGCTATTATATAGCCATTAATGGAAATCCTCATAAAATTACGATTTTATAGCTCTGGTGTAGAACAACTGTGTATAGGTAGATAAGCGACAGTGAAAGTCTTTATACCAAAACTTCCAAGAATTCAGATTTGAAGTCCAAGAAATTTTGAAGAAATTTTACATCATTTAAAAAATTCACGATGTGCACACTTCACTGTACTCATCTGTGCAATATTGATTTTATGAGTAGTATGTGGTGATTTATAAACAGTAATAATATTTTTAGTAGACGTACATAACTATGCAACAATGCTTTGCCTAATTTCTTAGTAATTACAATATCAACGAAATCGATTAATCATTTGACCAGATTGGTGCATTCAAGTTTGCTTCAGTCAAAATGCATGCAATAATCTGGAGCGCTGACAAGTAATCTGAAGTTGCACATGACTCTTTATTTGTGTCTGTCATCGATTTTTTGAAAACATAACTTTTTCGGTGGTAGTTTGACGGCCATTTTGAAAAAGCTGTACCATTTATGAAAAATGTCTAAAAGTAGTTGTATTTGGTGTGGGATCAAGTTTTTGAAGGAATTGATGGGTGGTGGAGAACTTCGAAGTAAATCTTAATTCAGCTGATCGTGAAGTAACTCTATGTAACTCTAGTAAGCAGGATGTTTATAGAATTAAATTTTTCATCAAATTCCTCCGAAGAGAATGTATGTTAAGCTTAAAATTTAGCATCTCAAAGTTTGTCGATAACTCAGTTTTGACCAAAAACTCTTCGGAGACACAGAGAGTTGCCTAAATTAGTTCAGATATACTGCACACAAATCAGGGCGACGAGTTCAATCAAGCTTCGTTTCTCATTGCATTGCCACCTGCAACGTCCCAGTCATAGAGTAAGTTGGGCCCAGTGATATTGTCTTGCTGTCTTGATGCGCGTTAACTTGGGCTCAGTGAAATTCGTTAGGTATGTAGGATAAGCACAGCAGCCAAAGGGCTGTGTCAAAAAGGCTTCTTCCATTTAGCATAATCTTTTGTCATTGGGTAGTAAATATCATGAACTGCGTGTTTCCGAAGTTTTGCGACGATTCATTCGTTTATACATTTGAAAACATGGAGGATGATCCATAAGTACTGCAATTTTTGATAGCAGCAATCAATTAATTGCAATTAATGGCAATGCAACTAATTTTGATAGCCACTGTTTGCATCTATATAGCGATATGAATCGATTGCTTACCGATAAAAATGCTTGTCCCAAAATTCGAATGAGATCTTTCAAATCACTCTTCACCACAGGACGAAGTATTAGCTTTGTAGCCATCAGTATCACTATGATAGCTTTCCTGAAAATGAGAAATGAATGAGATTATTCAATGCGATCGCGTCAGTATTTGCGCTCTTGTTTATATAACGACTGTCAATCCCTGATCAGAACGTTATTGACCCCTTGAATTTAAATGTCATGCTCGACGTATCGGCGTCTAAATAAGTTTGCATATTTACAGATAACAATATTTATAGAACACCTAGGTTTATGCACTTACTTTCCGCTGTTTCTAATGAATGAACGGTCGATAACATTGCATCTCCGACAGCGGTAGTAGTAGTAAAAGTGAGTAAAAGTAAAATTTACAAATTTGTCAGTAAAGCTCGACACAGCACATCCCTGTTGTGATAGTGTAGAGGTGTTGTTGTACAACCGAGTTGCTGCAGGAATGAAGGAAGTATATCGTCTCTGAGTTTTACAAAGTTGAAGACACATCTTTTTACTAAAATGCAGAATTTCAGGAACTATGTGATCCAGAATGTGGTTTCTTTCTTAATCACTTCATAGAAAAATCTGATAACAAACTGCTCACGACGTTCAGTAATGACGCATGGTTGATGTACAATTACATACTGCTCCATGTGGACAGTTGATAGTATGAGCCCGTTGATTTACTGTGTCGATCTTTTTACGATTTTTCTTATTCAAACCAATGAAATAGGCACAGGTATGCTTAAAAATTGGACGGATAATTATTATCTGTAATTTTGTACTACTTGCAATATGTTTAATTGTCCGGAGTATGCACAATCTCTTGTTTGCCGTTGAAGTGATGTTATGTATATGTCTGTCGCATCGAAGGTCAGATGTGATACTAAATGGACAATACCATGACAAATTAGAAATGCAAGATATTTCAGAGTATATTATTGTAAATATTTTGAAGGGAATAGAATGGATTAATTGGTCACAATTCATCGACTGATTTGTAATGATTGCGAGATTAGTTGGTTGACTCTTTTACTTGCAATCACCACTCAACATCATATGGAAAACATCTCAATCGCCATGTTTTTTTAAAAATACTCCTACATATCGTATCACAAACTGATGTTCGTATTTCGTTCGGGAATCTAGAGAGCTGGTGGATCTATTTGGTGTATGACATGTGTACCATATAAGCAATACTTCTATGACCCTTAAATCTCCATTTTATGTTCAATTCACGGGTGAGCTTTTCTTTACGTGTTTCAATAAGTGATTATTACTATGCATGCAACCATGATGCATGAACATCTATAATTAAATTTGTAAATGTTAGCGTCTTTATTATAGCTACAAGTCAAAAAAATATAACATGTATTTCATATAAAAGTCTGGTCACTACCAATTTCCCTCGACTTATGAAAAGTTACAGATACTTCTAATTCCCCTCCTCCCCCCACATATCCTAATATTTCCGATTTCACCAAATTTCATCAAACCTTGTCAAATTGGGTTAAGGATAGACTTGTGCTGTCATAGATGGATAGCACAAACAGCACTGAAAAGTTTTACTCGAACCCTAGCATGAATGATTGGTTCTAGTTGAATGATAGATGCTAGTTAGAATAAAAGATTCAAAGGAAAATTTCAAACACATTTGTGATCATATAGTAGGGATACATAGGTAGAGTGTCGACTCAAAAAAGTATCTGTATACAGTGAAAATTTTTATATCAAAAGATTCAGTTTTTTGCAGAGATTACGTTCCCGTGGTCCAAAAAATTATTTGAGCACTTTTGAAAAAAGTCAAAATTTGCCAATTTATATACTACTGAGATGACTCTCCTAAATAAGTAGTATGAAACAAGTTGGATGTCAAAAGAAATGAATAGTTGCTATTAAGCATCCCAACAAAGCGGAAATCAAGCTGATTATCAAGGGAATTTCATGAATTGTATTATAATGAAAGTCTTCATGAAAAAACGAGACCTTATTCTGCTTTCTTGACTGATATTTCAAGTTTTTAATTCAATTTTCACCGGTATGATTTTATGATTCACTAGATTCATATTTCATTTCTTGAATCTGAATAGTGATGTGGAACCATTTACATCTTTCAAAGTTAATCGAAATCATTGTCTTTGATGATGTCTTTTTGCTCTTGGCAGGTTGCTTATGATATGATCAAGCTTAAGAAGATTCTCTTGAGGTTGAGCATGAAAGCAATAGCAGGTCATCGAGCTGCCATTTTAACAAACACTAGCTCTTCAAGGCTGTCATGACACGGAGGATCTATAAAATAATATAATTTCCTTCTGCTTTATTCCATCATGATCATTAAATTCCGTTGTAATTTCTTCAAAACTGCATAAATGCGCATATCTCACATTTGGAAATAATTCCGACTGCATCTCCCTTGAGTTCATATAATAAAATCGAAAGTGCATACACATAGGGAATTTAATAAATGCTGAATTACCACTCTACCTAAATATATTTACTCTATGGTTGTGATCACGAACTTCGTGGAATTGTTGTCTAAAGTGAACGACAAAGCAAAGGCTGTAAATTTTCTCCAAGCCAAAGGAATGAACGCTTTTGCGACGGTGGTCATGAAACGAGACTACACACTTAGGAGCGGGAGAAGATCGTTGGCGATGCAATATTCGCGGGTGTCAAATTGTGGGGGGAGCACCAAGCTGCAGGCTATGTAAACTAACAAAATTAAATATCAAATCTCAAAAGAGAAAATACATCCAAAATCTAATAATTTAATGCCTAGCCGAATTTTATGCATTTAATTTTTTGATAACCCTAGTTTACGAGTAATTTACTTTTAGCTTGTTCTGAAATGTAGCACTGACTTACATTTCCAAAACCACCGGGCATTTATTGAATCAGCGCTAATGGCAAATCAATTTTAAATATGGCAGAAAGACATCCGGGGTCATTAAGACCCCAATCAAATTGTGAAATAATTGATGTTTGACTAGTCCGCTGGCTCTGTTGATTGGGTTTTCCTTTCAGATACTTTTTAGTTATTTACGCAACTAGTGCATGATTGCTTCTTCATAGCATTCCAAGAGTTATATATACTCAGTGACAAAAAGAATGAAACAAGTCCTGATATGAATACTTATGACTTAAACTTGGTTGTACTGTACGTTTGTTTGTTGTTTGTAAAAGGAGAACTCGAATGCTTTACTCAAAAACATTTAATTTGATACTCATGATTTTATCAACTTAAGTTAGAAACGGATGTGACCACCGCGAGCATCCAAACAGGCATCGATGCGTGAGGGCATGGATGAGCACAGTCGCTGGATGAATGCCAGGTCTAAGAGGTTCCACTGCTCGATCAGTCTGTCGGCCAACATCTTCAAAGACACTGGTGGGTGGTTGTACCTCTCCCTCACTCTGCGACCAAGTTCATCCCAGCAGTGCTCGATGGGGGAGAGGTCGGGAGAACGTGAGGGCCATTCCAAGGTTGGGATTCCACTGCTTGCTATCCTGTTAGAGACCACTGAAGCGCGATGGGGCCTTGCGTTGTCATCCTGAAAAATCAATTGATTCGATGTCACTGCTGGAACAACGACCGGTGTCACGATCTCGTCGGCATATCGCTGTCCTGTCAATGTTCCTTTCACTACGACTGCTGGTGTTTTTCCATTGTGCCAGATACCGGCCCAAACCATGACACTACCGCCGCCGTACCGGTCGTGTTCTTTGACGCAACATAGAGCAAATCGTTCACTTGGCAAGCGATGAACACGGATCCGACCATCGTTGAAATCGAGAGTAAACCTCGATTCATCAGTCCAGAGCACACGTTCCCACTGACTGTCACTCCACGACTGATGACCTTGACACCACGTCACTCGTCTCCTTCGATGTTCCAGGCTCAGCGGAATTCTCACAGCGGGTCGTCGAGACTGTATACCAGCTTCTCGCAATCTTCGATATGCAGTTCGAACGCTACAGGCAACGTTCCCAGCAACCTTCCAGTACACAATTAGCTTCGTGACGGACACAAATCTGTTTCTTTTAGCAGCTAAAACTAAGCGTGCATCTGTCCGCTTGGATGATACCCTTGGTCTTCCTGATCCGTTCTTCTTTTCCACATTTCCTTCTGCTTTCCAACGACACCACCACCTCCATACAACGACCCTTGAAATTTTCAATTCTTTCGCAACAGTTGTAGAACTTTGCCCACAACGCATCATCCCAATTGCCATTCCTCTGGTAAAGTTATCGTGCGTCATTTAATAAGTCAAATCTGGTCAGCAGTAGGTGGTGATTCTGTTCAACTTCTAGCTGTTACTATGATCAATATCAAATTTTGAAATTTGATGGTCCTATATCATTTCCCTTATCATATGGAGTTCAATGGTGATACATAGAAAGCGAGATATCATCTCAAACCATAGAAAAAAATGAAACAAACTTCCATTCAAGTCAATGATAGTTGGTTTCATTATTTATGTCAGTGAGTATATCTTAAATGCCTGAGGCCGTAGGGTGAGAGCTATTTTAACACTAGAACAGCCGAACTATATTTATACCTAGAGCAGCCAAGTAGTCAAATTTGACTACCTATGAATATTTTTAGTTTATGTTTCAATGTACTTATGCAATGACATATATGGTATACGCCCTCACTTTATTTGTTTGAAATTTTTTCTTAGTAAGTGTAAGATTATTACATATCCTTATATTCATCGACATTGAAGCGTCTCAAGCAGAATCTTTTGATCATACGTGTAATGTAAGCCTGTTGAAAAATTGAATTGATATTTTCTAATATTTTACCAGTACCTAGAAGATTTTACTTCGACCACAAACTTATGCAAAATATTCTCATGTACAAGTGCTACTACTATTGACTATCTCATTAGGCCACTAGTGCCCTATATTACTAAAAAATCAAAACGGAGATGCCACCATATCAGCTTCTATACTAATTTTCAAATTCATAACTACATCATTTTATGCATTTTTCACATGAGCTGAAAGATACTTTGACTACTTGATCTGCACAATGAGATCCACAGATTTTCACACCACAATTGCGACAAGAAGCACTTGCCTTGTTCCTGCAGGCTACAGTCTCACATTTCCTTCGTTTCGTTGGAGGTTCGATAGAGCTGCTGATGTTTGATGGCAAAAAATCTTTGTCCTGTACTTTCGCTAGTTCCTCTATCAGCGAAAGTAAGTACTCCTTACGGTTGATTTTCGATCCAGTCATTTCTCTGTAAATTATCCATCCATTCAATGCCGCAATATCAAGTAAATTCTGCCATACTGCGACAGGCCACCTTCGGGTGGCAGAGCGGCAACTCATCATCCTCAACATGGAATCGACGGCATCGACGCCACATTTTTCCGTATTATAGAATTTCACACATTGGGCTTCGATTTGACACCTGGATCAATAGTTGGATTGACGTGCATACTCGAAAGCAAGTAAACATTCTTTGACTTCTTGCAATGGTATTTCAATACCATTGTATATTCCTTAGAGCTGTACATAAAAGAGGTTCCATGCAGATTCAAATTCTGTTTCGTTAAGTTCACAGGCAATCCTTTTGAATTGCCCCGCACTGTTCCAACCACGGAAGTATTTTTTTCTCTGAGTTCGTAAGCCAATTGCGTGTTGGTAAAGAAATTATCAGTTGTTATGTTATATGCTTTGTTGTACAAGTGCTGCAGAAGGGTATGTACAACATAGTTGCTCAATCGTTGATTCCCTGGTGCATCTTTCTCATAGGCACCCAAGTAAGGCAATTACAAGCATACTTTGAGGAACAAGAAACCAATTCTTTAGACCGAATTTGTCCGGTTTATCAGGCATGTATACGATAAATCTACATCTCGTTTTCAGTGGCATGAGCTGTTCGTCGACGCACAAAGAATAGTGAGGAACGTACATCCGTCTGCAATTCTCAGCAACAGAATCATAAGCAACTCGGATATGAGCGAAAGGATCCTCCTTCAATCGAAAGCTGCGAATTTTCTTTTCATCAAATCTCAGATGACGTTTTATCTCAACAAAACGATTTCTCGACATAACGTCTGAAAATATTTGAACGCCAAATTTATTGGACCAAAGAAGATCAACGGAATGATTTTTGCCGCAATATCCTCTGCAGTACTGCAGGCCAACGAATTTCTCAAACTCATCCAGAGTAAAATTGTTCAGCTCACTCTTCTCTTCGCGTGAGAGTTGGTACAATGATAAACATGCCTCAAGATGGTCTCATCGATAAATAGGCGCCAAGCATCAAGCTTTGAAGTCATTTTGTTTCTAGCATAGTGACTTGGTCCAGATGCCTCTTTGAGCACATTGTGAGCACCTACTTACTCGTCGTTGGTCATTAGACGAACCAATTTGAAGATGTTTCCAGTTCGAATCGTCATTCAAAGAAAATGAAGTCGTATCACTTCTGGACACACATGAAGAGCTTGCAGGTCCATCACCTCCAGCATTACATCTCACACGAAGTTGAGCTGGAATATCCTCGTCCTCACTAGAGTCGCTGGAGTTGCTAGCAGCACACAATTCCTCGGATGCGTCGTCATCACTGGATAAACCACCATCTAAAGAAAGCAGTTCTAAAGCAGCAGTAGCTTGAAGCGCAGCAGTTCGTTGAGGTCGAGACATGATAAGAATGAAATGAAATTTAGCTCATTGCGTTATCATCGCTTTCAAATCGTTTTACTTTTGAAATTGACGTCGGTGCAACAGATATCTATGAACATATTGTTGCAACAGATGCTTGTCATGATGCAGCTATACAGCAAATTCATCATAGAAAGTAAACAGTCGCAATGAATTTAGCGTTTTGATGAAATTTTGAAAGCACGTCGTCAAATATGACTACATGGCCGTTTTAGGCATAAAAAATTTTAAGAGAATGTTTATACTATTCACCTTAGACATATAGTCTAATCGTCTTACCTACATTACAAGCTAGACAAAATAGACGAAGTCATGGAACATCAACTTCAAATGGGAATTAGTAAAAAAACTAGACTGGTGCGAATAGGTCAAGTAGTCAAAATTGACTACTTGGCTGTTCTAGTGTTAATCTAACGAGTTCGAATGCTATGATGAAGCGCTCTTATGCACGAGTTGCGTAGAGAATTTTGTTTGACGACGTGCTATGATTGATCAAGGACAGATTGTGACTGTCATGTCCATGATTATCAAAAGTATTTGAATAGAAATTTAGGTTGATCAATCATGAAAATATCTATTCACAGATCTAGTCTATACTAAAGCAGGACAAGAGCGCTCATAATTGGCATACATTGCTCTCTTTTCCATACATTGGAGTAAATATATATCATTTTATATATTTTATATTTAATATATCATTTTCCGCGCGGGCAATAATCTGCTTTACAGGTCAATAAAGCGATAGGATATCTACAATACATGCACGGAGACAAATAAAGATATTTATACGCATTCCCCAAAAAGGCGAAGGATGGGTTGTCAGATTATCCTTCTCCTTCGAAGGATAATCTTACTTTAGTAATCTCAGTTGATGTTGAGTTTCATGACCAAATACCTTGCAATGTTACATATTTCACGAATTTTTGATGGAAAACTTTTACCTTGATTACCTTGACGGGGTTTCAATCGCTCCATTGGTGGAGGAACCCCTTCCCAAGTGTCGTCCAACGCTGCCAGTCGATCGCATGTTGTCGCCAGTGGTGGCTGCAGTATTGTACTATCTCATGGTCCCAGCGTCTCGGAGGTCTGCCACGTTGCCTGGAACCGATTCTTGGGTACCACTCCGTTATTCTCTTGGTGCATCTTTCGTCTTTCCTGCCCATTATTTGACCAGTCCATTTTCTCTTCATGACGGTCAATGTGATGTCTTTTAATTTCGTCTGATCTCTGATCCGCTCGTTCGTTTTGCGATCGCAGAGTGCTATGCCTAGCATAATGCGCTCCATGCGTCGTTAGGCCACGGCTAACTTGGGCTTGGCTGTTGCTGTTGTTATCCATGTCTCTGCGCCGTACACCATTGCTGGTAGAATGCACTAATTGAAAGCTTTAAGCTACGTTCACACATGAGAGAAGAACCTGAGAGTTGACCTCAAATCAAACCTGAGACTGAGACCAACCCGTCCACACTTGAGAGACAGATCTCAGGAAAAAAGCTGCCCCTCATTTTCTTGAGCTTCTCCTTCACTGAACTATCGACGCTGAGACTCGCTGAGACATGACCTGAGATCTGCTGAGACCTAGGTCTCAGACCTGTTCACACTATCGACATCAGGTCGCAGATAAATTGAAAAATGTTTCTGTTTATGCCCTTTTGTTGTGCTAAGTCTCAGGTTCCGTTCAGACTATGTGAGAGCTTGCTGAGACTCATGATTCATTTTGTCATAAATCGTCATGAAGAATATACATTTAATCCAAAACTTGCAAAACATTCAATTTTTATTAGACTGATTCCGTGCACCAGTGCTAATTGTACTGATTTTGAAATGTCTTTGTCGTATAGCGCTCTCTATATTTGTCTTTGTATGTGCCTAAGATTTACATGATTTCCATTTACTTTGTAAATATAGAAACGTTTCTCTCTTTCTCGCATGAACTTCATCAATCTCATGTTTTTAATTTTCTACTTGGGGCCATGTCGCTAGATGGTGAAATGACTCATCTTCTTTCTTCAAACTTTGATGAAAAAGCTCTCGATTGAAGTGCTTATAAAATATACCTGAATAATAATCAGTTTGTAATGGTTTGCAAGCTTGGACCTTGGGTTTTGGGTCGTCCTTGGTTAAGTGATACAAAACATGTCTTTTCCATACAAAACTTGCGTCTGCTGCACCATTAATGCTGCATATACGACCTACACAAATAAAGTTATAAAATTGATATTTTGATTTGATGCGTGATAAGAGCATAAAGTTCTGATTTTTAATTAAAGTTTCACTCAATTCACCGAATATTTCAAAAATCAAATACTAGTGATGAATGGATGTTTCATTTTGGGTTTGACAATGCCGCGCATTGAAAGTTCGTACATATTGCATTTGCTGCAAGCTCACATGTATTTTTGTTGCACAGTAAATTTTTACATATTTCATGTATTTTACATGGATATCTTCGCAGTTATCTTCACACCCCTACACTTTCTGCAATACCCGACATTTATCCAAAAATGAATTAATTCCAATTTCGTATTCTAAACATGTTTAACCATGCACTGACTACGCAGATGCCATTTATCAAGTCTGTTTATATTTCTGATTGATAAAATGAAAACAATTGCTTTGTTATGAGCAATGTGCAATTCAATCATAATTAAATCAAAAATCTTCAATTAGTCAGCATATCAGTGTAGGTTAAAATAAAGGAAAGCTTATACACGTTAAAGGAAAGGATACACGTACTTAGGCTACTAATTACAGTTATTGCAATAAAAAAAATCGTGTCACACTGATACCGCATTTCTCATGGACCCAATAGGAATTTTGGCCAATAGAAGAATTCTTATGGCAGCACAAAAAAAACAATATACTTCGTTTACTTGATTTTACTCAATTATTGAAACTTGGGTTTTGGGCTTTGACCCAAGTTTAGGGTATACCCAATACAAGTTTTTGCCCAATCTTGATTTTCGGCCTACTGGTGCAGTTTTCCTTTGTAACTGATTTAACCGAGTATTGCTGGAATATTTTACTGAGTTATAAAACTCAGTATGCACAGTTTAACTTAACTTGGTTAATTTGCGGCAAACTCGGTTAAATGAGTTTCTTGAAAAACTGAATTGACAACACTGGTTTCATTCGGCATGCATGTGGGAATGAACTAACCGAAGAAATCCTAATTAAAAGACTCCTGCTTGTTGAAATTTAAGGCGCGTCGTGATTCAACGCATTGACATTAAGTTGACTATTGCGTATCTTTGCGAACAAGTAGATGCAAGTCCGCTATATTATTCCGCGCACATGTGTATGAAATAAATGAGCGTCGAATACACAATCCACTCGGATATTGACAACAAGGAAGTCTCAGAAAAGTTGAAACGCACACAACTTTTGCTGAGACATGGTCGTTGTCTCTGTTGAAGGTCTCATGGTTGTTCACACTTGAGACAAGGATCGTCGAGTTTGTCTCACAGGCTTCTCTCAGGACCTTGAGAGAAGCTTGTCTCAGGACCGTTCACACTATCTCTCAGCAAACGTGGTGAGCCTCCCTCTGGTCGCCCCGCACAAACGACAACGGATGAAGTTAGTGGGTCTCAGGCATGTCTCAGGACTGTTCAGACTAAGTAGAGTTAGTCGCAGCATAATTTTCGACGACGGAAACTGCAATCTTGTCGTTTGATTGGATGATTGTCTTAGTCTCAGGTCTCAGCTCTCATGTGTGAACGTAGCTTTAGTCTTCAATCTTTGTGGAATAGATCGACTTCTGATGCCGAACTTTGCGAACGCTGCCTAGCCAGCCAGCCCTAATTCTGTTGTTAACTTCGAAGGTGTTATTTCTGCTTGCATTAACTATCTGACTGAGGTATATGGAAAACTTTAGAATTATTCATTTGGCTATCGCCAAATTTTAGTCATTTGGTTACAACGTCATGACTTTTTCAAATAAATATTCGACCTGCTCCTTTAAAATTTAAATCTACAAATGAATAGGCTTGTTTTGATAGTCTCACTCTGGTTAGAAAAGTTAAAAGTAGGTTTCAAATGTGCATCTGTAATAATAAATTGATTTATTCAAATAAATTGTAAAAAGCGTTTCTGAATTTTATTGTTTGCAAAGTTAATGACATGACGTACAATCTCGGCAACACGTTTGACCCTACCAGGACATGCAAAATAATCGGCATGCTATGCGCATCAGGTGGCCGTCTAGTGTCCAATGTTGCCTCTTGAAGGTTCCAATGCTCTCTCACTTCGGGGCCCTTGAAGTTAAGATATTCTTGTAAGCATACTTAATGCGATAAAATGACAATTATCGCCCACTTTGTATCGGAATGAAAATGCGTTGACTTTACTCGAGCTGCACGCGATGTTGCGAAGAGATGGCTGAATGAGTCAATAATTTCGGCTGATCGATAGAACTAATAAAATTTATTTCCTTTGTTGTCGATCATCAGGAATATTCTCCCGTGCGCAGCCTATTTACCAGGACGGAGAGTGCATTCCAATAACGGTGAACCGAAAGTGGAGACACCGATTTTCTTTTGTGTATGAATTCCGTCTGTTCGAAACTGTTTCTTTTTTCTCTATATCTTTATCTGTATTCATTCGTATTCGATTCATTGGAGAAATTTCACGCTTGTTAACGTTACTCACTATAATTCACTGCAATTGGTGAGCGCAATAGTCAACATTTGTTCAAGCCAAATTCCCAAAGTTATTGCTTGACGAAAGGCCTAATACATAAAACTCAACCGCATACTTGTATTAAAGAATGAATTTATTTACTTATATATAATATGCTCATAATTATGTCCACTGTTAAGCTTCATCGGTGGTCAGTGGTCTATTGATGAAACTTGCTCAACACGTTAAGAAAATAGTCACTAATATTTAGCAAAATTTAGCACGGCTAATTTGGCTGCTACGGCAGTCTATTTGCATTCATTTATTTCAAATATTGGCACTTAGGCCAACTTAACTTGATGGTGATTTGAATCGTATTGTGTATGAATGCATGTTACATATTCGAGAGATTGTGCACGTGCGCAATCACAGACTTTGTTCTATTGTTTTCAAAATTTCAGCAAATGTAAAGTGCATAATTATTGATGTTCCTAAAATTGCCACCTCGACCGTCACAAGACTACAGTAGCTTCAAGAATACACTAAAAATGAAATTGACTACACAGTTCTCACAAGCATTTAAGCTGAAGCTCTGAAACACCAATGCGAAAACTGATAGGGATATGTATGTACACAGCACTTCATAGAAGTTTCGACTAAATCCACACTTATTAAAATCAGCGAATTTAAATGGATTTAGGATCTAGGAATCGCCAGAATGATGCTTAATTATGCATGTAGATACAAGGATTGTGTAAGTCTTGAATAGCAGACTTGGAACCGGCGGCGGCCGGCTGGCCGGGCCGGTTTTTCATTGCGACGGCAGTAGTAAGGAAGTGACAAACACCAGATAGCGCAAGATGGCCGCCATCGCTGACGTCCCCCCCTCTGGAACGGCAGATTGTCGTGGTCGGCCGCCGTGGTGCTTCGGGTCTGAGTCCCCCCCCCTCTGGAACGATAGAGTGTCGGTCGTGGTGGACTTGGGCGACCGCCAGGATTAGTCTTGAGGCTATAGTGTGTGATGTTTTTGGTGCAATCTGCTGAATGTTGGGTTGTAAAATGGGTTGTTTCGAGTGGAAGGAGTGGTCGGATGAGAAAACGGAGGTCGGATTCGTATTCAGAGTGAAATTCTGCATCGGTAGGGTGAGTTTCAAGGCAATCGGTGAGAAGAAATTTTCAACATTTTTCGAAAAACGACAGAGTTAGAATTTGGGACGTTTTGGTGTGTAGCGTCAAAACGAAGCATCGGATGAGAAAACGGAGGTCAGATTCGGATTCAGCGTGAAATTCTGCATCGCTATGGTGAGTTTCAAGTCAATCGGAGAGAAAAAATTTTCGGCTGACGTCCCCCCCCCTCTGGACAGCTTGCTTCGATTTTGGCTTCCAGTGGACGGATTTTGTCGTGCGATAGCTCGTTTGAAAGCTAAGAGTGAGACAAATTCAGTGAAAGAATCGGCTTGTTCCTATCTGTCTTCGTTCAAAAGTTAGAGCGGTTACAAGATTTTAGGTCGGAGCTCGCTCACCTGAAAAAATCCTAGGTGTCAGAGTGACTTTGTATGGGTAAAATTTTGAAAATTTTCCAAAGTGTGGAATTTCGACCTGGGACCGTCACCAAAACATTTTTCATCAAATTTTGAAATTTCACTGACGTCCCCCCCCTCTGGACAGCTTGCTTCGATTTTGGCTTCCAGTGGACGGATTTTGTCGTGCGATAGCTCGTTTGAAAGCTAAGAGTGAGACAAATTCAGTGAAAGAATCGGCTTGTTCCTATCTGTCTTCGTTCAAAAGTTAGAGCGGTTACAAGATTTTAGGTCGGAGCTCGCTCACCTGAAAAAATCCTAGGTGTCAGAGTGACTTTGTATGGGTAAAATTTTGAAAATTTTCCAAAGTGTGGAATTTCGACCTGGGACCGTCACCAAAACATTTTTCATCAAATTTTGAAATTTCACTGACGTCCCCCCCCTCTGGACAGCTTGCTTCGATTTTGGCTTCCAGTGGACGGATTTTGTCGTGCGATAGCTCGTTTGAAAGCTAAGAGTGAGACAAATTCAGTGAAAGAATCGGCTTGTTCCTATCTGTCTTCGTTCAAAAGTTAGAGCGGTTACAAGATTTTAGGTCGGAGCTCGCTCACCTGAAAAAATCCTAAGTGTCAGAGTGACTTTGTATGGGTAAAATTTTGAAAATTTTCCAAAGTGTGGAATTTCGACCTGGGACCGTCACCAAAACATTTTTCATCAAATTTTGAAATTTCACTGACGTCCCCCCCCCTCTGGACAGCTTGCTTCGATTTTGGCTTCCAGTGGACTGATTTTGTCGTGCGATAGCTCGTTTGAAAGCTAAGAGTGAGACAAATTCAGTGAAAGAATCGGCTTGTTCCTATCTGTCTTCGTTCAAAAGTTAGAGCGGTTACAAGATTTTAGGTCGGAGCTCGCTTACCTGAAAAAATCCTAAGTGTCAGAGTGACTTTGTATGGGTAAAATTTTGAAAATTTTCCAAAGTGTGGAATTTCGACCTGGGACCGTCACCAAAACATTTTTCATCAAATTTTGAAATTTCACTGACGTCCCCCCCTCTGGACAGCTTGCTTCGATTTTGGCTTCCAGTGGACGGATTTTGTCGTGCGATAGCTCGTTTGAAAGCTAAGAGTGAGACAAATTCAGTGAAAGAATCGGCTTGTTCCTATCTGTCTTCGTTCAAAAGTTAGAGCGGTTACAAGATTTTAGGTCGGAGCTCGCTCACCTGAAAAAATCCTAAGTGTCAGAGTGACTTTGTATGGGTAAAATTTTGAAAATTTTCCAAAGTGTGGAATTTCGACCTGGGACCGTCACCAAAACATTTTTCATCAACTTTTGAAATTTCACTGACGTCCCCCCCCTCTGGACAGCTTGCTTCGATTTTGGCTTCCAGTGGACGGATTTTGTCGTGCGATAGCTCGTTTGAAAGCTAAGAGTGAGACAAATTCAGTGAAAGAATCGGCTTGTTCCTATCTGTCTTCGTTTAGATGTGAGACGCCATTTAAGATTTTGGGACATTGGCGAAAAACGACAGAGTTAGAATTTGGGACGTTTTGGGCTGTAGCTTCAAAACGAAGCATCGGATGGGAAAACGGATTTCAGATTTGGAATCAGCGTGAAATTCTTTATCTGTATGGTGAGTTTCATGTCAATCGGAGAGTTTCAAGTCAATCGGCGAGAAAAATGTTCAACATTTTTCGGAAAAACGACAGTTAGAATTTTTGCGATGGCTGCCTACTGTAGAGCCAAAACGAAGCATCGGATGGGAAAACGGAGGCCAGATTCGGATTCAGCGTCAAATTCTACATGGAAATGGTGTATTTCCAGCTCAATCGGAGCACTAGAACCGGAGATAGACGGGATTTTTAGTGTTTGGATGATGGGTATTACGTCATCAGCTGATCGCCACACACTATATAAGCTGGGAACCGACGGAGACTTTTCATTAAGACGAGAGATTGTCAACGGTAAGTCATCTCTCTGAGCTCCGATGATAGCTTCGGACATTCCAAATTCCGAGTTTCTGTAAGAAACCGACTTAGAAAATTTCATTGCTGATATCAGCTAAGCCGTCAGACTTAGAGGTTAGCCAGGAGATGGCCTTCGTCTCCAGGCCATAAAAGACTCCAAAACTTTAAAGGCTTGTAACTTTGCTTCTACAAGTCCGTTTGACTTGATTCAAAAAGGGTTCGGTCGCTATTGACCTGGCCTAAGTGACAGACTACTTATAAAATTTCATAAGTAGTGCTAAAAAGTTGAAAAATTTAAATTCACTAGTTTTGGAGGTTTTCTGGGGTTTTCAAGTATGCTGAGTTCAAATCTACTATCAGATTTCAAATTTAACTAAGTCTAAGGCAGCTTTGAGGGGTTAGATCCCAGCTACTGTTCACTACCTTTGACTCGGCGTTGCTGTTACCACTTCGGGGCAGTGACAATGATGTCTTAAGCTGTAAATAGCGGGTATCGGGGAAGATCTCTCACTTCCCTAGTGATCAGTACAAGGCCTTCGGGCTGTCGACGGGATCTAGTGCCACTCACTACACTCAAATCTATCATCTCACTAAGTGTAAAATCATTCTTTTCCGTTTTTATAAACTAGGAATCAATCGTTTGCTATCAAACGTTTACGGAATTATAATCATTGTTTTCCCCTTTTCACTTCAGAAAATGGTTAACTACAATAATGCCAAGACGGCTTTCAAGCTCTGCGTTTGTGCAAAGATTTTTCGTAGTGATGCCTTCAAGAAACACTCTTGTGTAAATAAGCGAATGGTAGGGGGCATTCGATACTTTTGCAGCAGCCATAATGCATCTCGCCTTGTCGAGACGTTACCGGAGTGGCATGCGAAGCATAGCAGTTGCAGTCAACCAGAGCTGACTGAGGAGGCGAAGCAAAGTCTCTTCAGCTCAGAGTTAAAAGCTCTGGAGACTCAGTGCGCTGTCGAGGCTATCGCGTCACCAAAGCCTCCCTCATCTAGTGCACCAGCAAAGGCTCTCTCACCCACCCCGATTCTGGAGACTCAGTGTGCTGTCGAGTCTATCGCGTCAGCAGAGGCTCCTTCATCTAGCGTGCCAGCAAAGGCTCTCTCACCCACCCCGATTGAGTCTTCTCCGAAGTCGAGTAAATCCTCCTCCTCCTCTAGCGATGAGTCGGCTACTAGTAGCAGCGACAGTGAGGAAGAGGAGGAGGAGGAAAAAGGCTCGACGAAGGCTGACCTAGTCGAGAGTGTCTACCTCGATAGCGAGGTAGAGGCGGTGAGGGAAGTTGACCTCGATAGCGAGGTGCAGCCGGCTAAGTTATCGAGCAGTGGTGGGATTGCGGCTCAATGTCGCAACTTCATTATGCGCCCACCACTGGTCGATAACTATGACAAGTTGAAGAATGAGTTGGAGGTGTGGAAGAGGGACTGTTTCTTCTATAAAGCGAGTTCCGAGAACCTCTCGCGAGTCACTCAGGAGCTCAAGAAGACTCAAGCTAGTCTTTTTGAGAAAGAAGGAGAGCTCGATCGCGAGAGGTTCTCGCACCTCGCTAGTAAGGCTAAAGAAGAACAGCTCCTGATCGAGAGAGAGAGTCAAGAGAAGGAGTTGAGAAAGATGAGGGAGGAGGTGGAAGGGCTGCGAAAGCAGTTGGGGAAGGTGGTGGCGACTAATCAGGAGCTGCACCAACAAGTGATGAGTAGCAGTACTCGACGATCAAGTCGCCTCCACATTCCCCTAGATAAGAAAGGACGTGTGCCCGCAAGACCGCTCCTCTGTGAACGTGGCAGAGACGAAATGTGTTACAGCAGGGCTAAAAAAGGTATCGAATGCCTTCATTTTACATTCGACCATAAGGAGGCAATCACAGGATTCCTGTTCGAACCACGTCCGGAGAAGATCTGTAAGTTAAAACAAGTAACTTAGAGTTCAAGATGATAACTAACAACTTCTTTCTTTACAGATTTCAAAGAGAAGCGCCCACCTGCTTCCGTCAACGAGCCGGAGGCGAAGCGGCAAGCTTGAGTCCCATATTTTTTCAATCATCCCGAGAATGAACCATCGGCTCTCTTAAGGGCCACCATGGGGCAAGACATGATAGAACCTCCTCGCGGTTTGCCCTGGGCAGTCTTCGGACTGGCGAATACTATCATTAAGTTGAATCTGCTATCAGTCAACTTGAACATTATGCAGTCGATTGCTATCCCTGAAGCATTCTGATTCGCTGTTGAGCAATTCATTGTTGAAAACCCTATATAAGCCAGAAGATTGTAGCGCTTCTCATTCAATTTGAAGTCACGATGGAAGCGACATCTGCCGACAACATTCCCGTCTTCACCGATGAAGACAACGCCATTCCCGAGTTCATCATCCTCGACGAGTGGGATGAAGAGGATGATAAGAAAGGGAAGATCGAGAAGATCATTTGGACGGATGGGGTGTGGACTCCAAATACCACTCGCATCCGAAAGGTGCCAGATGCACCAGTACGACCTCGGCGGTATAGGGTCTATGACAACCTAACCGTCATACCCATTGACTATTCCAGCCAATAGTCAAATTCACACCCCCCGAGAACGAACCATCGGCTCTCTTAAGGGCCACCATGGGGCAAGACATGATAGAACCTCCTCGCGGTTTGCCCTGGGCAGTCTTCGGACTGGCGAATACTATCATTAAGTTGAATCTGCTATCAGTCAACTTGAACGTTGCAAATGAAGTTCGGTGTAATACTTCCTTTCGACGGGCGTTCCTGTAAAGGGCGGCGGTGAAACCCGTAGCTATGTATACCGCAAGGGACATTCGGCAATGGTCAATCTTGTTAAACCTCTCTGCGTCATGTTTGCAAGTGATTGCCTCTGTCTCAACGTAGTATGCATTCGCGCCAGGGCGACATTTAGCCAACTGTCGAAGGTTGCCTAAAACTTTCCATTGCATACGTTATGAGAACCATGAGTTCTACCTGTCTCTATCAATGAGATGAATTGATGAATGGAATGAAATGGGAGGACACTCACGCGCCACACGCAACATAACACACTTCTCTCTTCCGTAGTCTAACAAGTTCTTTACATATGGATCGCAGTCGATTGCTATCCCTGTATCAGAAGTGTAAGCTATCTTAATTTTATTTAACACTATTTCATCTACCATTATCACCCATATGAAATGTTATAAGATTTGCAAGTTAAACTAAGCGTGCTACTATTTCCAAATGAAAAAGTATACATGGTTAAATCATCCACTTAAGCCCATCCGTAGTCTAACAAGCTCTTTACACATGGATTGCAGTCGATTGCTATCCCTGTATCAGAAGTGTAAGCCATCTTAATTTTATTTAACACTATTTCATCTACCATCATCACCCATATGAAGTGTCATAAGATTTACAAGTTAGAAATAAAGTTTCAATAGTGTATGTGTTAGAAATAAAGGTGTAACTGTTTGTAAAATAAGATCGCAAGATTTACTGGTTTACAAGTTAGACTAAGTGTAAATTAAAAATAAAATTATAACTGTTTCAAGAGTTTACAAGTTAGAAATTAAGTTTCAATGGTGTATACGTTAGAAATAAAGTTTTAGCTGTTTGTAATTCAAAATAAAGTTTCAAGAGTTTACAAGTTAGAAATGAAGTTTCAATAGTGTGTGCGTTAGAAATAAAGTTTTAGCTGTTTGTATATCAAAATAAAGTTTCAAGAGTTTACAAGTTAGAAATAAAGATTCAATAGTGTGTATGTTAGAAATAAAGGTATAACTGTTTGTAAAAATAAGATCGCAAGATTTACTAGTTTACAAGTTAGACTGTTTATAAATTAAAAATAAAATTATAACTGTTTCACGAGTTAAAGCGTTGATGCAACGATGAACAATTAATAAGCTGAAAAGTTTTAGATTCACTTTAACATTACCATATGTTTACAGATAGAAATGTATCACAGCAAAGCTACTTCATGAGTTAGTTTGCCAGGAGTGTATCATCTCAAACTTTTACTCCGACTGTGGAACATTGATTTCCATGATGAAGATTTAAATAGTTAGATTCGATGACGAACAAGATTTACTAGTTTACAAGTTGGACAAAGCGTTCTACTATTTGTAAATGAAAGATATCATTTCAACAGTTTACCAGTTAGAAATAAAGTTTCAACAGTCTACAAGTTAAAAATAAAGTTTCAATAGTGTGCACGTTAGAAATAAAGTTTCAATAGTGTGTATGTTAAGAATAAAGTTTTATCTGTTTGTATGCTAGAAATAAAACAAAGTTTCAACCGTTAACAAGTTAAAAATAAAGTTTCAGATTAAAATAAAGTTTCAATAGTGTGTATGATGGAAATAAAGTTTAAGCGCTTTGCGCGTTAGAAATAAAGTTTCAGCCGTTTACAAGTTAAAAATAAAGTTTCAATAGTGTGTATGTTAAGAATAAAGTTCTATCTGTTTATATGTTAGAAATAGAATGAAGTTTCACCAGTTTACAAGCTAAGAATAAAGTTCTATCTGTTTACAAGTTAAAAATGAAGTTTCAATAGTGTGTATGTTAAGAATAAAGTTCTATCTGTTTATATGTTAGAAATAAAAATGAGGGTTCATCAGTTTACAAGTTAAGAATAAAGTTTTATCTGTTTGTATGTTAGAAATAAAACAGAGTTTCAACCGTTTACAAGTTAAAACTAAAGTTTCAAGAGTTTACAAGTTAAGAATAAAGTTTCAATAGTGTACATGTTAAGAATAAAGTTCTATCTGTTTATATGTTAGAAATAGAATGAAGTTTCACCAGTTTACAAGTTAAGAATAAAGTTCTATCTGTTTATATGTTAGAAATAAAATGAAGTTTCATCAGTTTACAAGTTAAGAATAAAGTTGTATCTGTTTGTATGTTAGAAATAAAACAAAGTTTCAACCGTTAACAAGTTAAAAATAAAGTTTCAATAGTTTGCAAGTTAAAACTAATGTTTCAATAGTGCGTATGTTAAGAATAAAGTTTTATCTGTTTGTATGATACAAATAAAACAAAGTTTCAACCGTTTACAAGTTAAAAATAAAGTTTCAATAGTTTACAAGTTAAAAATAAAGTTTCAATAGTGTGCATGTTCAGAATAAAGTTCTATCTGTTTATATGTTAGAAATAGAATGAAGTTTCACCAGTTTACAAGTTAAGAATAAAGTTCTATCTGTTTATATGTTAGAAATAAAATGAAGGTTCATCAGTTTACAAGCTAATAATAAAGTTTTATCTGTTTGTATGTTAGAAATAAAACAAAGTTTCAACCGTTAACAAGTTAAAAATAAAGTTTCAGATGAAAATAAAGTTTCAATAGTGTATATGATGGAAATAAAGTTTAAGCGCTTTGTGCGTTAGAAATAAAGTTTCAGCCGTTTACAAGTTAAAAATAAAGTTTCAACAGTGTGTACGTTAAGAATAAAGTTCTATCTGTTTATATGTTAGAAATAAGAATGAAGGTTCACCAGTTTACAAGTTAAGAATAAATTTTTATCTGCTTGTATGTCAGAAATGAAATAAAGTTTCACCAGTTTAAAAGTTAAGAATAAAGTTTCAATAGTGTGTATGTTAAGAATAAAGTTTTATCTATTTGTAGGTTAGAATAAAAACAAAGTTTCAACCGTTTACAAGTTAAAAATAAAGTTTCAATAGTATGTACGTATGTTGAGAATAAAGTTCTATCTGTTTATATGCTAGAAATAAAATGAAGTTTCGCCAGTTTACAAGTTAAGAATAAATTTTATCTGCTTGTATGATAGAAATGAAATAAAGTTTCACCAGTTTACAAGTTAAAAAATAAAGTTTCAATAGTGTGTACGTTAGAAATAAAGTTTCAATAGTGTGTATGTTAAGAATAAAGTTTTATCTGTTTGTATGTTAGAAATAAAACAAAGTTTCAACCGTTAACAAGTTAAAAATAAAGTTTCAGATGAAAATAAAGTTTCAATAGTGTATATGATGGAAATAAAGTTTAAGCGCTTTGTGCGTTAGAAATAAAGTTTCAGCCGTTTACAAGTTAAAAATAAAGTTTCAATAGTGTGTATGTTAAGAATAAAGTTCTATCTGTCTATATGTTAGAAATAAAACGAAGGTTCACCAGTTTACAAGTTAAGAATAAATTTTTATCTGCTTGTATGTTAGAATTAAAACAAAGTTTCACCAGTTTACAAGTTAAAAAATAAAGTTTCAATAGTGTACATGTTAGAAATAAAGTTTCAATAGCGTGTATGTTAAGAATAAAGTTTTATCTGTTTGTATGTTAGAAATAAAATGAAGGTTCATCAGTTTACAAGCTAATAATAAAGTTTTATCTGTTTGTATGTTAGAAATAAAACAAAGTTTCAACCGTTAACAAGTTAAAAATAAAGTTTCAGATGAAAATAAAGTTTCAATAGTGTATATGATGGAAATAAAGTTTAAGCGCTTTGTGCGTTAGAAATAAAGTTTCAGCCGTTTACAAGTTAAAAATAAAGTTTCAACAGTGTGTACGTTAAGAATAAAGTTCTATCTGTTTATATGTTAGAAATAAAACGAAGGTTCACCAGTTTACAAGTTAAGTATAAATTTTTATCTGCTTGTATGTTAGAAATAAAAATGAAGGTTCACCAGTTTACACGTTAAAAATAAAGTTTTATCTGCTTGCATGTCAGAAATGAAATAAAGTTTCACCAGTTTAAAAGTTAAGAATAAAGTTTCAATAGTATGTATGTATGTTGAGAATAAAGTTCTATCTGGTTATATGTTAGAAATAAAACGAAGGTTCACCAGTTTACAAGTTAAGAATAAATTTTATCTGCTTGTATGTTAGAAATGAAATAAAGTTTCACCAGTTTACAAGTTAAAAAATAAAGTTTCAATAGTGTGTACGTTAGAAATAAAGTTTCAATAGTGTGTATGTTAAGAATAAAGTTTTATCTGTTTGTATGTTAGAAATAAAACAAAGTTTCAACCGTTAACAAGTTAAAAATAAAGTTTCAGATGAAAATAAAGTTTCAATAGTGTATATGATGGAAATAAAGTTTAAGCGCTTTGTGCGTTAGAAATAAAGTTTCAGCCGTTTACAAGTTAAAAATAAAGTTTCAATAGTGTGTATGTTAAGAATAAAGTTCTATCTGTCTATATGTTAGAAATAAAACGAAGGTTCACCAGTTTACAAGTTAAGAATAAATTTTTATCTGCTTGTATGTTAGAATTAAAACAAAGTTTCACCAGTTTACAAGTTAAAAAATAAAGTTTCAATAGTGTGCATGTTAGAAATAAAGTTTCAATAGCGTGTATGTTAAGAATAAAGTTTTATCTGTTTGTATGTTAGAAATAAAATGAAGGTTCATCAGTTTACAAGCTAATAATAAAGTTTTATCTGTTTGTATGTTAGAAATAAAACAAAGTTTCAACCGTTAACAAGTTAAAAATAAAGTTTCAGATGAAAATAAAGTTTCAATAGTGTATATGATGGAAATAAAGTTTAAGCGCTTTGTGCGTTAGAAATAAAGTTTCAGCCGTTTACAAGTTAAAAATAAAGTTTCAATAGTGTGTATGTTAAGAATAAAGTTCTATCTGTTTATATGTTAGAAATAAAACGAAGGTTCACCAGTTTACAAGTTAAGAATAAATTTTTATCTGCTTGTATGTTAGAATTAAAACAAAGTTTCACCAGTTTACAAGTTAAAAAATAAAGTTTCAATTGTGTGTACGTTAGAAATAAAGTTTCAATAGCGTGTATGTTAAGAATAAAGTTTTATCTGTTTGTATGTTAGAAATAAAATGAAGGTTCATCAGTTTACAAGTTAATAATAAAGTTTTATCTGTTTGTATGTTAGAAATAAAACAAAGTTTCAACCGTTAACAAGTTAAAAATAAAGTTTCAATAGTTTTCAAGTTAAAACTAATGTTTCAATAGTGCGTATGTTAAGAATAAAGTTTTATCTGTTTGTATGTTGGAAATAAAATGAAGCTTCGCCAGTTTACAAGTTAAGAATAAAGTTTTATCAGCTCGTATGTTAGAAATATAATGAAGTTTCACCAGTTTACAAATTAAAAATAAAGTTTCAATAGTGTGCACGTTAGAAATAAAGTTTCAACCGTTTACAAGTTAAAAATAAAGTTTCAACAGTGTCTACGTTAGAAATAAAGTTTTATCTGTTTGTAAAGTACGATCGTAGGATTTACTAGTTTGCAAGTTAGACTCAGCATTCTACTAGTTGTAATTGAAAATATCGTTTCAACAGTTTACAGATTAAAATAAAGTTTCAATAGTGTGTATGATGGAAATAAAGTTTAAGCGCTTTGTGCGTTAGAAATAAAGTTTCACCGTTACAAGTTAAAAAATAAAGTTTCAAAACAGTGCAACGTTAAAAATAAAGTTTCAACAGTTTACAAGTTGAAAAATAAAGTTTCAACAGTGTGTACGTTAGAAATAAATGAAAGTAAGAACTTCATCGTATGAGTATTCAAAGCATGTTTTGTAAATCAAATGTGTATAGTCCTGACATGATAGAATCGTGTTAGAAATAAAGTTTCAGCCGTTTACAAGTTAAAAATAAAGTTTCAACAGTGTGTACGTTAGAAATAAAGTTTTAGCTGTTTATATGTTAGAAACAAAATAAAGTTTCAACAGTTTACAAGTTGAAAAATAAAGTTTCAACAGTGTGTACGTTAGAAATAAATGAAAGTAAGAACTTCATCGTATGAGTATTCAAAGCATGTTTTGTAAATCAAATGTGTATAGTTCTGACATGATAGAATCGTGTTAGAAATAAAGTTTCAGCCGTTTACAAGTTAAAAATAAAGTTTCAACAGTGTGTACGTTAGAAATAAAGTTTTAGCTGTTTATATGTTAGAAACAAAATAAAGTTTCAACAGTTTACAAGTTGAAAAATAAAGTTTCAACAGTGTATACGTTAGAAATAAATGAAAGAAAAGAACTTCATCGTATGAGTATTCAAAAATACTTCCATCATGAAGAATAAAAATCAGAAAGCTTATGAGTTTACTATCTATCATTGGAGTGGGAGACAGCTCCTCCGCTTTCATTCTTTTACTAAAGGTCTTACGCTGAGGTTGGATAGTGAATTCTATCCACATCTTGGTTTTGGTCATGGACTACATCTAACGTCAATTGCTACTGCAAATGTTAAAAAAGTTTATTCAAATCGAATCAACAAATTTCATTATAGATTTAAAATATTTGATGAAGATGTTGTAGAATGCGAAGAACGCATCATTTTGAAAAAGCGTGGTGTTCAACCTTTATCACTTATTGAGTTAGTAAAACGATGGAATGAGACTGTGGGTAAGAAGTATGGAGAGAAAATTATGGCGAACAAAAATAAGTTGGTTATTCAGAAATATAATGACAAACTTACAGTTTATTTCTCTCCAACCTTGCGTCATTTTGTAAGACATTATACACCACACCGCTTCCAATAATAGGTGTATAATGTCTTACAAAATGACGCAAGGTTGGAGAGAAATAAACTGTAAGTTTGTCATTATATTTCTGAATAACCAACTTATTTTTGTTCGCCATAATTTTCTCTCCATACTTCTTACCCACAGTCTCATTCCATCGTTTTACTAACTCAATAAGTGATAAAGGTTGAACACCACGCTTTTTCAAAATGATGCGTTCTTCGCATTCTACAACATCTTCATCAAATATTTTAAATCTATAATGAAATTTGTTGATTCGATTTGAATAAACTTTTTTAACATTTGCAGTAGCAATTGACGTTAGATGTAGTCCATGACCAAAACCAAGATGTGGATAGAATTCACTATCCAACCTCAGCGTAAGACCTTTAGTAAAAGAATGAAAGCGGAGGAACTGTCTCCCACTCCAATGATAGATAGTAAACTCATAAGCTTTCTGATTTTTATTCTTCATGATGGAAGTATTTTTGAATACTCATACGATGAAGTTCTTTTCTTTCATTTATTTCTAACGTATACACTGTTGAAACTTTATTTTTCAACTTGTAAACTGTTGAAACTTTATTTTGTTTCTAACATATAAACAGCTAAAACTTTATTTCTAACGTACACACTGTTGAAACTTTATTTTTAACTTGTAAACGGCTGAAACTTTATTTCTAACACGATTCTATCATGTCAGGACTATACACATTTGATTTACAAAACATGCTTTGAATACTCATACGATGAAGTTCTTACTTTCATTTATTTCTAACGTACACACTGTTGAAACTTTATTTTTCAACTTGTAAACTGTTGAAACTTTATTTTGTTTCTAACATATAAACAGCTAAAACTTTATTTCTAACGTACACACTGTTGAAACTTTATTTTTAACTTGTAAACGGCTGAAACTTTATTTCTAACACGATTCTATCATGTCAGGACTATACACATTTGATTTACAAAACATGCTTTGAATACTCATACGATGAAGTTCTTACTTTCATTTATTTCTAACGTACACACTGTTGAAACTTTATTTTTCAACTTGTAAACTGTTGAAACTTTATTTCTAACGTGCACACTGTTGAAACTTTATTTTTAACTTGTAAACGGCTGAAACTTTATTTCTAACGCACAAAGCGCTTAAACTTTATTTCCATCAGACACACTATTGAAACTTTATTTTAATCTGTAAACTGTTGAAACGATATTTTCAATTACAACTAGTAGAATGCTGAGTCTAACTTGCAAACTAGTAAATCCTACGATCGTACTTTACAAACAGATAAAACTTTATTTCTAACGTAGACACTGTTGAAACTTTATTTTTAACTTGTAAACGGTTGAAACTTTATTTCTAACGTGTACACTATTGAAACTTTATTTTTAATTTGTAAACTGGTGAAACTTCATTATATTTCTAACATACGAGCTGATAAAACTTTATTCTTAACTTGTAAACTGGCGAAGCTTCATTTTATTTCCAACATACAAACAGATAAAACTTTATTCTTAACATACGCACTATTGAAACATTAGTTTTAACTTGAAAACTATTGAAACTTTATTTTTAACTTGTTAACGGTTGAAACTTTGTTTTATTTCTAACATACAAACAGATAAAACTTTATTATTAACTTGTAAACTGATGAACCTTCATTTTATTTCTAACATACAAACAGATAAAACTTTATTCTTAACATACACGCTATTGAAACTTTATTTCTAACGTACACACAATTGAAACTTTATTTTTTAACTTGTAAACTGGTGAAACTTTGTTTTAATTCTAACATACAAGCAGATAAAAATTTATTCTTAACTTGTAAACTGGTGAACCTTCGTTTTATTTCTAACATATAAACAGATAGAACTTTATTCTTAACGTACACACTGTTGAAACTTTATTTTTAACTTGTAAACGGCTGAAACTTTATTTCTAACGCACAAAGCGCTTAAACTTTATTTCCATCATATACACTATTGAAACTTTATTTTCATCTGAAACTTTATTTTTAACTTGTTAACGGTTGAAACTTTGTTTTATTTCTAACATACAAACAGATAAAACTTTATTATTAGCTTGTAAACTGATGAACCTTCATTTTATTTCTAACATACAAACAGATAAAACTTTATTCTTAACATACACGCTATTGAAACTTTATTTCTAACATGTACACTATTGAAACTTTATTTTTTAACTTGTAAACTGGTGAAACTTTGTTTTAATTCTAACATACAAGCAGATAAAAATTTATTCTTAACTTGTAAACTGGTGAACCTTCGTTTTATTTCTAACATATAGACAGATAGAACTTTATTCTTAACATACACACTATTGAAACTTTATTTTTAACTTGTAAACGGCTGAAACTTTATTTCTAACGCACAAAGCGCTTAAACTTTATTTCCATCATATACACTATTGAAACTTTATTTTCATCTGAAACTTTATTTTTAACTTGTTAACGGTTGAAACTTTGTTTTATTTATAACATACAAACAGATAAAACTTTATTCTTAACATACACACTATTGAAACTTTATTTCTAACGTACACACTATTGAAACTTTATTTTTTAACTTGTAAACTGGTGAAACTTTATTTCATTTCTAACATACAAGCAGATAAAATTTATTCTTAACTTGTAAACTGGTGAACCTTCATTTTTATTTCTAACATACAAACGGATAGAACTTTATTCTTAACATATACACTATTGAAACTTTATTTTTAACGTGTTAACTATTGAAACTTTATTTTTAACTTGTAAACGGTTGAAACTTTGTTTTTATTCTAACCTACAAATAGATAAAACTTTATTCTTAACATACACACTATTGAAACTTTATTCTTAACTTTTAAACTGGTGAAACTTTATTTCATTTCTGACATACAAGCAGATAAAACTTTATTCTTAACTTGTAAACTGGTGAACCTTCATTCTTATTTCTAACATATAAACAGATAGAACTTTATTCTTAACGTACACACTGTTGAAACTTTATTTTTAACTTGTAAACGGCTGAAACTTTATTTCTAACGCACAAAGCGCTTAAACTTTATTTCCATCATATACACTATTGAAACTTTATTTTCATCTGAAACTTTATTTTTAACTTGTTAACGGTTGAAACTTTGTTTTATTTCTAACATACAAACAGATAAAACTTTATTATTAGCTTGTAAACTGATGAACCTTCATTTTATTTCTAACATATAAACAGATAGAACTTTATTCTTAACTTGTAAACTGGTGAAACTTCATTCTATTTCTCACATATAAACAGATAGAACTTTATTCTGAACATGCACACTATTGAAACTTTATTTTTAACTTGTAAACTATTGAAACTTTATTTTTAACTTGTAAACGGTTGAAACTTTGTTTTATTTGTATCATACAAACAGATAAAACTTTATTCTTAACATACGCACTATTGAAACATTAGTTTTAACTTGCAAACTATTGAAACTTTATTTTTAACTTGTTAACGGTTGAAACTTTGTTTTATTTCTAACTTACAAACAGATACAACTTTATTCTTAACTTGTAAACTGATGAAACTTCATTTTATTTCTAACATATAAACAGATAGAACTTCATTCTTAACTTGTAAACTGGTGAAACTTCATTCTTAACTTGTAAACTCTTGAAACTTTAGTTTTAACTTGTAAACGGTTGAAACTCTGTTTTATTTCTAACATACAAACAGATAGAACTTTATTCTTAACTTGTAAACTGATGAACCCTCATTTTTATTTCTAACATATAAACAGATAGAACTTTATTCTTAACATACACACTATTGAAACTTCATTTTTAACTTGTAAACAGATAGAACTTTATTCTTAGCTTGTAAACTGGTGAAACTTCATTCTATTTCTAACATATAAACAGATAGAACTTTATTCTTAACATACACACTATTGAAACTTTATTTTTAATTTGTAAACGGCTGAAACTTTATTTCTAACGCGCAAAGCGCTTAAACTTTATTTCCATCATACACACTATTGAAACTTTATTTTCATCTGAAACTTTATTTTTAACTTGTTAACGGTTGAAACTTTGTTTTATTTCTAGCATACAAACAGATAAAACTTTATTCTTAACATACACACTATTGAAACTTTATTTCTAACGTGCACACTATTGAAACTTTATTTTTAACTTGTAGACTGTTGAAACTTTATTTCTAACTGGTAAACTGTTGAAATGATATCTTTCATTTACAAATAGTAGAACGCTTTGTCCAACTTGTAAACTAGTAAATCTTGTTCGTCATCGAATCTAACTATTTAAATCTTCATCATGGAAATCAATGTTCCACAGTCGGAGTAAAAGTTTGAGATGATACACTCCTGGCAAACTAACTCATGAAGTAGCTTTGCTGTGATACATTTCTATCTGTAAACATATGGTAATGTTAAAGTGAATCTAAAACTTTTCAGCTTATTAATTGTTCATCGTTGCATCAACGCTTTAACTCGTGAAACAGTTATAATTTTATTTTTAATTTATAAACAGTCTAACTTGTAAACTAGTAAATCTTGCGATCTTATTTTTACAAACAGTTACATCTTTATTTCTAACATATACACTATTGAAACTTTATTTCTAACTTGTAAACTCTTGAAACTTTATTTTGATATACAAACAGCTAAAACTTTATTTCTAACGCACACACTATTGAAACTTTATTTCTAACTTGTAAACTCTTGAAACTTTATTTTGAAATACAAACAGCTAAAACTTTATTTCTAACGTATACACCATTGAAACTTAATTTCTAACTTGTAAACTCTTGAAACAGTTATAATTTTATTTTTAATTTACACTTAGTCTAACTTGTAAACTAGTAAATCTTGCGATCTTATTTTACAAACAGTTACACCTTTATTTCTAACACATACACTATTGAAACTTTATTTCTAACTTGTAAATCTTATGACACTTCATATGGGTGATGATGGTAGATGAAATAGTGTTAAATAAAATTAAGATGGCTTACACTTCTGATACAGGGATAGCAATCGACTGCAATCCATGTGTAAAGAGCTTGTTAGACTACGGATGGGCTTAAGTGGATGATTTAACCATGTATACTTTTTCATTTGGAAATAGTAGCACGCTTAGTTTAACTTGCAAATCTTATAACATTTCATATGGGTGATAATGGTAGATGAAATAGTGTTAAATAAAATTAAGATAGCTTACACTTCTGATACAGGGATAGCAATCGACTGCGATCCATATGTAAAGAACTTGTTAGACTACGGAAGAGAGAAGTGTGTTATGTTGCGTGTGGCGCGTGAGTGTCCTCCCATTTCATTCCATTCATCAATTCATCTCATTGATAGAGACAGGTAGAACTCATGGTTCTCATAACGTATGCAATGGAAAGTTTTAGGCAACCTTCGACAGTTGGCTAAATGTCGCCCTGGCGCGAATGCATACTACGTTGAGACAGAGGCAATCACTTGCAAACATGACGCAGAGAGGTTTAACAAGATTGACCATTGCCGAATGTCCCTTGCGGTATACATAGCTACGGGTTTCACCGCCGCCCTTTACAGGAACGCCCGTCGAAAGGAAGTATTACACCGAACTTCATTTGCAACGTTCAAGTTGACTGATAGCAGATTCAACTTAATGATAGTATTCGCCAGTCCGAAGACTGCCCAGGGCAAACCGCGAGGAGGTTCTATCATGTCTTGCCCCATGGTGGCCCTTAAGAGAGCCGATGGTTCGTTCTCGGGGGGTGTGAATTTGACTATTGGCTGGAATAGTCAATGGGTATGACGGTTAGGTTGTCATAGACCCTATACCGCCGAGGTCGTACTGGTGCATCTGGCACCTTTCGGATGCGAGTGGTATTTGGAGTCCACACCCCATCCGTCCAAATGATCTTCTCGATCTTCCCTTTCTTATCATCCTCTTCATCCCACTCGTCGAGGATGATGAACTCGGGAATGGCGTTGTCTTCATCGGTGAAGACGGGAATGTTGTCGGCAGATGTCGCTTCCATCGTGACTTCAAATTGAATGAGAAGCGCTACAATCTTCTGGCTTATATAGGGTTTTCAACAATGAATTGCTCAACAGCGAATCAGAATGCTTCAGGGATAGCAATCGACTGCATAATGTTCAAGTTGACTGATAGCAGATTCAACTTAATGATAGTATTCGCCAGTCCGAAGACTGCCCAGGGCAAACCGCGAGGAGGTTCTATCATGTCTTGCCCCATGGTGGCCCTTAAGAGAGCCGATGGTTCGTTCTCGGGGGATGATTGAAAAAATATGGGACTCAAGCTTGCCGCTTCGCCTCCGGCTCGTTGACGGAAGCAGGTGGGCGCTTCTCTTTGAAATCTGTAAAGAAAGAAGTTGTTAGTTATCATCTTGAACTCTAGGTTACTTGTTTTAACTTACAGATCTTCTCCGGACGTGGTTCGAACAGGAATCCTGTGATTGCCTCCTTATGGTCGAATGTAAAATGAAGGCATTCGATACCTTTTTTAGCCCTGCTGTAACACATTTCGTCTCTGCCACGTTCACAGAGGAGCGGTCTTGCGGGCACACGTCCTTTCTTATCTAGGGGAATGTGGAGGCGACTTGATCGTCGAGTACTGCTACTCATCACTTGTTGGTGCAGCTCCTGATTAGTCGCCACCACCTTCCCCAACTGCTTTCGCAGCCCTTCACCTCCTCCCTCATCTTTCTCAACTCCTTCTCTTGACTCTCTCTCTCGATCAGGAGCTGTTCTTCTTTAGCCTTACTAGCGAGGTGCGAGAACCTCTCGCGATCGAGCTCTCCTTCTTTCTCAAAAAGACTAGCTTGAGTCTTCTTGAGCTCCTGAGTGACTCGCGAGAGGTTCTCGGAACTCGCTTTATAGAAGAAACAGTCCCTCTTCCACACCTCCAACTCATTCTTCAACTTGTCATAGTTATCGACCAGTGGTGGGCGCATAATGAAGTTGCGACATTGAGCCGCAATCCCACCACTGCTCGATAACTTAGCCGGCTGCACCTCGCTATCGAGGTCAACTTCCCTCACCGCCTCTACCTCGCTATCGAGGTAGACACTCTCGACTAGGTCAGCCTTCGTCGAGCCTTTTTCCTCCTCCTCCTCTTCCTCACTGTCGCTGCTACTAGTAGCCGACTCATCGCTAGAGGAGGAGGAGGATTTACTCGACTTCGGAGAAGACTCAATCGGGGTGGGTGAGAGAGCCTTTGCTGGCACGCTAGATGAAGGAGCCTCTGCTGACGCGATAGACTCGACAGCACACTGAGTCTCCAGAATCGGGGTGGGTGAGAGAGCCTTTGCTGGTGCACTAGATGAGGGAGGCTTTGGTGACGCGATAGCCTCGACAGCGCACTGAGTCTCCAGAGCTTTTAACTCTGAGCTGAAGAGACTTTGCTTCGCCTCCTCAGTCAGCTCTGGTTGACTGCAACTGCTATGCTTCGCATGCCACTCCGGTAACGTCTCGACAAGGCGAGATGCATTATGGCTGCTGCAAAAGTATCGAATGCCCCCTACCATTCGCTTATTTACACAAGAGTGTTTCTTGAAGGCATCACTACGAAAAATCTTTGCACAAACGCAGAGCTTGAAAGCCGTCTTGGCATTATTGTAGTTAACCATTTTCTGAATTGAAAAGGGGAAAACAATGATTATAATTCCGTAAACGTTTGATAGCAAACGATTGATTCCTAGTTTATAAAAACGGAAAAGAATGATTTTACACTTAGTGAGATGATAGATTTGAATGTAGTGAGTGGCACTAGATCCCGTCGACAGCCCGAAGGCCTTGTACTGATCACTAGGGAAGTGAGAGATCTTCCCCGATACCCGCTATTTACAGCTTAAGACATCATTGTCACTGCCCCGAAGTGGTAACAGCAACGCCGAGTCAAAGGTAGTGAACAGTAGCTGGGATCTAACCCCTCAAAGCTGCCTTAGACTTAGTTAAATTTGAAATCTGATAGTAGATTTGAACTCAGCATACTTGAAAACCCCAGAAAACCTCCAAAACTAGTGAATTTAAATTTTTCAACTTTTTAGCACTACTTATGAAATTCTATAAGTAGTCTGTCACTTAGGCCAGGTCAATAGCGACCGAACCCTTTTTGAATCAAGTCAAACGGACTTGTAGAAGCAAAGTTACAAGCCTCTAAAGTTTTGGAGTCTTTTATGGCCTGGAGACGAAGGCCATCTCCTGGCTAACCTCTAAGTCTGACGGCTTAGCTGATATCAGCAATGAAATTTTCTAAGTCGGTTTCTTACAGAAACTCGGAATTTGGAATGTCCGAAGCTATCATCGGAGCTCAGAGAGATGACTTACCGTTGACAATCTCTCGTCTTAATGAAAAGTCTCCGTCGGTTCCCAGCTTATATAGTGTGTGGCGATCAGCTGATGACGTAATACCCATCATCCAAACACTAAAAATCCCGTCTATCTCCGGTTCTAGTGCTCCGATTGAGCTGGAAATACACCATTTCCATGTAGAATTTGACGCTGAATCCGAATCTGGCCTCCGTTTTTTTTTCTCGCCGATTGACTTGAAACTCTCCGATTGACATGAAACTCACCATACAGATAAAGAATTTCACGCTGATTCCAAATCTGAAATCCGTTTTCCCATCCGATGCTTCGTTTTGAAGCTACAGCCCAAAACGTCCCAAATTCTAACTCTGTCGTTTTTCGCCAATGTCCCAAAATCTTAAATGGCGTCTCACATCTAAACGAAGACAGATAGGAACAAGCCGATTCTTTCACTGAATTTGTCTCACTCTTAGCTTTCAAACGAGCTATCGCACGACAAAATCCGTCCACTGGAAGCCAAAATCGAAGCAAGCTGTCCAGAGGGGGGGGACGTCAGTGAAATTTCAAAAGTTGATGAAAAATGTTTTGGTGACGGTCCCAGGTTGAAATTCCATACTTTGGAAAATTTTCAAAATTTTACCCATACAAAGTCACTCTGACACTTAGGATTTTTTCAGGTGAGCGAGCTCCGACCTAAAATCTTGTAACCGCTCTAACTTTTGAACGAAGACAGATAGGAACAAGCCGATTCTTTCACTGAATTTGTCTCACTCTTAGCTTTCAAACGAGCTACCGCACGACAAAATCCGTCCACTGGAAGCCAAAATCGAAGCAAGCTGTCCAGAGGGGGGGGACGTCAGTGAAATTTCAAAAGTTGATGAAAAATGTTTTGGTGACGGTCCCAGGTCGAAATTCCACACTTTGGAAAATTTTCAAAATTTTACCCATACAAAGTCACTCTGACACTTAGGATTTTTTCAGGTGAGCGAGCTCCGACCTAAAATCTTGTAACCGCTCTAACTTTTGAACGAAGACAGATAGGAACAAGCCGATTCTTTCACTGAATTTGTCTCACTCTTAGCTTTCAAACGAGCTATCGCACGACAAAATCAGTCCACTGGAAGCCAAAATCGAAGCAAGCTGTCCAGAGGGGGGGGACGTCAGCCGAAAATTTTTTCTCTCCGATTGACTTGAAACTCACCATAGCGATGCAGAATTTCACGCTGAATCCGAATCTGACCTCCGTTTTCTCATCCGATGCTTCGTTTTGACGCTACACACTAAAACGTCCCAAATTCTAACTCTGTCGTTTTTCGAAAAATGTTGAAATTTTTTCTCACCGATTGCCTTGAAACTCACCATACCGATGCAGAATTTCACGCTGAATACGAATCCGACCTCCGTTTTCTCATCCGACCACTCCTTCCACTCGAAACAACCCATTTTACAACCCAACATTCAGCAGATTGCACCAAAAACATCACACACTATAGCCTCAAGACTAATCCTGGCGGTCGCCCAAGTCCACCACGACCGACACTCTATCGTTCCAGAGGGGGGGACTCAGACCCGAAGCACCACGGCGGCCGACCACGACACTCTGCCGTTCCAGAGGGGGGGACGTCAGCGATGGCGGCCATCTTGCGCTATCTGGTGTTTGTCACTTCCTTACTACTGACGGCTGTCCGGTTAATTTAAATAGAGTCATGTTGACCGTTGACGACATTCAGCCTAGAATAAATTGCTTAGTCAATCATTACAACATCAATCGCATGTAAATGTAGCGTAATTTGAGAGTATATACACGCATGTTTTGTGATATAAATGTTGCGAACTATTCATCAAATTGCTAAAAATTTATTACCAGCAACTTATTCATGCAGTTTAAACCCTACTTTATCTAAAATAAAGTTTCCAGAATCATATATGCCTGCATGAATCTTGGAAGCACGGCGTGCTCCTCATCATGTCTATTGTAAAGTTATTCCAGATCTTGAATAATATCATGAGGCAGATCATTTAACACGTGGAGCTTAGAGATGCCATGAGCAATGGATTTCAAAGCAACCTAGTGCCTACTACCCGCACATTTGACAGTGGATTGTGGATGATTGTTTGATAAGCTAACTGCACGCGATAAATTTTGATTGACGCTGTACAGGTACAGCAGCACTCCCGCTCGGTCTTGAGATACTCGCTGAAATGAAAATATGATGACAAGTTTGGGATATTATTGTTCCAGACTACTCTAATGCGTCAGCTCGCGGTCATCAATGTAAACTCAAAAGATTTGAATTTAAACTGTAGTGGAGAGAGTTCTCAATTCGCGTTGTAAATCACTAGAATTCCCTCACAAGTGAAGAAGTATATCTCACTACAGTGAATCACTTGAAATCAAGTTTTTGCACGTCCCAGACAAAACATTTCGTAGCATCAGCACAGTCAGTGATCAATGTTCATCTCAGAACTTTTATAGCTAGAAAACTTTTATTATATTGGAACTTAGAATTTGACCGCTGTAAGCTTTCTTGTGGAGGCGTGATATACATGTAGATATACGCATATATTATTATTGCATCAATGCTATCACTACATCAATGCCCGTTTGGGTCATTATTTTGATTATCTGCTTTCAATTTGCTTGTGTTTGATTGACTTTGAAAATGCAGTCAACCTTATTGTTAATTTTAGAAAAGACTTACAGCTCATTAGATTAATAAATAAGTCATTACGCTTGTTACTGCTCATCGCACAAAACATGACATCAAAGTGCGAATAATTGCATCAGATAATATTGTTGCAATAGGTAACTCTCGCTTATACGGAGTTCCGATAGGCCTAACAATTCATGCATTTCACGTATGCTGTGTGGAAACTAAATAATGTCTTTTATAATTAATGAATAATATATTTATACTTTCAGCCATGCCCGAGAAATTTGAGATTTGAGAATGGCAAGTTAGTAAAATTTCGACGGATATCCATTAAATATTACTTAAAACACACTGCGCCTACTTAGGCGACTTGGCAGTAGTATGTTTAATAAAGTGATATTCAATGAATACCCGTTGAAATGTCACTAACTTTCTAATTGCAAATCTCAATAATATTTCTAAAGTAATTGTTGATTATGCGAAAAACAAGTTGGCCTACAGCTAGAATTAGGTGTCCTTGTTGCCACCGCTGTCAATTCTTCCTGAATTTCAAATTCAGAAGGCAGGATATCCGCTGGTAAAACTCTTATAATACTGACCAAAACGGTATTGAATTGGTGGAAAATTAGACTGCTTCAACATTTGGGTGGACATGAGTGATGAGTGATATTACATGTTGGACAGTTTTTAAGACCGTCATGACAAATAAGCCTACTCAGGCTGACTGCCAATGCATACAAAATACAGAGGAAAGGACAATATCATAGATATTGTATATCAGTCAGTGAAGTCAAAGTAAAACACGGACAGTAAGGAAAGCATAATGTAAGAGGCGCAAATCAAAGTCAGAATAAAATAAAATAGTTTAATTACATTCAACATCATGACAGAAATGATAATAATGTTTCTAATGCAATGAAATAATAGACCTACTGCGAACTGCTGTGTGTGTCACTTTCCTACTGCTGTGTAGGTCCCTCCGCAACCACAAAGAAATTTAAATACCACATTGCTTTGGCAGGAAAGTGATTAAATATTCTTATTCACTTATCTAAGTAAGAGAGGCTCCACTGGATAATGATAGGCTGTTGCTGGATAATTATATATACAAATGATGCCAAATTCACGCTACAAAATGAAACTAGCAGTTAGGCCTACTGGAAGGAGCTCGCATATCAACAGATACTTGGTGTGAATTTCATGATAAATTATAGCGATGCGACCAACTTTCCTCAGGGATTGACAGATTTGCGAAAAGCACTAAAAGATATTTTGCCATCCATTCCTTATACATGTGTTAGATAATGAGCTGTAGTGTAAGGAGCCTACATGTAGTAGCTAAGTGGAAAACTTTTGTGGAGAAAAGTATAATAGCGAGTTTTTGGACAAAGGTCAACGAACAAAAAAATGTATTGTCCAACCGACACATATTTTCAAACTTCCACAAAATAACGGCACCTATACATAGCCCTAATACACGCACACAACCGAATGCGAAGTGAATTTCAACGTTTGATAAAATATTATGAACGTTCACACAACTATACAAACTTTCAAACATGCGTGTGCATCGGATTCCTGGGTTGAATCCAATCCGACGTCTCGAAGACAAACTCTGAGTCCGAATCCGAAGAGAAAAAGATGAATGCAAACACATACGATCCAACAACATATAATCAAAATCCTAATCCGATTCGATCCGGCGAATCGAATAATCCGAAAAAAAATTCATGAAATACACAAAGTACATTGTAATACTCCTTCTGTATCCTACTTTTGGATAGTTGTTAAAATT
The DNA here is from genome assembly GCA_907163375.1 of Prostheceraeus crozeri. NCBI lineage: Eukaryota > Metazoa > Platyhelminthes > Polycladida > Euryleptidae > Prostheceraeus > Prostheceraeus crozeri. Next base: position 39,350 of record CAJQUW010009455.1, on the reverse strand, counting down.
TTGTACGTGCGTATCCATATAACTGACTGATGGCGGATCTCATGTGCGGCTTATCTTGATTGGACTTTGCTTTCAACAATGTACAAGCGCAAGGTGCATGGATGCACAAAAAGTAAGGCTGTCTAATATTTCAAGCACAGTCTTAGCAAGAGAATAAAATACAATTCACAAGTCTCTAAAATAGTAATACACTGTGGACAAATCGATGAACGTGATTGCAATAACACAGCGTCCATATCTGTGTTCTATGTTCACATTTTACGTTATAATAATCATTATGAAGGACTCTGCAGACGACGCAGTCTTGTTGTGCTCCAAGCATTCCTTCGAAGATTTCCAAATTCATTTTCGTGTTGAATTGAATGATTTGAAATGCAACTAAAAGATATGGGCTTCAAAGCTTTATCAGCTTTATCGTACATTTCTGCAAAAAATATTTTGAAAAGTGTCACTTTGATATTTCGTTGTAATAAGACAGTTTTCCAAGAATTTCCGTAACTGTAGGTTTTCCATGAGATTAACCGCTATGGCATATTTGCTAAGAATTTTTCTGCAAAAAGAGCTGCGAGTAATTGGGCCTTCTTATTAATTAATATTCAAGTACAGGTTATTTGAAATTTTCTCGAAACTTTTTAATTTGCTGAATACCTTTCACTGCATGTTTTTTATTTGCACTGTTTCTGACGACACGCTTTGTAAATGTACAACAAAATTTCTCAACGTTTTGATTTTTCTGTACCCGGCATATGTCCTATAGTTTTGCAACGTATACTTGAATCATGTGATATAAATTATTCAGACGCTTCGATAAACATGTTTCATAGTTTTGCTCATGAAATCTGATCGTACTTTATACCACTGATGTTGAATTGTTCGTATCCCCAAAAAATAATTCCTTTTGTGCATACTTGAAATCCAATTTTTTGCTTCTTATTCATTTAAAATTTAATATTTGCTTGATCGAATTATAGAGGCTGTTTTTCTTTCTTTTAATTCAGGATAATTAATGGAAGAGCATTCTACGAAATAGTAATAAATAAGGCTAGGCATTATACTACTGATACCAGCAGCATGTAGAAGCTCTATTTCGTAAAGAGAAAAATTAGGCACCAATGGGCACGAACTTAGGCGTCAGAGTTTTGTGTCCACTCGTGCGTGCTCGTGCCTTCTGTTGGCTAGAATTGATGCCTAAGTTTCGTGCCTAATTCAAGGGAAATTTCGTGCCTTACAGTTTGCAGTGTAGTATGATGTGTCATTTACGAGTGCTGCTGAAATTTTTCTGATTATCCCCATCTGTCCCACAGCTGATATTAAGCCAACTACAGTTTAAATGTAAAGCATTTGCAGGCAAGGTATTAAGTGATTCAATAAGTCAGTAGCGCGCTGATGATGTGTAGCCTGTACATAGGTGTACATATGGACTCTTTGCTTAGTGACAAGCTGTGGACTCCACGATGTCGGATTAAATCGGATTATTATAGAAATGATTATCGAAAACCTCGAATCCGCTGCGATTTGATTCGACTCTTCTAAACTTAAAATCCGGAAACGAAGAGGAGAAAATGAATCCAAATTAATTTGATCCGACAGTGGTAAGATTCAGATCGGATTTGCACACCTCTAGCGCATACTTTATCTAGAAATGTGCGATGAAGGTATAGGTTGAACGTTTCCATACCAACGGCTCAATGCGAATCGATATCATTTAAGAATATTTTTACAAAAAAGTTTGGTGCGCTCACGAACGTTAAGTGAACGAAAATAATATGTCATCGCACGGTTCCTTTGACAACGTTTTTAGAGGCGGTTGCTTAGGGAGTTAAGACAAACGAATCATTTCTACGTTTATAAAATGTCGAGATCTTGACGTTTCTGCCTTAACGCACGACTCATAGCGTCGAAATGTAAGCCCCGATTGTTTCAGACTCGGGATTATTCGCTGGGATTGAAATTTTGTTTCACGACCAGGGGATGAAGTTCTGATGACTTTTCTATCGGTGATGTTATGTAAGCTGTATAAAAGCCTGAAACAACGCTTTCGAAATAATTGATTGCAATATTCATTATAACAGACAGTCAGAGAAGGCCATCAAGCGTGGGGTGGGAATACTTGTGGGCAATGCGGAAGGTTTGAAGCAATTAGATTGTAGGATTTTTAGAGAAATCACGTTTTTGCACGGAGTGTCGTCGGCCCAACTTGTCGATAATCGGAAGTTCTGATTTGGTCTTTCTAAGGGTTGTGAACAACAGAGGGCAAGCACGCTTATTGAACGTTCATGTTTTTGAGGATACATTGTTGTGTTTTTGAAGAGTAGCCTAATTACTGCCGGTAGCAATTACCCAAATAAGAAATTACCGGTAATTTTGCTTCACTAGTAGACTGTATTCATTTACTTTATTGCTAATATACATGTACTGTTCATGCCGCACTGGTATCAGTAGAGTCAAAAATTTTAAATGATGAGTCAGACTTGCCGCCGGATTGTATTGTCCCCCTTCAAGCAATTATGATAAATTTCGTGACAAAGTTAATTAAGCAGTATTTGACACAAATGTGTTGGGAAGTGGTTAAGAAATAATTAACCCTGGCAAGTTACATGATCGTGGCAACATACATATGCTTTAGTTAAATGAAGAGGAAGATTTCCATTAAGTCCCTGTATTCAATTTTCCTTTTCGCTGAATGCCTAAAAATGCATGCTGATGTGTAAATAGGCTATGTATCATGCTGCTCACCTGCTCAACTGGTAGCACAAAATTAAGGAAATAATCCAATTGATGAAATATATTTGATACTAGGGATCACTTAATAGTGTCTCGAAGATGAAATTCTCAATAGCGTGGCAGACAGTGTTAAGCTTGTAAATACGAAAGTCAATCTATCGACAAATTCATCGTGAGAATAACTTCCCTAAAATTTCCTCTCAGTATTTCCCTGTAACGGAAATGGATAACAAAATGCTATCCGAGATTGTTATTTGTCCGTGATCACGATGATCCGTACCAGCAGCATTCACCTGATCGGGCACCAGAATGGAGTTTCAGCTTTCTGTCCGCCATTATGAATTTTCGTCATTTTTTCGAGTAGGGCTGGTCGCATGATTTTCGAAAATTTCATGCAAAGATACATCAGAAACTGTCGAGAAATATAGTGGGAAATTTTTAAAATGAAACCGCCGCTCCTGGCACACCGTGGGGAGCACTGGCCTAAACCAACGTCTTAATTGTTTACATCTATTTTTCATGAAATCTATCGGACTGTAGTCCTAAATTATCGCATATAGGAAGTATATCGCTTCCAAAGTAAGTGCAAGCATAAGTACATTGACACGCACAGATCTCAGTGGGAAGAGCAATGAGTGCAATAAGTACAGGAAATTCACACTACCGTAGACATCCTGAAAAGACCAGCTGAAAAAAGTCATCGCTTTGTCTATGCAAGAGATCACTGTGATCGTTGATGACTTGTTTCAGTTTGAGAACACAGAAGAAAGTTCTTCTTCAATCTGATCAATTTGGTCCAGTCAGAGAGGAGGACTTTCAGCAAGGTTGGTGAAGTCCTCTCCAAACGGTCTTCATTAGACCTGACGGTTATACTTCTATCCCCCCCCCACATTTCTTTGTTGACACCCTCCAGTGTTGCATCGTCAGCGACCTTCTCTTGCTCCTACGTACAGTCTCATTACCGTCGCAAAAGCGTTATGTGTTTCAAGTTCCTCTGGTTTGTAGAAAATTCACAGCACTTGCTTTGCGTTGACTGTAGATGCAGTGCAGACAACAATCTCATTAAGTTCATGATCACTGCATAGCTGCATCTTGTATTCTAACTGAGTATCCAAAGGAACAATCCCTCATCGCAGGCGTCAAATAAGACTTCTCAGTGATGCTGTGCCATCACTCAGTGACATGAAGTATATTCTAAATCCAATTTGGGCAAGTTTGACGAAATTCGGTGAATTTGGAAACATTGGGAAATGTGGGGGAGGGAGAACGAATAGAAGAACCGACCTGGCTTCAGTGAAAGCCTGTGTAATAGTCCATTGCGCAGCAATAATTTAATCGTGAGCTGAAGCGTCATAAATTATTTGACTTGCAGAGTTGACCTGCTTCGAAAATTTTAAACTTACTTCTTAATTGTTGCATATGCAGGTCTATTGCGCAATACATTGTGTAACTACAGTAAATAAATTATGTTCATATGAATGATTTAGATCAATAACAACAATAATTCAAGTTCAGATTCTATCTACTATAAAGTCTACCGCTTACAAAAGTTTAGAACGAATTATAAAGATGGTCTGCCAAACGACTGGGGACTTCATGATAAATTCCTCAAATTTCCGTTGCACTATGTTTTTATTTGATTGGAAGCTTTTATATTTGTATTGACGTAGGCCATAAAGAATTTCATTGAATAAAAAATGTTCAAAATAATTTTAAAAGACGTGCAAATTTGCCAATTCAATGATGCCGGAAATCCTAGCCTTGTGATGGTAGAGTGTGTGTGTGTGTTAAAGTATATCAACAATTTTCCTGAAATTTCTATGTTAAAATTTGCAGTTACACCAACGAAAAGTGTCTGTTTGTACACTTCACTTCATCCTCTGTCACTGAATGATAACTCATTTGAAAGATCATGATCTGTAGATGATTTCTATAATAACCAGTTCAACAAAATACCAATTTGTGTAACTTTTATGAGCAAAAATTCGAAAAAATGGAGTCAACACCTTAAATGTCACAATTTTACCACTAGAAATACATAGGATTGTGTTATCCTCTCTATTTCTGAAAAACAAATGATCTGATCCGGCAGATGCGAAGTTTTGCAGTAGGTTAGAGGTGTACTATACTATGTGAAAGTTTTATGTACTACCTCGTTCCCTGCACAACTTCACGCTGGCTCCCGGACTATATCTGCATAGATCCTTAAATGGGTGATCCATGAGATTTACCTATGGTAGGCTTACCTAGGTTTTGTTCTCGTGATCGTCTTAGTTTGTTGCTGATGCGCCATGAGAATTTGCCAATCGAATCCAACGAGCCGTGTCATCAAGGATTCATTAATGTTCGGTTTATCCTTGCTGATAGCTATTATAGAGAGATATACTTGCATGATAAAGTTTCCATATGGAATACTTTTGACGTGCAAGCAAGCGTTCAGTGGCCCTATATTTCCTATGATATTCCGGACTTAAACTTTACCAGTAAAACTTTGCCATTAGTTCCCCTACCTCCGCTCCATAAAACCCAACTTTTTGGACGGCAATTGTCTCACTGTGTTTGACTAATCTGAAAGAGTAGAAATTGTACAATTCTTAAATTACCATGTAAAGATAAGGGAAAGCTATGTATGCATGCAATATGTAATTACATATTTGTAATTAATATTGAATATCTGTAATTTCATACATTTAATGCGGTTTTTGGACATGGATGACACTATGGCGGTGTCAGTGGTCTCTCTAGATTATTCTAAGGCTTTCGACACTATTTCCCATCACAAGCTTATAAAGAGATTAGAGTCTTCGAAGATTCCCTACGGCTTCATTGAGTGGTGTAAATCCTGCTTTCGCGGTTGACGTCAGGCTTTTTAGATTGTTCATTTTATGAGTGACATAGTCAATGTCTCTAGTGGAGTTCCTCAGGGATCGATAATGGGACCATTTCTCTTCATTCTATACGGCAGGTTTTATCACAAACGGTGACTCGTATATTAAGCACGCAGACAACGTCATGATTGTTCATAAAATTACTCGGGACATTCTTTCATCCACATCAGCGATTCTAAGTAGTCTGGAGTCGATCGAGTCTAATAGTAAATCTTTGTACCTCACATTGAACAAAAGCAAGTCGCAACTTATAATTTTCCCGAAATTCAAGAAAGAGCAAGACATATTAAACAGGATATCCATACCAGATGTTACTTGTGTGCTGTCTACAAAATTGCTGGGCATAACTTTCACATGTGATTTGAAGAGGGACGAGCATTTGGATACTATCCTACGAAAGTGTAAAAGTCGTCAGTGTTTGTTGCATTACCTGTTCATCTACAACATAAATTGAAACATTTAGAAAAGAGGTGTCATCGTTTAGTGCATGAGTTTGAATGTCGATGTAGTGATTTTGAAAATGTAGACGAGAGACGACTCAGACTTGCATGTACGTATATACACGTATATTGTTTATATCAGCTGAACGGAACAGTTTGCACCCACTACATGAGTTTATTCCACGTCGCTTTCAAAATTCTAGCCGATTTGTAATTGAATTTGCGAAAGCTCAAAGCAGGCAAAACTAATTCCAAATATTCATCTCGATTTACTTGAATGATTTGCATGTGAAATGTTATTTATACTCTTTGCATTATTGTCAATACAGTATTACTTGGTTGTATAAATTTTTGTATTCTATTGCTTCCAAATATCCATATCTCAACTCTACTCATATTGTCTAGCACATGCACACTGGCCGTGGTGTCAGAAAATTATTTTTATCGTAACAAGTTATTTCCGGTTGAGTTTTCTGGATTTAAAATTAGAACTTGGGTATGTCTTCAAGCACATGATTACACAGTCCATGTTAATTTTGTCTATCAAGCACTTCCACATATAGTTGATAAATTCTGATCAATAATGAAGTAAATAAGCACTTCTTTTGGTGCTCTGCTCTGCTCGTTTCGCGCTGGTGATTATTTTTAAAAAAGGTCTTCATGTTGCTGCATTGGGAAGATGGAGAATTTCTGGAAAATGTGTTTCCTTGGTTCCAATATTCCGAAAGCAGATGAGAAAATTTCCTTGCGGGTTCAAGATTTCTGGGAAGTTGAAACCACATATCATTACCGATGAATCCAGTAGGAAAGCCAACCGATGGATTGCTAATACCGAAGTTCTTGAAAAGTACAATATTCAGCTTGTGAGTGTGAAAACATGCTTTTCGCATCTGGAGGCCATAATCACAGATGTATAAGAGAATAATGAGGCTTCAACTCGCGTTGGTCTGAGATTTCATGCTGTTTCGGGTCTCTTCGTACCTTTTCAAACAAATACGTCAATGCTTTTATGTTTTTCGAAAAACTTATCTGCGATGCATCAAAAGCGATATGTTGGATTCTTGCAATTTGTCTTCTTTCGCAATGATGGATCCTGCCAATTTGGAAGAAGTTTTCCTTGAAATTGATCCCGGGAATTGTGAGGATATTTCATTAAAATCGTCAGGTAACTTGCCCGAAAGCCTTTTTTGTAATATTTAAAGATTTTCTGGTCATCTCCCAGTCAGAAGCACTTGCTCAGGGGCTAAGAACCCAACAAGAATCTACTCTGACATCAAGCATCCACACCAAATTATAGCTGCCCCAGGGATATCCTATGCCTACTACGAATCGGCACGTCTGCCGAGCTCTAGTGAGTTCCTCTTCTTCTCAGACAAGATCAAAGAAAAACACATGTATATCCAATGGGACTGAGATTGCAGTTTTTGGCTTAAATAAAATGTTCTATGTTTTCTCTGATTAAACGAGAAGTACTAAGCCCAGAGTTATAATTTTTGGCATGGAATGTCTTCAGGTCATTTCGTATGATGTGCATGTGCTTTTATCATGCATCTAATCGGCAATGTATGTGAGAATGCGGTTGAATGTGGATAAAGTTGCTCATAATGTTTGTGTTTGCCGACATTAAGAGACTCGCCAAATCTGAATGTGTTTAGCTTCATAGACAAGTGCATGAACATGAAAAGAAATGACCTGAAGACTCTTCATGCCAAAAATTATGACTCTAGGCTTTGTACGTTTCGTTTAATCAGAGAAAACAAAGAAAATTTCATTTTAGCCAAAAACTGCAATGTGCGTCCCATTGGATTTACATGTGTTTTTCTTTGATCTTGTCTGACAAGAAGAGGAACTCACTGGAACTCGGCAGACGTGCCGATTCGTAGTAGGCATAGGGTGCACAACATTCTGTGAAAGTCTCACTTTCGGCCTCGTTCTAATAGTCCAATATTGAACAAAATCTTGTCAGACATTGAGCCTTAGAGAGCCATCTTACTTCAGTATGAAGAAGGGGACGTTTGAAATCTTCATCAAACATTATCTGATACCTTGTTTTCTTCCAATCATTGCTGGGGTACCATACGTAGCGTATTGAAAATTGAATGATGTTTATTGTGGAATAACGTTCTCTTCGTAATATGTTTTCATTGCATTGAATACCGTAATGCCTTTTGTGTCGGTTTGAAGATTCAGAGCAACGAGCATTTCCTCGTGAATTTCTTATTTGAAGACAAATCGAACAAAGCCAAGAAGCAAAGATTCGTTATCTCGTAAGGTTGATTCGTCGATTTGCAATGAATGTTTTGTCTTCGCTAGAATTGTAACCAGCTGATTTTCATCATCGGCGCCCATTTTATCAATTCAATGTTTTACTGAATCGTTGCTCAGAGGTACGGTAGAGAGCATCGATGACGAATCCCTTTGCAAGACTGTCTCAGTTGTCTCCTTGACTGCTGGTCGTATAAAACTCTCACCTAGAGCATGGAACTTTCCGGATTTTGCGATTAACAGTGACACATTGTAGGATGTATAATATGTCTATACAAAAATCAAATAACTGAAATGACTAAAAATGACGTGTTGGCTCGTCTTATATTATCTATAAGGCCATCTTACAACAAATCTACAGCTCATAACTATTTTATGATTATCAAAAACCAAAAGTAATAAATAAATTTTAAGTATCGCTTTCAAGTAAAAAGTTTAAACATCATACATACCGAAAATATAATTAATTTTTCTTCCAAAGTATTTCCAAAAATTCTGACATATGTGAAAATATATATGCTCTTAAATATTTGCTTCTTGTAACGTACGAGTAATATGAGTAAGCTTACATGTAATTACTTGTCATTCATATCCTTACATTAATTTTATGCTACAATTTTGCTTTAATTATTTTCATCACATTATTTCAACTGAACTAATCCAAGAATGCAATTGCACATTTTGATTTAGAACTGCGCAAATTGTGTTCAGGTGCCCAGAGTGAAAGTGAAAGTCGGCTAGATGTCGGTCCGACTTCCGCCGGTTGGCATGCGTCGGCATGGTTTTATTTATTTCGAAATCTAATACTTTTTGATGAAAGAAATCATGATGAAACAAAGCAAATTATGTTCACAGTTGAATTTAGCCAGTTAAACAAATATGTATAGATCTATCAACCTGTTATTATGATTTATTGATTATCAATTTAAACTTCAAGCTCTATTCAAAATTTTCAATTGACAATTCTTAGAATAATTAAAAATCTAAGTTCTCTTCAATTTTTCATAGTTGAAAGTGTCGTGCTAAAAATTACAGCCTTTCCTATTTGACCTGAAGTCTGGAGGTTATTGACATCGTTTTCATGTAATTGACATATCAATAGCATAGGCTAAAGCATACTGGAAGGCATTGATATCACATTTACATTGTGTGTGACTCAGAAAGAAACGCGAAATATATCACAATCTTATAAGTTCTATTTGCGGTCAAAAAATATATTGCACCGAAATATGCAATAGTAGGATGACGATAAAGATCCTGAATACTTAGCAACTTGCTTTCATAGAATAAAAATATGATTTGATAATTAAAACTAAGGCAGTAATGATAATTTTATCATGATTATGGGCTGTGACAAAGAAGTATTCGTATATTTATTTAACTTGCTATATTTTTCTATTGAACTGATTGTTACAAGAATATTGATAAATAGTGCTTATACACAGAAATGATTTTTATCATTCAACACATCAATTATCTTTAAATTTTCTTCAAATATCTGCTACGAACATTTCAATTGACAGATTTTGCGTTGCGTTTACACTACGTGGCATACAGATTGTAGTACACAAATCAGAGAAAGACACGAAAGCGTAAAACTTTTGTTTAAACATCTATGTATATTTTTCTCCATTTATCAAATACTGTCTAATAGGTACCCACAATTTCTGTGTCGCAGGTATATGTTATATTTCATTTTGTCATAATCTTTTGCAGGATTGTGGAAAATGTGGATTCTCTGGAAAATTCACACGAGCTGACGAGGGACACTCGATCCAGCTACCTCTTTCTATTCGGATGTTAAGACAAAGTATGTGGCTCTAGTGCGAGGAAAAACAGTCGCTTCTTGTCAGAATTACCGTATGATGAGTATCCTGATTTGTAGGCATTAATATATAATATTTAAATCATGCTAAAAAGGTGTTTCTATATCCCGAGATTTAATAATGATAACCGTCAACATACTACTTGTTAAAACAGAATCAAGTAGTATGTTGGCGGGAATTTTTGGCTGGAAGTCGGCATGCCAACTTCGGCAGGACTTCCGCTCTCTTTCCCACTTCCAAAGTCGGCAGGAATTCGGTGCCAAAGTCTGGCCAACTTCGGCTTTTTCACTGGGTCCACATTAAAAAATACCCTGCCTTTCATATTGAAATAGGCGAATTTCACCAAAGCCATACGATGTTGCAAAGGCGGGGTGTGGTGCAATATTATATTTTGAACGGATCACTGTTTTTTTCTTTTTTATTAAGTTGCGCATCGCACATGCATGTAGGTCTGTCTACCTTATACTACAGCAATATTCGTTACAAAGGTTTATTCCATTGTTGTCATTTTCATTGATGATATTTTGCACACGACCTCAAGGAATGCCTTTTCCAACCTGTAATTGATTTTTGCTTGTATCAATTTTTCAGCGGTGTCATTCGACTTGCTACGTTTTGTAGCTACTTTTTTTGCATTAAATGCCTCTAGCCACCCTCGAAGTAATGCTCTTTAAGAATCACAAGAGTTTATTTGTCATTATGCAGGAATATCTTATCATAATCTCTCATATATTGAAATGCTCTCATCGACTTAATGAAATCCTATCTAAACTAGCATTTGCGATATTTCATTGCCAGTCTTGTACGTGAATATAGCAAGTCCACAACTCTGGCATTATCGCTCCTGAAACTTCAAACAGTAAGACTACAGCAACGCAATTATTACTGCAGTGCACGCACTCAACTAATTTACTTTACGGTAAATATCCAATTCAAGTATTTAATCCAGAAGAAGGATTCCAGAAAAGTTGGTCAGGCTGGTCAGGGCGACATATGAAAAAACCGAGACAGTAGTGATGACAACGCATGGACCTACCGAGCCGTACGTTTGAAATCAAAGTCGGACTTCACCAGGGATCAGCACTCAGCCCGTTCCTTTTCACTGGTGTTGGATACTATCAGCAAGAAATTCAGAGGCAGACTACCAAGGGAGCTGCTCTTTGCGGATGACCTGATGGCGATAGCTGAAGGAAAAGAAGAGACTTGTAAGAAAAATGGTTGAAGTGGCAAAGTAGAATGGACAAACAGAAAACGGAAATTAACGGCATGCAGCAGACACCAAAGGAAGGACAATTGTCGACAGGGAAGGACAGGAGTCAAAGCAAGTCGAAGTTTTCAAATACCTGAGAGTGACATTGTGTGAAAAAGGAGGCTTAGAATTGGCGGTGAGGGCACGAGTTAAAGCTGCGTGGAATAAATGGAGAGAAGAGGATGCCTAGAAAGTTGAAAGTAAGGATCTACAAGACTGTCGTGAGAAGAAGACGCTGGAGAAACAGGCCCCCGACCCGACTAGCATAGGAGAAAGAGGACTTAAGTATACAAACAATTTGTTTCATATCTAGACATTTGTTATGATTTTCCCGACCGAGCTGTTTAGGAATTATTTTGCATCTATTCCCGAGAATATCGAGGATAAAATGTCAAAAAAAGCAAAATTACTTACAGTAAATAATATTTTTATACAAAATATATATCTCAAAATATTCATATTTAGCATGCCAGACATCGATGCAAACAATTTTCATAATTATTCACTTTTCAAATACTGCCATAATATTGAGAAATTGAATTATCAGAATCATTTTCTTTCGGTTTCAGCAGCAGAGAAAGTTCTTCGTTCTCCTCGCGGGCAACACTATGTCTTCTTCCATAAGCACAATACATTGCTAGTCCTGAAGAGGGATAAAAAAATATGATCATAATTTTCCAAGCGCATATTATTCAACTGAAAACACCTTTTGAGTGACAAGGTTTTATGACATTGAAAATCACGTTAACGAGGGATGATAAGCAAAGTACATGCATTTACATGGTTTATTTCAAGGTGTAGATGATGTGTGCGTTGATATTTACAAATTCCGTCCTGACATAATTAAGCTAGAGATGGAGAAGCACCTGTTCCATAATCGGAACACCCTCGTTCTCGGCACGATGATCTGCATATCTTGATATTTCGGCGAACAGTTTGATGGCCATCATCAGAGATAGCGTAAGAAGCAAAAGACATAATAAACACAGTAATTGTATCGAAGATATCAGCGGTATGATTTTATTAAATCTTTCATGAATTTCAAAGCACTGTATACTGAGTTATTTAATACTAAATATTAAGAGGTCCGGACCAGAATACTTACTAACATGCAAATGCATGTCTATTAATGGATTAATTCTCACACGATGATGAAAATCATCCCAGCAGCCATTTATAATAGAATATAATGCTTACTAATTCAAATTATTAATTGAAGTAGTCCTAATAAGGACTGATGGCGTTCTCCAATCCGCAAGTGTACAGATGCAATGCTACTGTAACCATTGGATTAATCAGTTCTTAAAGGAACTCAATGGAACTTTCTCGTGGCAACGAATTAAAATTGATCAGTTTTGGCCCAATATCACATTTATAACAGCTTTGGCCCAATATTTGATATTAATTGATAAAATTGATCAGCTTTGATCAAAAGTGATTAGATTAAATTTAAGTGATTATTATTAAAATTTATTGATGAGCTTTGACCCAATATCGAAGATATAACGCATTTTTATCATGTCAATAAGCGTTTAGTCACGAGATACGTTTAGTTGAGATTGTTTCAGACCTCTTCGATTTCGAATAGATCTCGGTAGCATGGCCGGTGAAACGGGGGGGGGGAATCACCCCAATAATTGGCTCTATGAGTATACAAAACGTATTTTATGGTTGAGAATTCCTACGACGACATTTTCGTATAGAAAACAAGTCTTGGACACAGACGAGGGAAGGAAACAGACAGTGTGCGATAGGGAATTACTGAAACCGCTTCGGCTGGTGATCGATAAATAACAGTTTGCATGTTTGCCCAGCGCACGGACAAGAGAGAATTTTCTTTTCTCATCAGTGGTCTAACATTAGCAGAAAGTGTGAAAATCATTGTGATAATAAAGCACACTTAGCAACATTGATGAACATATACGATGAAATTGTAAGAAACAATGGCAAACTTTGAGGAATGCAGAATAAGTACATATACAGTATTCAAAGTTGAAAATTCGATGCAAATTCAGATCAGAGAAGTTATACATGTACAGCAAATCAAAGAAAAATTGCTTCTTTATTGCAATTGAACAGTAGCTATCCAATCAGTTATTCGATGCTGCAACCGAATTAGTGTGATTGCAAGCCAAGATAGCATCAGTATCGACTTCATTTTTAGTTTTGATTCATTTACTCAATTTCATAAAATGCTTCCAATAGTCAGTCTTTGTTTCGAAACATCAATAAGAAATAGTGTGCACCGCGACCTGATGTCAGCAAGCAGTCATTGAAGATTCACAAGTAAAATTGAAAGATACAGTTTCTACTATTCTGCTATGGTTCATCTTCTTGCTGCTAAATTGTGATATCCTCACATCATTTTCAACAATGATGTGATTTCCTGATATGCTATATTGAATAAACATGTTTACGAGTCAGATTTATGGAGCAATCAATCAAATTGTGATGATCACAATCAATCAGTTCCAATTCGACTTCTTTATGCATTGTCTCTTTACAACGACTTTTTACAACCTTGCATGACGAATAGCCTATTTCAACAATAAGTTGCTTTTTGTCATTTTCAAAACGAAAGATAAAGTAAGTTATAAATGATGATGCTGATTACATATATTGACTTCATTCAAGTTATGACCTTGTAGAAGGGATGCGGAGTCTCCGGCCTATAACTACACCCGAAATATAATACAAACAAATTATTTATCCTCGTGCATAGCTGTCACTGTCTTGATGTCAACTTTCTCCGTCAAACAAAAGTACAGAGACACTGCTGCATGCAAAGCTTGTAATAGTTAAGGGAATGAACCGTGATAATGAAAAAAGGATTGTCTTTCCACTCGGTGATTTAGTAGAGAAGACCAGCCTTCCTAGCCTCGATCATACTTTCAAAAATAAAATGCCAGTTTGCTTGAGATGATTACCTCTTACCATCACGTTAATCGTGTGCGATGGCTCCTCCAAACCGCTTATCAAATCGAAGGTGTACTCATATTTTTCGAAGAATGATGGAGGGATTTTCCTACCTGGTAGAAAATGGAGAAAAACCGTGTAAAGCACACATCAAGAAGATGGGAGGAGCCGAGTCGCATGCATCCAACTTAAAGTGACATTTGATAAACTTTCATTGAAAATGATTGATAATTGATACAGCAATGATCACTAAAGATAGGTTCAGGCAATCCTATAATCATCTATGATGTAGGTTACCAGTTTTTATAAAAAAACTAGGCTATATGTATATACTTGGCACTCGGAGTCGGAGTCCTAAAATGATAGGACTCCGCACCTCTGCCTTGTAGAACTGTATATACTATAAATCTCTTCTAGCATTTGCTGTAGACTCTCTAAGTTCTGAAGCTTTATGACTTGTGAAAACTCTAACCCTGAAAAATGAAGAGCTCAAATAGAAGCTGCGCAATGTTCTGATAAATTTGACATATAGCTTCTGCTATTAAATAATTTTATTACGTGGATATTTCTTCGATTTCGCAAAATTCGTCACCGCATCGCAATTGCATTTAAAACATACTATAGCTGCATTGATTGACTTGTACATGTATTTCAACGACTTCTTTCGTATGTCATTCTTTCGAAAGTGCAGCCTAGAAATCAGAACTCGTAGTATGCCTCGATGCTGTTGTCATAAAACCCTTCCAATGCATAGAGAAGTAAGTATATAGAACATTTATTGTTGTCAAATTGCATTAGCAAGTTCTGTCATTGAAAAAATGCATTTGTATGATATTGGATCAATCAGTGTGTATTTGCAAAGTGCGTTTTTAGTAGCTCTATTATTTCATGTTCTAACAGCAATGTATCGCAGCAAGTCGAGAATTTTCTAGTTTATTTCAGTAATAGAATTTCATTCATTCAAATGTGTATTAAATGTGTTCCCTTTCGCATCAGCGGCTGCTTGTGGAAAATGACTATCGCATATTTCTCTCATTTCCAAAATCATAGTAATATATGGGCCTAGGCCTAAGTATTATATGATATGTCAACTGGAGACTCGGAATTCTATCGCTATTAGTTACGGCGATTCTCCTTTCGATACTCTTTACCTATGGTTCACTTAGACTTAGTCTATTCTTTCACAAAAATATTTTGTTATCCTTTGATTTATACCAGAATACCTTTCATATATACCTGCATGTTTTGTACGCAAGTTACTTGCATCTAGCATATAGGTGGGCTGCGACTTGTACAGAATTCCGTCGCAAATTGGAATGCAAGGTCGAAAGCCACAAATCTCAGTCATAGAATTATCAAATTTTTGTATTATGAATAAAAGTGTAGTAAAACACAACTTACCAATTAAGTTCCAAATGGCAAATCTGAGCCATGTCACTGGTTTAAGACGGAGAATAAGAACAGTGTTGATGAAGATACTGATGACAGGAATTGTGGGCATCATTGGAGTCTGAAAGGTTTATTAAAATCATTACAAATTTTAAGTGGTCTGTACTCAAACTATTTTTAGCACTAGATTGTGTTTTCATGATAAGCAACCCTTTTAAAAAATGTCTTGATCAGATGAAGAACGCGTAAATTGTTTGAGCGCTATCTAATCTTCAACGGGATTTGTGGGGGGGGGTTCCGCTACATTATATTGCTGCTATGTTATATGCAGCTATGCTGTAAATCTTCTTTGAAATAGCTATCTTGTATGTTTGATGGCGGTTGGCGGGAGGATTTTCATAATCAAACCGATTTTTCAGAATCAAAAATTCACCAAGTCTCTCCCGATGTTTATTAGCCAAAATGAATAGATGCAGTAAAATAAGGAGCCAGACGTTTCGCGCCCAGGCGCTTGTTCACTGTTCACAGAAGAAGTGAAGTACGAACGAATCTACATGATCGGGAGTCGTGATACCAGTCGTAAAACGTCGCGGCCTTTCCGTGATCGCTTTAATGAACATAAGACCAGCATTAATAACAAAGACAAAAAAAGCGCTCTATCAGAGCATACTAGCAGTTGTAGTGATATCAGTAGTATTCAGGACTTTAATATTAATTTTATCAGATGCGTGCGTGATCCGATTGAGGCAAGTCTGGTGGAATCTCGGCTTATCGATTTGTACAAACCATGCATGAACAGGCGTCACGAGAATGTTGTGGTATCACGACTCCCGATCATGTAGATTCGTTCGTACTTCACTTCTTCTGTGAACAGTGAACAAGCGCCTGGGCGCGAAACGTCTGGCTCCTTATTTTACTGCATCTATTCATTTTGGCTAATAAACATCGGGAGAGACTTGGTGAATTTTTGATTCTAAAAAATCGGTTTGATTAGCTCTCTTGTATATTGTGTAATAGAATGCAGCACTAGAAGTAGATATTTTGATGCATTTCTGTTCATCCTGATTATAAATACAAGATGCATAACTTGCTATGCCTACTATTTTCATTCAATTATCTGATTAGGCAATTGACCAGACGTGTTTAAATGTTATATTTACCAGCTTTCATGTATATACGGACCTGGACCGGGTCTGAAAATACAGGCTCATCATTTTAAAGCTACAGAAGTTGTGGTAGCATTCGGAGGACGGTAACTTACCGCTTCTTACGGAAATTTATGCGGCAGTATATAGTGAAGAAAGGCCATTCTGTTTTTAGTGTCGAACTGTAGCTAGCACAAAACCAAGCCTTTGCAATCATATTGCAAAGCAAGTATAGCGATTTTATAAGCAATATTAGCGGTTAACCAACTGAACACATAATTTATTCCAACGCATTTTATGGATGTTGAAATTGTAGTTAAAAGTCAATGAAATTAAGTCCATCGACAAGAATATCTATCAACATTTATGACTCCGTCGCACTTCAAAGCATAGCAAATATGTCCTCAACGCATATAGGAAGATAATCAGTATATGTATGAAATTATTAATCTAAAACAAATCCACAAATATCAAGAGTTGAAAACGCCGGCCGGAAGATGGATTTCATATGAGACATTGTAGTTATTGAAATATTCAGTGTTGCGCATTCCTACGGTTTAAACAAGGAATCCAGAAATATCAGGGGTATGATAATGGCATCATTGACAGATGAAAATCAAATCTCAAAAACATGAACAATGATGCTTGCATGACTATTTAAAAACAAATCAGAAAACGCAATCAATACAAATTCAGCATCAAATGACACGCTCATGCAAACTGATTCAGAAATTCAGAATTAAATATCGAAGCGTGTAGATAATTCAAGCACTGAGAGGGATCAATCATTTGAAGATCGAAGACAAACGTTTGTAAAATTAATTGCCTACCCGATAATAATTAATAGGAATAAATAACCTCAACTTACTCGGTCATTTATCGGCAAGGTAATTTACCGCAAAACCTCCAACAGACCGTCATGGCGGTCTATTTTTTAACCCTCTCCCTTGGACGGCAGTCTATATACAGGTGGTGTTCTATTGGAGGGTGGCAATCCATTTCTTCAGCGTCTCCGAGTGTAGAACTATTCGATATCGATGTGATGCTGACCAGCATTGACAATATACCAATATCGATGTTCAATAAATTGATTTGTAAGTATTATTGACATTGCACATTTAGGTCTAATTCTCGTACGTAATATAGGCTCATTTATAAAATGGAATAGTAACATGTGGGCCTATATCTATCTAGATTAATCCCTATAAAGCAAGGTGACCAACAACACAAGAGCAACGTAGAAAAGGCGAAGAAGGCGAACTCAACACAATTAATTCTTGTATGATAAAAGATTGCACATTGACCATTCAGAATATGTGGCATGGAGGCATTCGTGTAGGAAGGGTTATGTATCGAAAAAGTAATTGCAGATAACGCATCACTTATCAGATAGACTTTGCACAAACAAATATCTTGGTACTGACTACTTTTATTGCCAAAATATAGGAATTGTCGGTCCGTTTTTCAATTATGTAATCAGGTTGGTGGTCTGTTACAGGTTTTGCAGTATTTGGCAGCTGTAAAGGCTGGGCTCACGGGTCAGTCTGGCCACAAGCTAACGGACCAAGCCCCAGTATAGTACATATGCATGCATGCTAAGATGTGAAATAATGATTGTAGTTACCTGATAGACTGTGTTGTTATATGTTGGCTTGTAGATGCTCAATACAAAGATTGTACACAACCATAGGAGGCCTGCAACTCCCGTGAGAACTTTGAGATACAAGTATGGCTGCAGCATACCGTAATCAATGAAGGTTCCAAATGCAATTGTTACGACGACATGTGCTGCTAGAATTGCGGTAAAGAAAAAAGGCTCCGAGATTATGGGATATTTTTGTCCTAAAGACAAAAATGGCTCTCGGAGATACATTGGAGTCTCGATGACTTTATGGCGCATAATTGGGCGGTTATTGTCATCAGACACAAATTCTTCAGACTGCTGATGATCAATCAACAAATATCTCACTACAAGAAGATCAATGCCAACAACAAAATATGCAAGCAAACAGCCAAGTGTCACCATACTGGCCAAATCTCCAATTTTAAAAAGAAGAGTCATGACAACCGAGAGGGTGGAACCAAACAAGAGGCTCATTTGAGGGATTTGACAAATATCATCGATGCAAGCAAAGCAGCTGAAAATCAGACCATCGTCCCCAATAGCGTAGAGGCCGCGAGGAATAGCAAACATGCTGGACACCTTAGAGGCTCCTGTTGCTAAAAATGTTCCGATAACAGAAATGACAACCAAAAAAGTGATCCCTTTCCTGCTGAAAGCAGCCACAAAAGGCGACGACAGATCAATGTATTCTCGAGGCACAAGAAAAGCAAGACCAAATGACGCGAAGCAGTAGTATGCAATACAAGTGACAGTGATGATTAACATAGCACGTGGAATGTCGCGAACAGGGTTGACCATTTCTTCTGCAGCGTTGGTAATTGCATCGAAGCCACTGTATGCATACACGGCGATACCGGCCCCACTGATTATGCCATATAACCCATTAGGAGCAAACCCTCCATGGTCCTCCGAGAAAGATTCTGCCGATCCATAGACATAACAACCAATGACCATGATCGTGAGGCAAAGTAGTTGAATAGCTGGAAATAATGTATAAAAAAATAATCATTGTTGTACGGTGACTCATAGAGTCAAGCATGCATCTAGGCGTGTTAACACCACGTCGGATGAGCCGAGTTGGGAACGGGCCTTGCCCGCGTCCCATTTTAAAGTATTTAAAATTAGCAACCACTTGAAGATATTTGTAAATAATGGTTGAATTATCACTTTTATATTTTAATATTCACTTAAATGTCTCTCTGTTCAGAATTATATCACATCATCATTCATATGCTCAAATATATAGCCACCAACTGATAGCATTTTTTGTTGAATATAGTAAAGTATAGTAATATAGCTATCTGAATATAGAAAGTGTATGTAGCGGTACACGCATTTATAATTCGAAATACAACACATGCTTGCTTTTAAAACTTTACCGTGACTCCCACCCTTAAAGGTAATGTCCATGTTATCCAGGATGCAGCTCACATTTAAAAACAAACTTTTTTATACACGGACAATCTAGAACGAACTGTGACAAGATCATATTTCATTCATTTTCTTGCATTATTAATAGTCAGATTTTAGTATTCGATTATTATTCAGATGAATAAATGCAGAGCAGCCTCTTGTGCAGTTCATTAACTTATTCAGCAAACTTTGGATGTCATAAATTAGAATGAGTTTTTGTGATCCTTGCTGAAACAATCTTTCCTGCATACGGAAATTCCTGTATACGGAGAACTGTGATGAGATTATATTTTGCTCATTTTTTTGCATTGCCAATATTCATAGATGGAAGAAGATATTAAAGTAAATTCTGTGTTGCCTTGTTATTATGTAGTTAGTAGGCCTATGTAGTTATGTTAGTTACGTAGTATGTTGTTGCTATGTTAGTATGTAGGCTACTTTTCATTAGGAAAAATACATTAATACATTAATAAATCAAAAGCACATCCATATACTTAACAAATACATGCCCACATGTCAATGGGAATAAAAAGTTGTCCACAGACTTGAACTATTTTAGCACTTGATTCTTGACAGTCGCTGTGTTTCGTCCATGATGGAGTCATTGGCATGGGCAGTGCTTCGGCTGCCGGGGAATTGAGAGCCTAGGCAAAAATTGCTTACACCTGTGGACATCGTTCTATCTTGTGCTCATAGACTATTTGGCACTCAGCTCGGTTATCTTTTAAGACAACAAGAAGGTGAAAAATTTATGATTGCTCATATGATTACCATATCCTATTTCTTCCAAAATGAGAACAAACATTTAGCTTGAAAATATCAACGGAAGCAACATGAACCGGAGAATCACAACGTGAGACTTTCGAAAGATTTCTCACTATTATTTATGATGTTGTCAGCTATGATAAAAAATGAATTATCCTCACATGTTGCATTCTGCCATGTTTGTTCCCCTCTCGGTATCTAAAGTCGCCTGCTTGCAGTATCAAACAGTTTTTCCTACGATTGAATGGTACTACAAAGCACGGATGCGGAGTCGAAGTCCCGGAGTCCTATAATTTTTGCCGTAGTCGGAGTCGGAGACCTATCAAATGATAGGACTCCGGAATCCGGCTTATAACTAGACCCGAAATATAATACAAGCAAATTATTTATCCTCGTGCATAGCTGTCACTGTCTTGATGTCAATTCTCTCCGTCAAACAAAAGTACAGTCGAGACGGCAGTGCATGCAAAGCTTGTAATAGTTGAGGGAATTAACCGTGAAAGTGAAAAAAGGATTGTCTTTTCACTCGGCGATTTAGTAGAGAAGACAAGCCTTCCTAGCTTCGATCACACCTATACGCACCAAAGGTCACGTCAGAGACAAAAATGAAATACTAGTTGTTTGAGAACATTGCCTGTTACCCTCACGTTAATCGTGTGTGATGGCGCCCCCAAAGCGCATCAAAATTGAAAGTGTATTCATGTTTTTTGGAGAAGGATGGGGGTTTTCTAGTCTGGTAGAGACTGGAGAAAAACCGTGTGAAGCACACATCAACAAGATTGGAGGAGCCGAGTCGCATGCATCTAACTAAAGGCGACATTTGGTCAACTTTCATCGAAAATGATTGATAATTGATACAGCAATGATCACTAAAGATAGGTTCAGGTAGGCATGTGATCTATGATGTAGGTCACCAGTTTTTTTTCAAAAAACTAGTCTATATATACTTGCCATCCGGAGTCGGAGTCCTATCAAAAGCCGGAGTCCTATCAACCCCCGGAGTCGTATCAAAATGATAGGACTCCGCATCCCTGCTACAAGAACTATAGTAGCCCCTGGTTGCGTCGTGCCGTGTCCGGATGTAAATATGCGCTAACCCACTTTTGCACAAGTAAACATTAAACACAAATTGACCTTCCAGTGATACTGGCGCTATGGGAGGCCTACTCAGTTGCCCAAGAATGGTCGGAAAATCGAAAACTCCTCGTCCTAGCATACATTACCTGAAATAACACAGTTGACTGTTAAACTTGACTTGGCTCCGGTTGCAACAATAATTGTCATCAGAATAATTAATGCACATCCCAATAGATCAGGCGTCTTCGATAAGATGCTCTCCGGTGACGTCGTCAATGATCCAACATGTGTGAGGGTCCAGTTTGTGATAGTTCCATTCGTCAATTCATCAACAGTTCCAGAAAATGTTTTTGCAACCACAGATATCCCAATGATGATGTCGGAAACCATTGTCCATCCGATTATGAAGGCAGGAAGTTCACCTAGTGTCATGAACGTGTACATATATGAAGAACCAGCACGTGGGATCAGAGTCCCGAATTCGGCGTATATCAATGCTGTGAAGATGGTGGCGATTCCGGCTAAAATGAAAGACAGAATAGCGGAAGCTCCAGCAACATCATGAATCAGCTTTCCAGTAAGCAAGTAAATTCCAGCTCCCATCATCATGGATAATCCGTAGAAGACGATATGATGAAGTTTCAGACATCTGTTCAGTCGAGTTGCATACATATCATTCAATGATAATGCCGGAATTCGCCGAAGCAGTGAATAAAGGTAAAGCTTCAGATTCATTCTTTCCCAATATATCACAGAAGGAGGTGGAAGCAAGTATCACATGGAAACTTAGATCAGAATTCCAACATTGACCCTTTTGACAATCACTCCAAGCCTGTCATCACTTCAAATGCTTATGTCATATTGTGCGCACATGAAAATATTCATGTATTGTGTAATAAAGTTGTCTCACTTTTGACCGTCTTAACGAAGTTACAATACTACGAATATTGCAAATAATCGGTCATGTTCAATGAATAAAGTGACGAACTAGATTCCATTTCATTGAATGCCTTGCAAAGTTCTTGAGATTCAATAGTATTAGATCATCATACTGCGTAGAAGAATATTAACGTAAATGTTTCATAGAAAATTGCACAACCAATTCAAGAACAATCAGGTTCATGTCAAGTTCAAAGATAAAGGGTTTTCGCCGCTCCTAGAAGCTAATTCCGCTGTCGGTATATTTGAATTCCGCTCATAATTAGTTTATGGATACCTTGCATTATGTTATTATTTGATATCACAATAGTTATTATTTGATGGTCTGTAGGATAAAGTCGATCTGATAAATAACATGTGAATTGATCATGTATATTTTCATTTAATTAGAATTATTGCTTTTTTCGTTTAGCGCAAATAATATTCCTTAAATCAAGTGAATAGCTTAATAGGACAATCTATTATATCTTCAGGCTGCATTTTGCGACAAGGTCTATTGACTATTTTTGATTTGAAAGCTTATGCGCTACTTTTCTACTTGGGATAAAACTAATTTAGGCTCCATTGCACTAATTTCAGACAAATTATTTTAAAAAATCATATTAGAACCGAAAAAAGTAAGTTGAATGCGCACGTACTTTATTGTAAATTCATGATAAACTTTAGTGTATGCAGTCACTATATTCTGAATTTACTCAGTCATTATATAAAGCAAAAAAATGCTTCGGGATATATAACTATACGTTGAAAAGAAAACTACAAATGCGCACGGAACAGCTGAGCATTGCTTGATGAAAAATTGCTACAATGAGATTCTCCCACTGATTGCTGCTACGTCGACCGTCGACTTACCGAACATATATGCTCTGTTCCTATTGTTCTCATCGAAAAGAGAAGACTGATTACATCCACGAATGAAGCAATCTCTGACCGCCAAAAATGTCACACAATTGTAGTCCCAATTGCTAGCTACAATTTTCAATGATCGATATAAATCCCTCTAAATCTCTAGTTCTCTAAATCCCTTGCTGGTCGACAAATGTGAATTAGCTGACCTCGCTATTCTGTCTGGACTTCGCTATTCTGTCATGGACAAAGAGAACTCTTCAGATGCTTGTCAGAACACCAAAGCTCTAGATATCAATAATTTATGGAGGCTTATAATTATGTCAGTCAGTGATGGACTTCAGCGCTAGGAATATTAATAATTCTGAGCCTATAGTTCAGTGATTTTTAAACGGATAGGTCATGAACTTCTTGATCGCATTTGATGGCTCAAAGCTTTAGTTACTACTTACAACTAAATATTTGCGATAATTTTCAATGTAATGAGACAGTAAAGCTTGTTGAAGATGAATTGGTCACTTTCAAGCACATCAACTGAAAAACATTTGAATCTATGTGTTATCTTATACAGGAAAAGTGCCACGAAGTTACTCGAAGTCATTATAGTCGAAGTATTCCTGAAAGATTTCTTGAACGTGCACGAGTTACATTTCTGAATTTCAATCTGATATCTTTGTCATCAAGTGCAACAAGACACTGAACAATATGCTTCGTCACAGAGTTGAGAGCACAGAATTAAATTGTTTAACTGTATCACTTTGCTAGAAGTGAAAACTGAATCAAAATAATGGCACATGCAGGAACTTATTAAGTGGGCAAAAAGAAATGTTTAATACCTTGCAGAGATAGGAAAAAACTTGCTTTGGCATAAAAATTTTATGTCATGTGACATTTATGAATACATGCCTGCAGCAGAGGTCTATTATGGAACAGGATTGAACTTTGATGACATCCCATCTTTGTCTAAAAGTGAAGCAATTGTTGTTCATTTGTTACGTAAAGCTGTATTGTTGGAAACTTGGCATAAACTTGCGACTGGCTGAATTTTTGTATGCAATTAAAGCGTTTATGAGAGGTGAGGTCAGAAAAACCGCGGCATTCCTAAACAACTGCAAGAAAAAATCTTCCAAATCATAGAATCGCCTACATGACCAAAGGGAATGTTTTGGCAGCAAACTTTTTCGATCAAAAAAATGTCTATTTGCTCACGACTGTGGATGACCTTTTTTATGACCAAATCATAGAATCGCCTACATGACCAAAGGGAATGTTTTGGCAGCAAACTTTTTCGATCAAAAAATGTCTATTTGCTCACGACTGTCGATGACTAGGGTTGTACAGAAGACAAGGAATATTCGCGGTGTAGATAAGGCATATCAAAAGTCTGCAGCTGTAGAGACATATAATTCCAATATGGGAGGGGTTGATTTGACGGACCAACTTTTAGCTTCACTGTCAATTGCCAGAAAGTGTAGTATCCGGTTCAAGAAAATCGACTTGCATTATTTACTAAGGTTGCTACTGAACGCATTCATACAAGCAGAAGCGAAATTATTCCGAGACTTACTTTTGGAAGCTTTACAAAGTCTTACGTTGTGCACATTACACGCAAAGAATTCAGACCAACCAAACAGGGAAACACCGACTCTTTGAGCCTTCCAAATGTTTAAGATACGCAACTACATTTCCCTGAATTGATACCTGAAGGTCGCAAGTGATTCAAAAGAACAGGGGTGTCTTCTTAGGTTTATTGGCTAAAAGAATTACTAAAAACAATATGTACAGGCCCAACGTTTCGCTTGTTCACGCTTCCTCAGGGGCAAAACAGATAAGACCTACGGCTAAAATCGTCAGTACAGCACAGGAGAGCGCTCTATCTTAGAGCGTTGTCCTTTTATACGTTCTGGTGCGGGGTGTGAGAATCAGACATCAGAAATCGATCAATTCGTGTTTACGGTTTATCGTAGGCTTCAGGCATTTAATAAAACGAGCTTCACTCAACCGAGTGTCCACCGGACTCTTGCATTTTTCCAAGATATCTAATGTGAAGTCGTCAATAGAGGAAACCTGATAACAATTAATTCTGTGGTCAGCCAAAGCACTGCTGATATTACTATTGAAAGACCGACTGTGTTCATTGAAGCGGAATTTAAAAGGGCGACTTGTCTGCCCGACGTACGTATTGTGGCAAAAATTGCAAGTAAACTTGTAAACTAAAAATTTGCTCGAACAAGTGTAATTGCTGGGTAGGCCATTACAGGCAATACAATTTTCGTGCTTTTCAATTCTAGGTTTGCATTGAAGATTATTATATAAGTTAGAGTTAGGGACATCAACCAATGATACAGGTAAGTCATAATTTCTGATGAGGGTACGAATTTGACGGCTGGTGCTATCATTCACGTATTTAATTTTTAGGATATTGGTTTTATTATTTGACTTGAATTCTTGCTTGTGCTTTTTATTTTTAAATATGCTGTTGGCATAGAAACCGTTGTGTTGGAATTTTTTCTTTAACTTGGTCTTAGCACTGTCAAAAGAAGCTTGCGAGCTGCATCTTTTTTGAACATATTCTACTGTATTCCTTAGGTAGTTATTTTTAACGTGACTAGGAACGTAACTATCTATACGCAAAGAGGTACCGGAGTGAAAAGGCTTTTCGAACCAGCTATAATTCAGTTCTCCTTCTTTTATGTGAATGCTTAAATCCAGGAAGTTTAAAACTCCTTCCTCTGGAATCTCTATGGTGAATTTAATGTTTTCGTTAATACTATTGAAGACGTCCAAGATTACGGAGAAGTCAAATTCTTTTTCAAATGGGCCTATAATTATGTCGTCTATGTAGCGAGCATAGAGATCCGGGCTAATATTAAATCTATTTTTCAACTCGCTTAAGGCCACAGTCTCTAACCTATGTAAATAAATAATAGCAAACGGTGGACTGAAGTGGGATCCCATTGGGCAGCCTTTAATTTGCAGATAGTGCTTGTTGTTATACCTAATTTCGTAGTTGTGACATATGAAATTTAACATTTTTGAAACTGAATCCATATCCAACCCGTAACTATTTATTTTATTCCAATTTTCATTTTAATTTCATTTATGACATGAAAAGTCTAAAATGATCAGACATGAAAAGTCTTCTGTATGCGGCTATCATGCTCATCAACTCCGTGGACAAGGACCCCGCATCCAAGTCTACTGTGATACAATTCGCCAACGATCAACTCAAGTATGTCAGACAGCAGATGAATTTGGTTTTCTTGACGACGTGTCTTGAACATCGGGTTATACCAATGTTCGCAAAGGTCAAGGTTCCATACACCACAAAGCCAACTGAAGCATTGTTGAGGAAGAAATCATCTTTGGAGCTGGAAGTTGTTCGTCTACATGTCAAACAACTAAAGGAGAGCACTGAACATGACAACATGCGACGCGGCTACGGTTACCTGCATCTGGTCAGAAGATGGGGAAGCGAGGAGGTGCAGAAACTGCTGGATATGGTGGACCAGGCGGTGGACAAGGAATCGACCCGGATGAAGAAGACGCATTGCGACAAGTGGAGAAGATGGACCGGTGAACCGTATCCTGAGCGAAATGTGAAGCTGAACTGGGCACCAGTGTTCCACTTTCCCTATTGTGACAGTTTTCTGTGTAGACTCCCTGAGCCTTCTCAAAGTACTAGCGTTGTTCTTGACTCTCAGCATAGTGAGTGTGAGAATCAGATACCAGCTGATATCAGCTATCTTCTTGAGAAAGGACCGAGTTATCGGATCCCGAATATTGTGAATGAGCAACTAGTTAAAGACACTGAGAGGGAGCTTGATGCTCTGACCTACCGTTTGCGCTGGAGCAAGGTGTTCAACTCCACTGATAGGGAGGATAATGCCGACACTGACTTGACCATTCCGTTTTTTAAAAACAGCACCATTCTTCCTCCTAAAGCCGATGAGGAAACTGAGGCTAAGCTGAAACTCTTCCGCATAGAAGTAATGAATCTAATCAAAAAACAACATAACAACAAAAAAGTAAAAGAACTTAACAAATCCATTAAAGTTACCCGCAATTATCTTAAAAGTAATGAGCTTACTGTAAAAGTGACTGATAAGACTAATAAACTCTTGATTATTGAAGAAGAAGAAGATATAATAAAACGGACGGAAGAACTTCTGAACGACGGAGAGACCTACAAACCGTTAACCAAGTCCAGAGTGAATCGCACGGAAAACCAAGCTAATAGAATGATAAAATCTACATGTAAAAATTTTACTAGAAATCAAATAGAGCGCCTCTATAGCACAGGAACCGAGGCTGCCTCGTTCCACGTGACTATTAAGGATCATAAAGATAAGGTGGAAGGATCGTATCCTTTGCGTCCTATAGCATCTTGTAGGAATACGCCAACTGAAAAAATAGATTGGCTCGTGACTAAAATCTTGTCTCAATTAACTCAGCTCGTACCGTCGCATATCAAGAACGCCGAAGATTTAGTTGTTCAGCTGCAACGCCTTAGATATAAGCCTAACTGCACATTCATATCCCTAGATGTTAAAAACCTTTATCCTAGCATCCCCATCTGTGATGGCATAAAACAAGTTACCGATTTTGTCTCTGAAAATTGGAATAAAATAAATAGTTACGGGTTGGATATGGATTCAGTTTCAAAAATGTTAAATTTCATATGTCACAACTACGAAATTAGGTATAACAACAAGCACTATCTGCAAATTAAAGGCTGCCCAATGGGATCCCACTTCAGTCCACCGTTTGCTATTATTTATTTACATAGGTTAGAGACTGTGGCCTTAAGCGAGTTGAAAAATAGATTTAATATTAGCCCGGATCTCTATGCTCGCTACATAGACGACATAATTATAGGCCCATTTGAAAAAGAATTTGACTTCTCCGTAATCTTGGACGTCTTCAATAGTATTAACGAAAACATTAAATTCACCATAGAGATTCCAGAGGAAGGAGTTTTAAACTTCCTGGATTTAAGCATTCACATAAAAGAAGGAGAACTGAATTATAGCTGGTTCGAAAAGCCTTTTCACTCCGGTACCTCTTTGCGTATAGATAGTTACGTTCCTAGTCACGTTAAAAATAACTACCTAAGGAATACAGTAGAATATGTTCAAAAAAGATGCAGCTCGCAAGCTTCTTTTGACAGTGCTAAGACCAAGTTAAAGAAAAAATTCCAACACAACGGTTTCTATGCCAACAGCATATTTAAAAATAAAAAGCACAAGCAAGAATTCAAGTCAAATAATAAAACCAATATCCTAAAAATTAAATACGTGAATGATAGCACCAGCCGTCAAATTCGTACCCTCATCAGAAATTATGACTTACCTGTATCATTGGTTGATGTCCCTAACTCTAACTTATATAATAATCTTCAATGCAAACCTAGAATTGAAAAGCACGAAAATTGTATTGCCTGTAATGGCCTACCCAGCAATTACACTTGTTCGAGCAAATTTTTAGTTTACAAGTTTACTTGCAATTTTTGCCACAATACGTACGTCGGGCAGACAAGTCGCCCTTTTAAATTCCGCTTCAATGAACACAGTCGGTCTTTCAATAGTAATATCAGCAGTGCTTTGGCTGACTACAGAATTAATTGTTATCAGGTTTCCTCTATTGACGACTTCACATTAGATATCTTGGAAAAATGCAAGAGTCCGGTGGACACTCGGTTGAGTGAAGCTCGTTTTATTAAATGCCTGAAGCCTACGATAAACCGTAAACACGAATTGATCGATTTCTGATGTCTGATTCTCACACCCCGCACCAGAACGTATAAAAGGACAACGCTCTAAGATAGAGCGCTCTCCTGTGCTGTACTGACGATTTTAGCCGTAGGTCTTATCTGTTTTGCCCCTGTGGATGCGTGAACAAGCGAAACGTTGGGCCTGTACATATTGTTTTTAGTAATTCTTTTAGCCAATAAACCTAAGAAGACACCCCTGTTCTTTTGAATCACTTGCGACATGAAAAGTCTTCTGTATGCGGCTATCATGCTCATCGATACCTGAAGGATTCCATGGCAAACAGCGAAAACTAAAGTGCTGAGAATGTGCAAGACAAGGAACACAGACGGATGCACAATCCAGATGCGCTGGATGCCAATCCCTTCCTTCGTTGTGTGTTTCGTGTTTCAAAGACTTTACTGTGAAAATAATTAAATTAATTAATTAAATCGATACATTGACCACCAAATATACGTATAGTTTTTGTTGTTGATGATAAATAAAGTTTGTGAAAATAAATAGAATTTTTTCATTTTTGTTTGGCTATGCCTACTGGGATTTTATTCTTTTTTACTTTGGAATGCAAGGGGTTAAGATACCAATTAGTAAATGCCAATTACCTTTGATGTCTATTAAGTTACATGCTACTTATATACACTGTTATTCACTAAGTCCCAAATGAGTACTAGAAAGAATACTGAACCTGATCACTAACTACGATCAAGAAATGAGTCACACATTCTAGACTCGTTGAGTGTGAAAATATTACTCATTTTAGAACTCTTTGGGTTCGAAAGCACATTGCCTAATTCGTGCTCATTTAGGTACTCATTTAGTGAGTTCTAGGGACAAGCACCTCCACTAAATAAAAAAATGCCATTCGGCACATCCAACCCGCGATGTCCCATGCGCACATCCATCCAAGAACTGCTTTGGCAATTAAATACAAATGCACTTGGATCAATAAAATATGCACAAAGCTCAAAGCGTAGTCGGTGAAGTGGGTAAATGTTGGCAGGAATAACAGCCCTGTCGGCGAGGATGGAAAACGATGTGGACTCAAAGCGCAGTCGGGGAAGATGGCAGACGCTGGTAAGACGCAAAGAACTGTCGGAGAGGATGGCAAACGTTGGCAGAACTCAAACAATTCGGAGAATGGCAAGCGCGCTGACAGTAAGAGCAAAGCTCATCAAGCAAGCCAACACGAGCAGTGACAATGGAGACGGCGCTGTGAAGTGTGATAAGTGATGTCATGGCCTAAGCTTCTATGCTCTTCCCTATTAATGATTCATTGCTATATTGATGCTCTATCATATTAGTTTTTTATTACATATTTTTAGTTCTTTCCAATCATATTTGTACTGTGTAAGCATTTTAGTTCTTCTGTTTTCATTCACTACTCAGATTTGAACTCAAACAGGACTTTATTATTTACAGTGTAGAAGTATATATCGTAGGTTTATATGAACACAGCAATAATTTTCAAAAATTTTGCTTCTTAAAGAGTGATCAAATAATTTTTAGATCGCAGGAGCGTAATCCTCATACATATGGAAAGTAAGATTTACGAATGCACTCATTGAAAATATCCGTCAATGGAGGTGCCAACTCGAAGGATGCTTTCTTGTAGAGAACAATTGGAAGTAGGCCCGATCCGTTAGCCTTAATAACGCGGATTTAATCTGGACAATTCTCTCTCATCCTCAAGCACAGTCAGCTCAAAGTTCCGTTGACTTCCGTGATTTTCCAAAATGTGTTGAAAAAGATGGATGGGCATATGGGATACAGCGGCCATTTATCGACTGGTGGAAGTGATGGCCCACGCAGCTGCTCAAATGAATGCTCAACTGCTATAATCAGGGTGAATTAAGTAGTTACTTTCGAACCCAAATAGTACTTATATGAGTGCATTTTTTCGTGCTCAAATAATAGTAGATTTTGGGACTCATTTCTTTGCCGTAGTTCGGTGCTATTTCCAGTACTCATTTGGGACTTCATGAGTAACAGTGTAGGGCTATATAACAAATATACCGGCATAATCAGAGACATACACGTATGTCTAAGAATATTTTATCTCTAGAATAACAATCATGTACTTCAAAGGAAAATGTCGAAAATTAGAAAATCTATTCAATTTCCACTCATTAAACATTTAAGCATCTACAAATTATGAAGTTAGAAAAGTAGATGAATTCAGGAATCCTGAGTAAAATCCCTGGATTTCGGGATCCCGGGATTCCAATTCTGACAACATACCGATCGACAATCGCATATACACAAAGGTAAGGGGACGATAATCAAAAGTCATGACAGTATTGTTGTTGTTCGAAAGTTCACACCTTGTTTGCTTGTCAAGCTCTGAACTGAATTTTAAAAACAAAACAAAAAGTGTCTCCTTCACGGACAGTACACAGTAGAATATTGGTTAAGCAAGTCATTAGGCATATATCTCGTGAAAATTTTAAGTAGGCCTATTCACAGTTCAATTTTCAATTGAAGTTCAAGTCTCATTTGAAATCCTGATAAGAATTGATAGTGCCTACATCTTTTTATGAATGTCATGCATACATACACAGACTTTCAACTTTTTAGGGAAGTAAGGCGAAGGCAATTCTTTACATTTCGCGTTGACAATCATAACTTTCTTCCCTCAACGTATAGAAATTTACTACAGTACTACTTATAAATATTTTGACAAGTAAAGTATGTACATGCACATTATAAAATGAAAGTGAATAATGATGTCTAGAAGATCTTTGAGCTATCGACAACCACAAAAATGTTGACTTATCCGCGAAGCAAATATGTCCGATTACGATCCATGATATAAGAGTCTGAATCTTCGAGAATCTGTGCTAATACGGAGGATACAGCAATTTTTTTATTATTGTCTGTGAATACCGTGTATCAGTGGCGTAGCGTGCTTCAAACCGTCACTGATGCACATTGTGCATGATTAAAATATGTTGGGGAATTTGTTTAGAAATAGGCGTACATGCGGAGCACTGCCCCGATGCCCCAAGGTTACGCTACGCCCCTGCCGTGTATATGTATACATCTTCTCGACACGGAATTCTACAATTTCTACTGGTATTGATCAATGCCTATCATCTTGATTCGCACTCAAATGAATAAGGAAATCAACGCTGCCAGCACTCTCTCAACTTCGTGCGATGTTAAAACACATTAATTCTAAAATAACGCTATTCTAGTATGAAATTGTGTAAATCTCCTCAAATTTTATATTTGATGTAAATATAGCAGGGTAATCGTGTAAAGAATGGAGCTAAAAACCAGTTTTGTTCATCTGCATCAAATTGCTGGAGCATTCAACAGATAATTATGATCATTCAAGACAAACGTTTTGACGACCATGGAAAGGAACAATATCTTGGCATAGAAATGAGGCTACTACTGATTTGACTTATTGAGATTGCTTTTCCAATGCTCCAGTTGTTGCTAGGTACTAATTGAAGGCAGGATACGTGTGACATCCATTTTATCAACCCAAGCGTGGTATACTAACATCTCCGTGATATGTCAGCCAAACGATAATTCTGCATGATTGTCTTTCAACATGTCTCTTCACATTTGTTATGTATTTCAAAAGCTCAATAGCTTGGATTTTTGTACGGCACAGGTTCCTCATGGAACTGTTCCAATGACTTAAATACAAAAATTGAAGAATTTTGACACAGTTCATTTGCTATCATGCAACGACTACCTTGGGTAGACATGAACCATTCATCTCCTTCATTGATTCCTTGTGATGTCATCAACATAATACTATAATTCCTAGCATGTTGGGAAGTTTTTTACATTCATCAATTGTTCCTTGAATATGATAAGCTTGTATGTTTGGTTCTTTCAAAAGCACAAGTTTTAAATAGGCCTACATCTTAAAATTCAAAAGCAATTGAATTTTCATACCTGGAAAACTCTTCGAACAGTTGCCGCACCTACGGACACAATAGTCGGTAATAGCAGCCTAGCCGATCTCGATTGTCAGTAGCAATTCTGCACAAATTTTTCAAAATCAGATTTTGTTTCCATATTAGGCCGACATTCATGTGTTTATAAAGCGGTATAGCCTACTCCACTGACGTCGGGAATTCAATCATGTTCTGCAAATAAAATCAAATTCATAGTTCACATAGCCGATGCATACCATCATTTCAACAATGTTGACAGTCAAATTTGTAAAGAAATTCTGCATCTAGTCAGCTGAAACTGTCTTTCAGTAATGTTCTCATAAGATTGTGTAGACTAAAAGAATAGTTAAATTTATTCAATGATTGCCTATTAATAAGTTAAATATTTAATTAAGAAGTTATTGTAAACTATTCTGCGCTTTCAACCCAAGAATGCATATAATCTAATCAGAGGATTGTCAATTAGCTTTGATTGAACATCCGTGTATTTACATTGAAAACATCGCTTGATTGAACTTGCGTACAATATCAATTATGTTGACTGTCATTCATATAGTTAAAATATTAATAGTTTCAAGAATTCTTTTATAAGCCTGAATTGTCAAAAAAAACCTAGGTCACTTGAAATGCAACCCATCATTGCGCAGGGATATCCCTGTCATTGCAAATCCTATTGACTATGATAGGGATAAGCAGAGAATGGAGAGCCAGGCAGGATATTACAATTACAATTTCTACTCCGTTGAACTGCATTTCAATTACTTTGCGATACATTAGCTTATTGCACTTTAGATGACTGCACTTTTTTCCACCCGCTTCCACCATTTATTTTTTTCGAATGTATTTATTTACAATGCGTCGCGTGCTCCCAGACCACAGGCCTTCGCTCGGCATTGGAATACTATGTATTTCAATGCCAGACATTTTTTATGTTACAACATTGATTTTCATAAAAGATGAATTTTTAATAACAATTTCCCGAACATTTTTTAATGCCAAGTGAATGTGCACATGAGAAGTTGATTGCTCATGTCGCCTAGCCGCCTTACTCAAGGAGCTGAGATTACTATATCCCCTCTCTGTCCAGACCACATTTTCTCGAGAAAAGAGGAGGAAGGGAAACAGTTCCTTGCGTTTCTCACGGCTGGTCAGCCACTCATGTGTTCGAACTTTGATGCATTAAAATGTCTTGTGTATTTCTTATTTCTTTCTCTGTGAGTACTTTCAATTTTTATATCAGGTGTTGGCCTACCTTGCTTGACGACTGTCATCTTTTCAGTACATTCCCTTCGGACGAAAGGCGTGATTATGATCTCATCTACAGTACTAAACATAGCGTCACATCAATCACGCAAAAACAAATCATGGAATTCTACCGAATCTGGGTGTTCGAGTCAGATTACTCTGCACTCATTGGCGAACGCTCATCATCTGATCGCAGTCTTATCTGAACGTCAGTCAGCTGCTACTGTTGACGTAGTAGCCTCCCCGACGAGAAACGAAGGACAGGACCAATTGGGTTGCGCTTCCCTTTCTATATTTAGGTACCGCGCCTCGATCAAGAATAATGGAGAATTTCATTGTAAAAATTGGAGAAGGCAAAGCATCATGTCTATCGGGAAAGCCGATAATGGTGTGCATGTCCGTTCAAGTCCTACAGAGTTGCATTTTTCTCTGGTGCCTACATTGATAAGAAAATGAAGTTTAAGAAGAAAAAGCTCAATTTTTCTAGTATGTATTCAATTAACGTAGCTTTTGTGTTGGTGGTGGACGGATGGTCTATAAAACCAGACTTGTATTGTAATTGCAACTAATAACATTTTTAGACATATAACTGAGAAGTAATTGCAATTATTTTACAGTCAGTAATGCTAAAGCATTGTTCATAGCGCGCAGTTCAAATTACCTCGTCGAATACATGCTGCCACTTATGTACCGGATGTTCAACCACTGTGAATTTTTTTAGAAAAACTTCACGACGAAACGCATTGGCACAATTAAGTTCCCCCACCCGTGCATCCATAAAATTGCTGATCGGAGAATCTAAATCGAAGAACTAACGTAATATGTCTCTCTAGGAAAAATAAGGCACAAGAATTCTTCTAGAACCCCAGATTAAATCCTTAGATCAATGAAATTTTAGAATAAGTGTAAGTGAAACTTAAATTTAAGTCTCCTAGAATCCAGAAGCTTCAATATCTCAGCATGGGCCTATCGGTAGTAGCTACATTCAGTTTGAACCTTAGCAGATATGTAAGGTGAAAACACTTAGAAAAAAAGAGGCGGAAATTTAATATCAACACTACAAGCGCGGTCTGTTTTTCAGATGAGCAATCGCTATGAGTGATTATGTATCAGATAGGCAACTGCGCCTGTGTCTCGGAAACTCTTCCAGCTCCTGGAACTGCTCTACATTCCTGTTATTGACTTTCAGAATATTGCATGCATCTTTGTAATGCCATTAATTGTGTTGATTTTCATGTAATATAAACTTTTTGCTTATAATAAAATTAGTAATTATCATTTAATTATCATAATTAATAATCATTTTTAATAGTATTTCAAAAAATATATTTTTTGTATATATTACATTGTTAATATATATTGATATAATTAATATTAAATTGATTATATTTACTATAATTACTAATTATCATTAATAATTAATTATTCAGACCAATTTGACAACAAAGTGGCAAGTGAATGTTTTTCATTCTAAATGCAAGGTGATGAGCTTTGGTAATAAATTGATGTGCAACACTGAAAAACAAAAATTTATTGCCAGAACATTTGAAGTACGTGACATAGGGATTTCATTTGCGGAAAACTTGAAATTTTCATCTCATTGCACTTCAATTTGCAGCGAAAGCCCTTTCATCACCATCTTATTTGCTTTTAAAAAGTTTTACCATTCATGATACCCTTTTATTAATGACAGCTTGCAAACTTTCTTTCATCCAATGTTGGAATACTGTCATCAAATATGGAATCCTGTGAAAGATTCAAAGTCAATTTAAAGGTTGAAAGACATCAAGCGAAAAGCGTTTATCGGGGTGCTAAGATTCCTTTTACAGATCCCGCTTACGGAGACTCAACATACCTTCATTGGAACTGCGTCGCATTATGTTCGATTTGATTTTCATTTATGAAGTGAACAACAATCTGATCATTTATTTATTGTTGGAAAAAAGACGCCCACACGAAGACGGCGTCTTCTCCGTACCTGCGAGGCCTTCGGCGCATCCTAAATAATAATTTACCAGCATTTATAAAAATGAAAAGTGTCATCATTCATTATATTTCATTTAAATTCGAGCTTCTCGTGGTAGCTGTCGGCCTCAAAATCAGACGCTCAACCTTAGAGTATAGACAGTTTTGCTGCGCGTGCACGAACCACAGCTGTTTTCTTCTAACGATTGCACACACATGCTAGTCGTGTGTTCAGACAGAGCGAAAGAGAGTTGCGTGTGAGGCAGCAAGTGCACGCGTCCGCATTGAAAGTGGTGCTGCGTCGTGGACATGTGCTATTATGGCAGCGGTACCCAAACGATGGTGGCTTCCACTGGTTGACAATTGTTGGGATTCGGTACCTATGATTTGTTCTAAAAAACAGGCTGCATTCTAGGGAAAGTTACAAAATAAAAATTAGACAGCAGAACCGTTCTCAGAAGCATTGAAAAATAGACAGGGTGCGGCATAGACAACGTGACTAAATTTTAAATCAGTATAACTTTCTAATTATACAAAAGAAATTAACAAATGAGGTCTCATTTTGAAGCCAATACACATCTTCATTACCATAATCAACATTGCAATGATTGCGTATGAGGATGAGATTATAATTTTCATGCAAAGAAGAAGAACTCGAAAGACTTTGGAAGAAAAAAAAACAGGAAAATACTAAATTTCTGGCGTTCGGTTACAAGGCGTTTCTGCTGAAGGTTGTGATTATATATGTGATTA
The DNA here is from genome assembly GCA_907163375.1 of Prostheceraeus crozeri. Lineage (NCBI taxonomy): Eukaryota > Metazoa > Platyhelminthes > Polycladida > Euryleptidae > Prostheceraeus > Prostheceraeus crozeri. The sequence goes on along the minus strand of CAJQUW010009455.1, from coordinate 2,196 downwards.
TAAATTCTAATTAATTTCCAGTTGCATTTATGATTTCATGTTGACTTGCATACTTTATTGAAGTCAGAAGTTGAAGTGTGCCGGAGTTTTCCACTTAATATGCCCGGGTATATTAAGTGGAAATTAGTGCCAGTTAATATACCCGGTTGTTATTAACGGTTGTCCTGTTTTGCAGGGTCTTTCAGGATTTTTCAATATTCAATCAGCTATAGAAATGTAAATAATGAATGTATTCAAAAGACCTTCCGTGACTTTTCATGAATAAACATATTGAAGCCACATGTAAAGTTTGAACCGCTAGTCATTATTTTTTTTTAATGTTGCGACCTAAAAGTGCTTCACCTGCCAAGCAGGGTCTCCTGGACCCTAGCTGTTATGGAATCCGTCAATTTCTCGATACAATATTCCCTTGGAATATTTATTGATGTGTGTGTTGCTAACACTCCATGATGATCAGCTGTTGGCCTAATCTATCGCAGCTCTTTGTTTCTTTTTGGAATAAAGAAACCATAGGTCCATCCAATGTCCCTGTTCGTGGAAAAGGTAGCTAATGAATACAAAGCCGATCGCCATCCATGAGTACATGTATTATCATGGTTAGGATGTTGCGGACAAACACGTGTTTGGAGGTACCTCCAAGGCAATGAAATCTGCAGGACAGACGATTGCTCTATGCTAAAGGCCTAAACGATATGGCAGCATGATTTGCAACTTGGGCCATCCTGATGGGAGCTGGTTACATGAATAACCTTGCTTCCTCAAAGAATTCGGGTAAAAACCAATCTTTTTGTAGCCTAAATGGAGGCTAAACATTTGCAATTGGTGGCGAAACTTCATGCATATGTGTACAAACGAAGCACATGTCCTAAACGCCCTTGAATGCGACCATGCATGCATGTTGACCTGACCAATACAGATTTCAGGAGAAGACAAAGCGAATTTTCTTTGTCCCCATTGCCTCAATTAGCCAGTGCCGTATGAATATCGTTCACATGCAATGCACGCAATGATTATAATTGAATTCAGCTTGTTCTTGATGAATAGCGCCTCCAGATTTATGTAGGCCTACATGTGTAGACCAAAGTTTGACAGCAATTCTAGTCCAGCAATCTATCAGTTCATATTTGATGCAGTTATAGTGCTCTCATTAATAAAGATCAAGATTTTTCTTCGTTTTTGTCTTCAGCAAATTGTGATCATATTCTAGAAGCAGAGCATGCCTACAATATGTAGCATGTGATGTGGTGTGAACACATGTATACTCACTGGTTGAATGAAGTGAACATTCGCCGAAAGTATCAATTCTAACTCTTGAGTATCACCCAAGATTATAGAAACAATTATATATCATAGAACGATTTTGGTGTGGCCATGCTCAAGATTTGATAGAGCATGATTCATATTATCATCGGACATATGTTACTATGAGACCATGGGAACTTAAATTAATTACTGAGAGATATCTCACTTGTATGCATGCATAGTGAGTGATATCACAATATAGATACAATAATAAATTAAAAGTCTTCTCATTGCCTCCTAATGTTAGATCAAATTGTCTCCAATTCAGTGTTTTTCATTCCATCAAAAAACAATCCCAGCATGCGCATAGAAGAAAAAGTTCGTACCACTGTAGCTTTGGCAAACCTAAAAATGACGATGCGATCAATACTTACATCATCTTTCCTGCGTTTGTTAAACAGCACTTAGTTCAACCATTTAAGAATGAAAATTCTCTTCACAATCAAAGCAAAGTCACTCTCCTTTGATAAATCTCACATTCATTATAAATCTCACACTGTTCATCTATCCTATACGCATGGTACAACATGTTTTCGCCTATAAATTATTTCCTGATTATCTTTTTCAGAGGCCATAACTTTAAGATTTCTCAATGGAACCACCTGGGAAGAGGCAAAGTCTGCCGTAAATCAAAGAGGCTTCGATCTGAGGAGAAAAGAAAAACCAGAGAGACGATCTTGATTAATCACATATTCTGACATACCTGTCAAATACATGTTTTCAATACATGCATCTATGTGTTACCTGTCATTCCTTTTGATTTTATAGCCAAGCAGATGCGTTAAACCAAACTAATGCATAACTGGTGCATTCACAGTTTTATCTTGTATGAATACAATTGGCCAGTTGATTTTTTGTATTATGGAAGATATCAAGAATGTTTCGTCTACAAGA